>VXAB01014668.1:0-19305 GCA_013399175.1 Odontophorus gujanensis | reverse complement strand
TATAATAATTATTATTATTATTCCATTCTCAGCATGGCTCTATCCAGTTGAATAAGAATTCTATCACTTTGTAATTTAGTCAGATAAAGATCAGGCAAATACTAACACTTTATTTCAACAAAACCACTGATTTCTTCCACAGACTGCTTATTAGATCAAGTTCAGTATGAAGAAAAGGATGTTTCTTGATATTGTTTATGAGTATTTTCATATAGGGAAAAGAACAATTAACTCTTCCAAAAAGAACAACAAAAAATCTATTATCAAGTATGCATTCATTGTCCTAATAAAATGGCTATAGGAGAAAAGAACATCCAATAGCATATTAAGAAAGTATTCCAGATATTCTGTTTAATCATCAAACTGTAAAGCTTTCTATCAAGTCATCTTGAGGCAATCTACATTTGCAACTAATTAAAGTTCTGTAATGAGCAATTTAAATTATAAATCTAATTTTTTCTTAATTTATCTAATTTAAATATTTTATCATTTTGATGGTAACAGTTGTATTTCATTTTTTAAATCACAATAAAATGAAACAGTTTTCACTAGTCACAGTCCTCTCATGAGGATGCAGAGATGTCATTAACTAAGAAACTTTATTATCAAAAAAGACATTGCAATATGAGGAAAAAAGTAATCTCTGGAAAATACACTATATGCCATTTTTAAAGGATTTATTCCTGTCCTGAAATTTTCATGAGTTGACTCAGCCATTCAAATCTAATTTGACTGAGCACACAAACATTTTTTACATATATATTTTAGAAAATGTTTCACTCTGGACATTGTTAAATAATACATGCAGTTTATAATGTATTGCAAGAGTGCTAAGTCATGGTAAGTTTATACAGAAATACACTACATACTATGCAAACAAAATTAGCAAGGAGGTGTCATGATGCAAATGAAATTGCATAATTTAAAATACAGCTGTATTTAAACAATTACTGAATTTATTTTTATTTTACTGCTTAATAATTTGCTCTGTATCAAATGTAAGAAGCACAATATTAAAAATACAATGTTTTGTCCAGACACATGATTGATTGCTCTTCACATACAACACTATTTTTTCTTACAAAGTGTAGCCCTTCACATGCTTCTAATGAAAACTGAAATAAATATGTTGAAATAATATATACTGATCACTGTTTTGTAGGCGTGTTTTATTTATTTTCTATTATACCTGGTTTGAAGATTTTGTGAGACACTATCCCAAAAAAATTAAGCAGTATAGAATATCAGCCAAAAGTGCTAAAGAAATAGATAAAAATATCCAGCTTTTAATGCTAGGTAAATGATGCATATGTATGTATGATCATATTAATCTCTGTTTACACCATTTTGATGCTTCTCCTTTAAATGACGATGTTGTATTTAACATAGACACTCTTTGAATCTATTCAGAGTTCAGTGTTTACTTATTCAACTCCTTACTCAGGATGATTTGTTGCAAACATATCTCAGCTGCAAATCCAAAAGCCAAAGGAGTCTATACGGGAAACATCCATACAGTTCTTTGAGAAGAGGAAGATACTGCAAAGTTTGGTTGGTCTATATAATCCCTAACTTTACTATCACTCAAATTGAATATTTCTTTGAAATTGCTGGATTTTTTTTTTTCTGTGTGAAATAATGCATATTCTGAACAATTGTATTATATTTGTGAGAATTCTGACTTCCTACACAGTTCTTCCAGATTATCTTTTTCTATCTTCTTTTCTAAATCCCCTTAAAATTTCAGCAAACTGATCAAGTGACCAGTACTCAGCATAGATCCATTTTTTTTTCCATCCTGAAAATGTATCTTATATTACCTAATCTTTTAGTGAAAAAAATAGATAGGAATGGGACCTTATTAACTTTGCTGTACACTTCAAAATATTAAAATGCTTATTAAAACATATTATAAATAATTTAAAAGTTTTTGACTGCAGAACACCTTTGTCAGGCTCCTTCCTTTCTTCCAGTGGTATGCTGGAATTCAATCAATATGTGCATTTGAAGTTCTCTTCTCTGTACTACAAACTCTTCTATAGCTGGTTTCCCCATAGATTCTTTTGGTGTTCCCTCATCAGTTTCCCCTCTTCCTCCACATGCTTTTATTGATTCTATTTACCTTCTATGTTCACATACCTCTTTATTTCTCTCCTTGCCTTTCCAGTATTTGCTAATTGCAACAAAGCATCTGACATTGAGATATTACCCACTCATCTCTGATTCCACCTAGGGTTTCTGCCTAAGTACCCTTCTCTGTTTCCCTGTAGACAAAAGACATGTCTGGTTCCCAACATTTTTCTATCAAGGTTCTACTTAAGACACGACTCCATTGCATTGACTTTGTTCACATCCAATGCCAGAAATTCAAGTTTGAGGGAGAATGGGAGGTAGAAGTTGCATATCATGGGCTCAAATGAGAGAACTTCCTGATGTTGCACTGACTTTTTAACAAATTCAGCTCAGAAGAAAGTTCCTCCTTTACTTAGGACAGAGTTTTATTTTCTTAAAACTTAGTATCATAAATCTTCTATATGATTTCTGACTGAATGATACATTCACTCCCCTTCCATTAATAATACTAACCAGAGTTTATCTAACTCTATTCCCTCTCCTCACATCCATTAAATAAAATCCACCACTACTGATTTACCTCCTTTAACTTCTCATTCACACATCTATGACTTCTCTTTCAGCCCACTCTCTCTTTCATGCTGAAAATATTAGTGCTCAGGTTGAAGTTATATATCATTGTTGTGGTTAAATTAAATCAAGAATGAAGCTGTTAATAATGAGATGAATCTTTCTGCATTGCATGTATCCTTCAGCTAAGTAGATTTACTTAGAATCAACACAGTAGGAAAGACTACAGCAAACTGCAGCAAGGCATCTATAGTACACAATCGATCTCAGTAATTGTCTTACACAGCTGTGAATTATACTCCAAATTATTTTTCCTTGAGCAGAAAAACATCATAACTTATTTTTCACTGTTGTCTGAAATTTACGAGGAAGTGAAATATTTCTGTAAAACTTGCACTCTAAAATAAGTAAATGGTTCCCCGTTTTTTTTTTTTATTATTATTTTTTAATATAATGTCAAGATCAGTAACCAATCTAGCAGCAGAGCACTGAAGCAATCTGTAGGAACAAGAACCTGTGCGAAAGCAAGCCTACCCTACCCTGCTTAGGCATAAAATTATGATCATTTCTGTAGAGAACAAGAACTGTTCTGTTTGAAGTCTCAAATTACCAAGAGAAAAGAGACTTCACTTTTCCTTGCCCTATAACCATGGAGACTCTCAGCTGTTGACCAATCCAAACAATAATGGCCAAAACACAACATAAAAATGAAGGACAGGATCCTTGTCATAAGTAGGAGCTACATTAGTTGTCAAACCAAATATTTGTGGGTGTAACACAATGAAGAAGATAAATACCATGAATAGGATAATTATTACAGATTTTCATCTCTCTCCTCCAAAGGCTGGGGTTGTGTGATACTGTATTTGCTACAAGCTAGTGGCCAAGACCCAATGAGACTTCTTTGATCTCACTGACAAATCACTCAGGCCTCTGTCTCGTCAGACTAGGGGATCATCCATATTCCAGCCTCTCCACTCCAGGATTATTTGTGTATTTAACAAAAAAGTACATATAGAAAAGGAAACATTTCAATCCAAACTTGAATCTTTCAGCTGAAAACAGAAATTACGATCCATTCTTTTCTCATTTCAACATTTGCTTTACTAAAATAAAGAACTGCAGGCCACAAAACTTCATCAGCGTGAGGATCATGGTAGCCAGGATACTGGGCAGGAGAATGTGTGAAGTAAGCTCTCTTGTTGCTTTGAGTCCTCTACCAACAGCAGACACCACAGCATAAATATGTACTGCTTGTCTAGATTTTTTTATAGCCAGGACTGAGAACGAAGCATTTCCAGAACACAATTCATTATAGTTTTCTGGGTTAGGAATAGATGAAATGTTAAATGTCATTTACAAGAACCTGTCTCTTAACAGATGTGATTATTGAGAGCATCTGACCACATTTCACTGAATTTAGAGCATCATCTGAAATGTAAGCACCTATCCTTGATCCACTGCTATTCCATACATGTGTACGTAGACAATGAAAAGATATTTTAAGAGATTTGATGATAGGTGGTTGTCTTGGCCACAGTGATCAAGAAACAACAGTTTGGAATGGCTTTCTGGAACTTCCTGATGAGGGAACAGGGGAAGTGAGTGTTGATCTCTTCTCCCAGTTGACCAAAGACCATGGCGGAATGGCACAAAGCTGCACCAGAGGAGGTTCAGACTAAATACTATAAAAATGACTTTACCATTACAGTGCATGAATACTGGGATGGGAATCCCAGCAAGGTGGTTGATGCCTCATGCCTGTCAGTGTTCCAGAAGAATTTGGTCAGCGCCCTCAATAGTGTAATTTAACATTTGGTTAGCTTTGTAGCAGGTGGTTGGACATGGTGATTTTCGAAGGGTCATTTTAACTGAACTATGCTATTCTATTTGCTAATAGAAATATTAAGTTATATATGATATTCTAAGAGGTAAATCTGTCCTCTTATAGTTTCTTCAAATATGAGAGAGAATTTCTAACACAGTTTCTCAAGTAAGTAGCCTAAAACATTGACTGAAAGAAATACATACATATGCATACAGGCTAAGTTAATTGAATTTTAGACCATTTAAATAAAAAGAAAGGGGATAAAAACTCATTAGGGTCATTTCAATATCTTGAGTTCACCTAAGGTGTTAGGAATAAGTAATAAGAATTGTTTTAGAGAAAGAAATGCAGGAGAACTGAGCATAGATCAGGAAGCAGAAAATGGAAAAGGGATAAGAGAAAGTAGAAAATCAGGTCAAAGAAAATCTGTACTGTCAAAATGAGAAAGAGTGAAAAATAATTCATAGAGCAAATAAAAATTGCATAAATATTTAGCTGCTGCATAAGGGCTTCATCTTTTTGATTTTTCTGGAAGTTTATCAGTATAACTGACATTACACAAAGAACAGTGGAATATCCTACATCTGAGAAAGAGATCGTTCCATCAGGCTTTAATTGCTCTTATGTAACAGCCAAATGCAGCTGCTGTAGTATAAAAATAAATAATTTTTATATCCTTCTTTTTTTTTTTAATTTACCAAAAAGCACTCCAACTGCTTCAGACTTAGTCTGAAGTCTAACACTTCAGTTTGATATCATTTTTCTCACATTTTCCTTTTATTCTCCTTAATAGTAATTAATCAATTCCTCTGAAATCTCACTAGGTCTAAAGATTTGCCCTGATCCCAGCACCAGTTATTGACTACTTGCTTCTTTTTGAAAAGTGCAAGGAAAAATGCTTATTTGTGAACATCATTAGCCAGAAACAGAAATAAAAACAAGATATTTTAATCTGTTCAAGATAGGTAATTGTGGGAATACATGAAAGACTATTCAGAGCAGAAGCTGTGGAGCAAGTAAACAGCACGTGGTGGCCATTCTTTTTCATTTATACATCTTTAAAGAGAGTTTGACTACTTCAACAACTGTCTGTCTTGACTTACCAGATGATTAATTATATTGTGTATTATGCAGTAGAACTGCCATGTCATGGCCTGAACCAATGGTTCAGCACCAAATGAGAAGGCACGGCTAACCCAGGTAGCGCAGGTGCAAGCAATGCTCTTCAGAGACCAGAAGGAGCAGAGCTAGGATCCACCACTCTTCATTCTTATTTATGGGGTAGCAGCTGGGGGAGTAGCATCTCTCTAGACAGATGTCACACACCTCTTGAGCCATCTCTGTTTGTTGGAAGGAGTGAGCCAATCTATCTTCTTTGCTACCTGCTATTGCTCTATGGTGGTTGTATCCTATTGGAAGGTGTTGTGATCATCTTCTTTTGCCATACACAGTGTCACATTAAATCACAGTAATCATAGAAACATAGAATATCCTGAATTGGTAGAGTCTCATAAGGATCACAGTGTCCACTCCAGGTTCTTCAAAGGATTACCCAAAAATCAAACTCAATGACTGAGAGATCATTGTCCAGATACTTCTTGAACTCTGTCAACTTGGGGCTATGATCACTGTCCTGGGGAAACTGTTAGATACCTCCCACCCTCTGGTGAAGAACTTTTACCATATCCCACCAGGATACAACCTGATCCTTCCCTGAAGAAGCTTGGGGTCTTGTTGTTGTCTCCAGAGTAGATCAACATATGCCCATCTGTTCCCCTCATGAGACTCACCTCACTTCCCTCTTCTCTAGGCTGAACAAATCAAGGGACTCCAGTCATTCCTTGTATGTCTTCCTCTCTAGACACTTCACCATCATTGTAGTCCTCCTTTGGACACTCTAGTTTTATATCCTTTTTGTACTGTCGTGCCCCAAACTGCACACAATATTTGAGGTGAGGTCACACCTGTGCAGTGTAGAGCTGGACAACCACTTCCCTCAGCCAGCTAGCAATTCTGTGTTTGTTAGACCCCAGAATACTGTTTATCCTTCCTGATTGCCTGGGCAAACTGTTGACTTGTGTTTGATTTGCTGTTGACCAAGGCCCTTAAAATTCTCAGGGCTGCTCTCCAGTGTCTCATCCCTCGGACTATATGTATTGCCAAGGCTGCCCCTTACCAGGTGTGGAATCATAACAAGCACTTATTCTTGTTAAACTTCATGAAGTTGGTGACTGCTCAGCTCTGTAATTAGGATCCCTCTTCAAGATTTCTCTACCCTTGATGGAGTCCCAACTTAGTATCATCAGCAAACTTGCTGAAAGCATCTTCTAATCCTACATCCAAGTCATTTATGAAAACATTGAAGAAAACTGACCCTAAAATGGATCCCCAGGGAACCCCACTAATGACTGTTTTCCAGCTTGGTATAACCCCATTTAATATAACCTTAGAACCTGATCTGTCAGTCAATTGCTCACCCACACCGTTAAGTTCTTGTCTTGACATATGCTGCACATTTTGTCCAGAATACTGTGAGAAACAGTAGTGAAAGTTTTGCTGAAATCCATAAAGAAAATGTTAACTGACTTCCTTTGGTCAACCAGGTGGGTGATCTTTTTATAAAAGGAAATTAAATTCGTTAAAAAGCACCTTCTCTTCCTATGTCTAATAAATAAAGACATTTCATGATATTAAGGTATAACAAATATTGCATATGAATAAAGTTTAAGTACTTGTTAATTCATTAATCTTTCCTAACAAGTGTATACTTCATTTTCCCTCACCTCAAAAATCTCACTAAATGTCATAATCAATGCTTAATTCATTTTAGGATTATTTTATTGACTTCAGCAATTAAAATGGCATTTCTGGAGGCAAATTTACTTGTTGACAATATATTCTCAACAGATTTCTGTGTGAAATTATGTTAGATATGAATGTCTGTAAGTTTAGAGATATCATGAGCAGAGGCTGGTGGAATAAAAAAATATTTTTTTAAAGAAATGAGTATTTCTTCACAGTGGTGTGAAAAAAAAATGTAAAAAATTTGAATCTGAAGATAACAATGTGTGGAAAAATTGTTCTTATTCACACTTGTAGTATGGACTTGTGCTTTCAGAAACATTAATAGTCTAAAAGGGTTAAGTTAGTTTTGTTGCTGATTTGTGTTTTTACAAAAGTAATTACAATTTCAACATTTTAAGAAGTGTATATTGTATCAGTATATACATGCATATGCTTTATATGCCTCTCAACACAGGAGGTCTTTTATGTTACTATTCTAGTTAATGTATTTGTTTTCTGACCCCTACTATTCAGTTGCTTATATCATTTTCCCCTAGCCTGATTCAAACATTCTCTGAGACTTTTCTTTGTTAATGCAGCATACATTTATACAGTGAGTTAGTGTTATAGTCCATATCAAAATACTCTTATCTAGTGTCATGGGGCTCAATGAGCTAACTAAAGGGCTTACAATCTTAAAATCAATTGACATTTTAAAGAAGTCAAATAGCAATGCTAAAAAAAACATTTAGTTGGAGTATAGGCAGAGAATCAGTGAGATAGACTATACTTTTAGAATTTCAATACTGTCTCACCCAGAGGTGTTTTCTTAGACCTTTCTGATAGGTTTCATTTTGCTTATGTAATGTGCTGTGCATCAACAGCAGAGTTGAAAAATTGTGTGGGAATACAAGAAAGACTATTCGGAGTAGGAGCTGTGGAGCAAGATAAACAGCAAAACTGTACATCCTTTTTCATTCAAGTAGATACAGATAGCATACAGCATGTAGCAGAGGCTACTCAACATCAATTTACAAAGTTGACTTAAAGACTAAAGGGTCTGCAGCATTTTCTTTCTGGTCCATGATAAACCATTCACAATCTCCCGTGTCACTGACAGGCTAGGAAATTGCATTATGCATGCTCTGCTCTGTAGAAAGCAAAGGTGAGAAAAGTTCAACGGTTCTACATGCTGGAGATATGTAGGCAGAATTTGTCCTTATACTGGTAAATTTTCCTTTCATTAAAATGATTTGCAGCATGTCATGACTACTAAAATGCAACTGTACATGCTATTTTACAAGAAGACACTGTATTTTACCAGGTGAGGGAGAGAGAACAAGAGTAAGTTTATGTTCATTTAAAGTACGTAATGAATTAGAAATCAGTGCACTAGTAGTACAAATATCTCAATTACAAAAATAAATATGAATGTAAAAATTGTCAGTATGATCAATAAGATCAAGACAGCCTGTTATTCAGATTTTACCTCTACAAGCTTAGACCTAAGCCAAACAATTTCAGGACACCTAATTGAACATATCTTTTTCTCTCATGATGTCTCAACACCAGGACAAAAGGCAATTAATATCAAATGAAAATATTCTGAAATGCTAAACAGACGTCAAAGCAGAGATGATAAAAATGTGATTATTTTAATGATTTCTTATGAATTAGTCATATTTTCTGCGTGAAAGAAAGTCACTTAGCATAACGATCATGGGTTGCTAAATAAAGGGTATGTTCCACACAGTTTAATCTATAAGCTGAGCTCTCATTTCTTCAGCACTTAAATATTCATGTAGAAATTATTTTATTGACAATAATTATTTAATAACCAGTCATGATAAGACATCAAAATTGAAGACAGTCTTCTTTTGATTATTATAGGAAAGTTCCAACTTAATGAAAAGGCCTTCCACTTCAAAAAGTCAGGAACCTTCAGAAAGAGTATCCTTTCTTGACATTAGACAACCACCTCAAATCGCTTCAGATGAGCAATTTCAGCTTTATACTTTATTTACTTTATTAGAGAAGAGAAAATACTTCCAACTATAATAAATAAGTGCTGGGTGTAGGAAGCAGCATACAATCTCACTTATCAGGAGTAAATTGAATAAAATTATCAGTAGAATAAACTGTAAATACACATTTGTTTACACATTCTGACAACTCATATGAAATTTCAGATGAATTACCTTCTGTTCAAGAACTAACGTTTGTGAACCTTTCCACCTTCCTTCAGGTAATATTAACAAAGCAACTAAAAATGTCTTTAACTGTAAAACAACAATGACAATTTCATCTTGTTGAAGTATTGACAAAGTGTGAAAATCTAATAGCAATCTTTTTGAGATCCGAGCCATTTATTGAATGATAAGTTTTCCATCTCTGAAACATATGGGTAAGTTCCTAGCTTGCTTATACCTAGCTGTAATTTTAATGTATTTTGTCTCTGTCTTGCAGTAAGATGTGAAATAGTCATGTGTGAAGCAAATATCCTGTCATTATGCAGATGACTAACTCAACTATTTTACATTTACATTAAAAATTTCTGTTCCAATACCACTGATTTTTTCTTAATTGAATTGAGTTGCCCTTCCCATCCTTCGAAGAGAGTGTGGTACCATGAGCACAATAGCATTTACCAACTCAGAATTTCTAGAACTGACATTATTTGTAAGTCTGCCATACCAGATACTTTGTACTAGAGATCCCAATAAAGAAAATATTTATCCCTACTTACGCCTTTTTGAGTTTAAAGTTCTAAAATCTATTATAATCTTAACAGTAAGAATGTGGTGTTTAAGGAATAGCATGAAGCTGTATCACGAGAGGTTTAAGTAGGTTATTAAGAAAAGGTTCTTCACTGGGAGGTTAGTCGGGGACTGAAACAGCCTCCTCAAGGCAGTGGTCCCAGCCCCAAGCTGTCAGAGTTCAAAAAGCATTTAGATAATGCTGTCAGACATAGGGTATGAACTTTGGGTGGTTCTGTGTGGAGCCAGGAGTTGAAGTCGACAGTGGCCTCAAGTTGCACCAGGGGAGGTTCAGGTTGGGTATTAGGAAAGATTTCATCTCCAAAGAAACACTGGAATGGACTGCCCAGGGAGTTGGTTGAGTCATCATTCCTGGAGGCGTTCAATAAATTTGTAGGTACGGTACTAAGAGACATGGTTTAGTGGGGAGCTATTGGTGGTAGGTGGATGGCTGGGCTACATAATCTTGGAGGTCCTTTCCAACCTTGGTGATTTTATGATTCTATAATTGGAAAATGCCTGTAAAAATGCAGTGATATGATGAATCTATTAAAATTACTGTGAACCAGAAAGTGGTTAGAGAATGAGGTAGAAAAAAAAAAATCTATTAATATATTAAAATGTCTGTGTGATTTGCAGACTTTGATGAATTTTAAAATAATATGGATTTCTACAAGAACACTGGCAAGCTAATAGCTTTTGAGGAGCCATGAAAACAGAGAAACTGACCAATCTTAGATATCATCCTTAGTACAGGATAGTTTCTTTGTTCTGTGATATCATAAATTATATTAGCAGAAGAACAGAGATGCCCAAAATCACTTCTAGTCCTGTGTATAGCTGAGCAAGTGACACTTCTTTGCCCACTCAAATTAGCAGTTAAATCAAATACACACAGATGTGCATACACACGAATTGGACAGATAAAAAAATGCAGTCAAAGAAAAAGCAAATGGAACAAAAAGTTATAAACAATTGAATGCAGAAGGTTGAAATTATCTCCTTCCTCACCGCAACAGTCTAACTTCAAGACTTGAGGGTAAGAAGGTTATAAAAAAACAGGGGAGGGAGAGTAGTTACATTCAGTAGAAAACTCAATATATGCAAATTATAAAAATTCAAAAGTTTAGATTCAGAACTGTTCTTTGAAACAAATTCATGATAACTAAAAAAAAATAAAATATGCCATATCTCCAAATTGGTATTTTCCTTTAAATAAACAAAAGCTAAAGCTAAATAAATACAAGCAAATTATAAAACTAATAGAAAAAAATAGATTCTATGTTCTTAGAATATCATATTGAGAAGTTCTGGTTTAGATTTGAACAAATTGCAGGTGAAAAAATAGGCAGAAGACATGAATAACATATTTATGTGAGATTCTACAATAAATAAATATGGACATTTTTTCAACAAATGAAAGTGGAGGGCTGCAGGGTTGACAAACAATTCAGCACTAGGAGTTCATTCGATGTACTTCAGTTACAGACACAGAATTGTATTATCTTAGGAAGTATTTGCATGTTACATGTTCAAAAACTAAGTGAAGAAAAAAATAGAATTATACTGAAGTACAAATTTGATATCAGAAAAGGATGCATCCAAATGCTCAACAGAACAAAATATCTCTAGATGAAGAAACCTGTAATTCAGCAGAAAACTATTCACTCTGGCCACTAAGAAAACATCCTGCTTAGGCTATAAAACTTGTGGTAAAAAAAATATACACATATCTTCTCCAAAATAGACATGGCCTCAGAGATTCCTGAATAAAGAAAGGAGAAAACATTTCTGACATGGTACTTCCTATATATATACCAAGCTCAGTGTGCACTACTGATTTCTCTGATGCAACATCTATTTTCCATTAAAATGTCCATTACACTACACAGGATACCAAATCTTCCTCTTCCCCCCACAGGTGTTCTCTGGAACTATTTAGAGTCCAAACTGCATTTTTCTTGCTCTTATTTCTGATACGGTAAGGCTTGGCAACTTCCTGGATCTCTTACACTATGAAATCTCAATAAAATTACTAACACTATTAACTAAAAAAAATTTAAAAAAAGCAAAACCAAACCAAAACAACCTCCCTGCATTCATGCACACACGCACACACACACACACACACAAATACAAATGATAGATGAAATCTTAATCACCTATCTTATGCACGAAAATAATAAAATAATTTTGTGCAAAAGGCCACCAAATTTTGATTTGGTTTGTTGACTTACAGTAGTGGCCTAGATAGAATTTAATAGACTATATCCTCTGATTTCTTGTTGTAAATATCCACAACAACTGTTATGGTGGATATACACAAGTATATATTTCATTTGTAGTTCCCTGGCCAATTTAAACCAGAACATCCAGTTTTTTCTCTGATTTGAGAACACAGGTCAAAAATGAAGAAAAGAAAAAAAATCAATATTCTTCTATAGTGTGAAATTCAATATATCAATAAAAACAAAACAAACAAACAAACAAAAACAACACCTATGTTGAGAAAAGCAGTGGCTTCTTATATCTACTAATTTGGATCTTGAATAGCAGCTGGTAAACAGTACAGCATTTCCAACAAATGAGCTGAAAGCCCAGCAGCTAAAGAAAGAGGAAGTTCATTGAAGAATCTTGATGTGTGGACGCTGTGAATATTTTGAATAAATATTAAAATAGACTGATTTCCATGTTGACAGGGAATACATAAATGCAGGCTCATTACAAACACAATTGCCTGGTAAAATGAATCACGATTAATCAAGTTAGTATGCTGAAAGTGATTACAAAGTTCATGGGACCATAGAAAACACTTGTAAAGTTGTTTGTTTTTTTTAAAGAAAGAAAAACCTTTATCTTCTCATCTGAAACATAAAGATGGTTATAAATCACTAAGCAATAATTTATTTATATTAGCAGTGAATATGAGAGATTCTACAAACCATACACAAGTGCTCTGAACTCAATTCAGAAAAAGTCTTGCCTTTGTCCACTTAACTCACTGCTACCAAACAAAGAGGATAAATAACAGAAAGAGCAAATGTTTTAAGAATACATTTTTTTCAAATTTTTTCCTTGACAAGAACCAGGCATAATCTGAGGGCATATTAGCAAAAGGTTAGGAAGGTGTCAGGAAAATTGCTTAAACTGTAAAGTCCGAACTTGCTCCCCTTCTCCAGTATTTGTTTCTATGGCTTCTTTAGCTGCCTTAGTAACATGCATGTTGACAGGTAATGTTCACAGTGGGCTGGAGTCTATGGAGACCAGGTTTCATCAACATTAATAAAGTTTTTATGCATTTTATTGGTTGGTTGGTTTGGTTTTGCTTTTCAAATGTATTTCTACTGAAAATTCCAACAGTCTATTTTGTCAGATCATTATCTTTTTCTAATACTTGCAAACATTCAAGTAACAGCTTAGTGGACTCTTACCCTATTGACTTGCTAACAAAGCTGACCTGAAGTGATAAATACTGTTTTAGGCAAAGAGGAATAAAACAGTCTGTTAATTCTTTCATGACAGACAGTGACATGTAACAAAAAACAGAAGTTTTGTGATTTCCCCAGATATTACAATGTTAAAAATAGTATCTGAAATTGAAATGTTATGCACATTTTCATTAAGTACTTTGATGATATGTGGAAGAAACTTGACCAGATAGAATAAGTGATATTTTGGTTTCCTCTGTAACTATATTCAGTAGGTTCCTGCTTGCATTTTCCTACAAACACATCAGGTGACTACAGAGTTTTACAGTTTGGACCTGTTATGTAAGTGGTGCTCTCCAGGGGTCTGTATTGAGGCCTGTCCTATTCAGTATCCCTACTGATGACCTGGATGAGAGACTGAATGAACCCTTAGTAAGTTTGCAGACAATACCAAGTTGTCAGGAAGCATCTATCTGCCTGGGGGAAAAGAAGGCCCTATAACGGGATCTGGACAGGCTGGATAGCTGTGCTGAGGACAGAGGGATGAAATTCAGCAAGACCAAGTGCTGGTTTCTGCACTTTGGCCACAGCACTCTCACGCAAAGCTACAGGCTTTGGGCAGAGTGGCTGGAAGGCTGCGTAGAGGAAATGGAACTGAGGGTGTTGGTTGACACTCAGCTGAAAATGCCCAGGTGCCTAAGAAGGCCAATGGCATCCGGGCTTGTATCAAAAATTGTGCTGCCAGCAGGAGCAGGGAAGTGATCATCTTTATCTTTATAGTCTGATGAACATGAATAAGCCAGTAAAAGGAGTCACAGTAACTACAACGTACATTCTAAAAAACTGAAAGACTGTTAAATACATTCATGTAGGGAATAAGTGTTTGCATTAACTGAGAAGATCAATATATGAAAAGCTTTCTATTTAGAGTGTATTGCATTCATTGGTATGAAAAGTCACCAATTAAAGCTGTGTTTCAAAGAATGATGATATACAAGAAAACAAACAAACAAGCAAAAAAAAAACAGATATGAAGGATAAGGCAGAAAAAAAAGTTTTATGTTCACTTAACTTCACCACAACTTAACCAGACTTGGAACTTCTCTGGCGTGTAACATAGATCAAAAGAGATTTAATTGAAGAAAATAGGTAGAACAAACACAGGTGCAGCAATACAAATAGCACAGAAAAAAAACTACAAAAGAATGTTACTTTTTTCTTAAAAAATGAATGTTCAAGGATTTCCAGTGATGAGAGATATTGCATTTTATTTCCACTCTTTTGAGATTATTGCATTGCAGACAGTAAACTGCAAAAGCAATTCCTCTGTGTTGCTTTTTAAGTCCGTGTGCAGCTCAGTCCCACACAGTCGTTCACTCACTTTCCCCTCTCGTTGGGATGGGGGTGAGAATTGTGGAAAAAAACAACAAAGTGGAATTTGTGGGTTGAGATAAAAGCTATTTATTAAGACAGAAAAGGAAGAGAAAATGAGAATAATAATAGTAACAATAATATAATAACAGTAGTAATATCATATTTGTTTAAAATAAGTGATGCAAAAACAATGCTAATTAAATAACATTGATTCTGAGCCAGTTCCTGAACAGTAGCAGCTACTCTGACCCACTTCCCAGAGTAATTTATTAATTTATTTATTGCAGGATGTCATGTGTTATGGAATATCCTTTGGCTAGTTTAGTTCAGTTGCCCTGGTTCTGTACTGTCCCAGCCCCTTGTGCTCCCTTGGCCCCTCTCACTGGCAAAACAGTACATGAAAGTTGAAATTCCCTTGGCTCCATGCTCAGCAACAACTAAAATATTGGTGTGTTAACTACATAGTTTTTCTCCCAAAGCCAGAACAGCATCTTACCAGACACTATGAAGGAGGGTGGGCAGGTAGAGAGGGGAGTGGGGACTCCTATACCTCTGTTTCAGTTGAATCCAGGGCACTCTAGAATATTTGTAAAACATATAAACAAGAGTGTAAGTAGAAGAAATGTCCACTGCTGTTGCAAATTAATGTATTTTTTAATGTACTTACTAGTTCTGCATCCCAGAACATGTACCACTGGTATCAAATAGTAATGGCTGCCTTTTTCAAGAATGCCAGATTCTCCCAGCCAAAAGAGTGAAGGGGAAAAACTATGAAGATTTGAAAAGCCATTGTTAGTACCTTGGATATACTTATGGCTATGTTAATTCACTGAAAGACTACCATGACTAGTGTACTTTAATAATTTCTTACACTGGCATTCAGTGCCTAATCTACAGCCAAATAAAGAACTGCATCAGGAAAAATATAAAAAATAATAATAAAAAATATAAAAAGCATCATTTTAGATTTGCATCTGAAAGCAATAGAACAGTACTTAATACTACGGATTCCCCTGGATTGGAGATGATTGACTTATAGACAAGATAATTGTATAGCTCCCTCACAGCCAAGGATTAAGGTGTTTTTCACAGTGGGCAATTCTTACTCAAGTGCAAAGTGAATGAAAAGAGAAATAGCCATTGAAGTAAACTACACTGGTCTCTAAAAATCAGATTCAAGATGCTCTCCTTCTCTAGGTTCACACAGAAGAATCGCTGTTTCAGTTTTGAGTGTTACTCAGATTTTGTCAGCCGTTTCTTTTTCCACTCCAGTAAAAAAAATCCTACAGGGGAAAAAAAAAAAAAAAAAGAAGGCTAAATTTAAGAGATTATAGAGTCAATGCTGTTGCCATTCATTTTATTGCATGCAGAATTTTGTTATAGATTTTTTCAAATATTTTAGTTATTTACAGCACAAGAGAGAGCACAAGGTCAGTGACCCACCACATGATCCCAAAAGAACAGCTGACAAAATAACATACAAGCAGAGAATATGGCTTGAAAAGAATCATACAGTAATTTCATATGAAGGATTATACAGCTTTAAAGTATAGAAAGAATAGCAGAATATAACAGTTATTATCAAGAGGTAGCTTACCACTGGGGACCATTCATTTTATACATTTTATTAGATATGCAAAATTTTACATGCTGCTATCCCAGGAAGCAGCAGACTCCTCAAATTCTGACTATGATGTCATAGATCTAAAAGAATAAAGGAGCTGGGAGCATCAGTGACCTGTCATTGTGTCTACCAAAGTCAATGACCACCAGACCATACCTAAACATACTGCAAAATCATAGTCATAGAATCATAGAATCGCAGAATCACAGAATTGTAGAATCATAGAATGGCTTGTTTGGAATAGACCTCAAAGATCATCTATTTCCAGCCCCACTGCCATGGGGAGGGTTGCTGATTGCTTGATCATACACTAACTCAGGTTCCCCAAAGCTCCATCCTATCTGTCCTCGAGCACCTTCAGGAATGAGGCATTTGCAACTTCCCTGGGCAACCTGTTCAGTGCCTCATCACCTTCTCAGTGACATTTTTCCCCCCAACATCTAATCTAAATCTCCCCTCTTTTAATTTAAAACCATTTCCTTCTCCCATCACTATCAGACCATGTAAACTGTCTGTCTCCCTCTTTATTATAAGCTCTCTTTAAGTACTGGAAGGCAGCAGTAAGGTCTTTCTGGAGCCTTCTCTAGTCCAAGCTAAACAGCCCAGCTTCCTCAAACTTTCTTCATAGGAGAGATGCTCCATCCCTCTGATTATCTTTGTGGCTCTCCTCTGGACCTGCTCCAGCAACTCCACATTCCTCTTGTGTTGCAAGAGGGTACCCACGCCTGGACAGAGTACTTCAAATGGGACCTCACAGTGGCAGAACAGAAGGGGACAATCACTTGAAAGCTTCAATTGTTGATAGATCTGATATAATGTCTTTCCTTCTACTATCAGATAAAATTGACATAGGGTAATTTATTAGACTATTTTTCATTTATTTAACTAGCCATTATTTAACTTAGGATATAACATTACAAAAATACGTTCGATTGTTGTTTCTCTTGTGGCTGTGCAGTTAACATTTCTAGTGCAGTAACGATATGGCATTTCAGAAAGAAAAAAAAATAAGTTAGGTCAACAATACTAACTGTTGGAAATACATAAACAACAATTTTATATCATTAGTATGTGGTTCACCTTTTTGTAGAACCATAGAACAGTTTAGGCTACAAGGAACCTTAAAAACCATCTAGTTCCAACCCCATGTCATAGGCAGGGACGCCTTCCAGCAGATCAAGCTGACCAAAAGCTCATCCAACCTGGCCCTGAACACTTCCAAGAATGGGATATCCACAACTGCCCTGGGCAACATCATAAAACCTTGCCACCTCACCACTCTCATAATAAAAATTTTCTTCCTGATATCTTCTCTAAATCTACCCTCTTTCAGTTTAGAACCTTTACCTTTTGTTCTATCACTGCATTCTCTGATATACAGACCCTCTCCAGCTTTCTTGTAGGCTGCCATTAGTTACTGGAAGGTCTCCCTGTAGCTTTTTCTTCTCCAGGTTAAACCACTCTATCAACCTGTCTTTGTAGGATAATTGCTCCAGCATTCTCTCATCCTCATGGCCCTCTTCTAGAACGGACCTAACAGGTTCATGTCCTTCATATGCTGGAGGCCCAAGAACTGAACGCAGTAGTCTAGCTGGGGCCTCACAACAATGAACTAGAGAGGAAGGTCCCTTAGACCACTTTGATCACATCAGAGTTCTTATGATGAAGTCTGGGATAATTGGCTTTCTGGTCTGCAAGCATACATGGGCAGCTCATGCTGAGTTTTCATCACCCAGCATCCCCCAGTAATTCTCCTTAGGGCTTCTCCCAGTCTATTCTCCACCCAGTCTATATTTGTGTTTAGAATAGCCCCTTACATCAGATCAGGTGCAGGACCATACCATTGGACTTGCTGAACTTCATGGGGTTCACAGGTGCCTAATTCTCAAGCTCATCAAGGTCCCAAGGTCGCTCTGGATATCTGTTCCCTACAGAATGTTGACTGCACCACCTATCTTGGTATGGTCTTCTGCAATTCCCAAACTTTTCCATACAATCCCAAAAGATCCCTAAGTAGAGAAGATACTTTAAAGGAAATATTATTAACCCTTTCTTTTCAGCTTGTAAAAGGTCACTGGTTTATCCTACAATAACACAAGAAACAAATGAACGTCTTCATTTATCCAAAGACATTAGGTAATGCTAATCTTCAAATACTCTCCATGTCCATTCTGTTTTTTCCTGTTTTCATTTATTTATTTACTTTAAATACTTCAGGAGTGATCATACTTTAAAATTACTCTTATGGATTATTTACAATGTACAGGTTAAAAACATAAATATGGCCTACTCTGAATATCATCTGCTGAAGAGCTCCACAATACAATTTCTTTATTGTGTATATGAATTTCTATGCCTATACAGAAAGCTATCAGTGGTAACGTTAGGGACGTTTTGAATAGGTTTCAGTATTTTGGAATCAATATAATTATCTGAGCTCAGGTTCAGCAAATATGACCGTTTTTGTTTTATGACTGAAAGTGACAGAACTAATTATTATTTGTTATTATTATTATTTGCCTATGATGGAAGCAAACATGAAAAAAAGAAAGACTGAGAGGTTCTGTCTGTGACGAGGGAATGGAAGGTTAAACAAAGAAGGAGATGTTCACTACAGCCCTATTATCAAACTGACTTCAAAAGAAAGGAAGCTTTGTTGTTGTTCAGACAATATCTATGTTTATAAATATATGCACTAAACATCTGTTTAAGAAAATTTCTATTAACTATCAAGCCCTAGTATATCTTATAATATCCTTAAGATTCCTACCGTGTCATGAGAAACAGGTTTAACTGTTATTAAAACAGCACTAAAGCCAAAAAATTATCTATCTTGCTGGCCACATTTTTATTATTATTATTAATATT
>VXAB01014654.1:0-10416 GCA_013399175.1 Odontophorus gujanensis | reverse complement strand
CGCAAACCACCATCCCATCCTCATCGAAGAGTTACGATCCCTTCCTCCCTTTCCTCTCTGCATTTACCCCCACTCCCGAGAAAGACACCGCAAACTCTGCTTCACCCCGAGCCCTCGCTGGAGTTCAGAGGATGCGAGGACGCATTCTGCCCTCCTCTCCTCAACCAAATAACATCCACGGGGCTACGGGGGAGCGGAGCGGCCATAAATTCCCGGTATTTACACAAGGAGTCGGTGCTCGGGGCCCAACGGCGGTGATGCATTTCGCACAGGGTGAGAATATCGCCTTTGTGCTCCCGAGCTCGGGCCGGACTCGCTCCGGGGCGATCTGTCAGCTCGGGCTTTCTCTCTCGGCTTTATTTATTTGTTTGGCGTCTCAAAGGGCGGTCGGTGGGGCCGGGAATCGTCTGGGGCCGCCCGACAGCGGGAAATCTCAGGGTCTGCCGATCCCAAGGGGTTTGGGGAGGGGAGGGGGGGTGGTGGGGCTTGCTTCGGGTCTCCCCGTCCCCATTCCCAGCTATGGGAGCTGCAGGTATGGACGGCAATGGGAGGTTTGGCGAGATGCCGCACGAGGAGCAGCCTGGGTGGGTTGGTTTTTTTTGGGGGGGGGAGTTATTCCTTTTGGACCCATTTTTCCCACCCTCGGAGGTGGCTCTCAGGGTCCCCTCCCACCCCTGTGTGCCACGTCCCCACATCTTGTCTGCACCCATGTGGTGCTCTGATGGGAAGGGCCACCAGCCGCGGGGTAACGGTAGCAGGGTGCCGGAGCCTAAGGTTAATTAAAGCTTAGGCTAATTAGAGATAGTAATGAGTTCCTGTAGACGAGATTCTCTTCAGGGTGTCTTCAAAGGAGGAAAAGGGGCTCTCTGTGCGCCGAGCTCGGCTCTAATCACCCATTCATGCAAATGAGGGCACGGCGCTTCACGGCTGCTCCTCCAGGGGTCCAACCCAGGCCAAAATCGTGGGAAATCAATAAAATCAAATAAAAACCAGGAAAAGAATCCACGAGATTCTGCTACCGCGCGGGGAAGAAGCCCCTTTCCCAACGAGAATTCCCGAGCTGAGCCGTTTTCCCATCCCATTTCCCTCCCCACGCTGCTGCCTCCCCCACTGCTGGAAAGTGGTACCCACGGGGTGTGGGGTGGGGGTGAGGGGGACGGCTGCATCCCACGCAGCGTGGGGGGCTCTGCCCTCACCCGATCCCCCCCTTCTCCGGCCCCGTATGGGGAACCGTAGGCAAACGGAGCGCGGTGCTGCGGGCGGGCGGCAGTGGGTCGGTGTATTTATGGCCTCGGGCCGCTCATCCGTCTGCAGGAGCCCTATAAAGAACCGCCGGCAATCACTTACAAGCAGCGCCGCTTGTTCACGGGTATTAGCTGTGACCTCGAGATTTACACCCCGCTCAGCGTAGGGCCGCCAGGAGGGGGTGTGCGGGGTGGCAGCGCCCGTCCGTCGGTCCGTGGGTGCGGCTGGAAATCGCGGCCCCGGGGATGAGCTGTCGGAAATGGGGTCTCCTCTGAGCCCACGGGGAGGACGGTGTCCTCCTCCTGCTCCCTTTGGGGTGGCACACGCCGGCCCCTCATGGGAATGGGGGATTTCAGCTGAGATGGGCAATGGAGGGGTGGATGGTGGGGACGGACGGACAGAGAAGCAGCCGTGAGATCATCCCCCACCCCAAAGAGGCAACCTGTGGGGCACAGGATGCAATGTCCCCCGTTCCTGCCCCAAATCACCCCATTCACATCCTCACATCCCTGTGCAAAGGGAGCACATCACTGTGGGGTCCTCGTGTCCCCATGTAAAGGCAGCTCAGCACCATGGGGTCCCCATACAAAGGGAGCCCAACACCTTAGGGTCCCCACATCCCCGTGCAATGGGATCATGGGGTCCACAGGCTCACACCCCAAGGACAGTGCTGAGCAACGAGAGCACAGATCATGGCTTTGGGGCCAGAGAATGAAAGCAAATTGGGGGCATTAAAAAACGCACTGCAACCTCCTCATCCATGCACGGGAGCAGAGAGAATCCCGTCCTATTAATATCACCCAGCTCACCAAGAGGAGAGGGAACATCTTTATCTCTTCCGTTCGGTGATACCTCGTCCTCTCTCTCTCTCTCTCTCTTTTATGGCTGCGATTCCCCCTTTGTTCAGCCCCACATGCCATGGAGAGCTGCTGGAGCATCTCGAAATATAATTAGAAATCTAAATATGACACCGCCGTTCCGCCCGGAGACCCGGCCCCATAAAACAGCCGCGCTGTGATCTGTAACGCCGCCGCGGTGCCGACCGTGCCATACATCCACCGCCCGGCCCCGACGCTGCTTGGGGTTTTCAATTATCTCCTATTAATGTATTTACCCGGCAAGCTGTGAGTTGTTTTATGGCAGGCAGGAGTGATGCTGGCGAGGCGACGCCGTGCTCCTGGCACTGAGTCCTGCTGGAGACGAAGCTGCTCGTTAGGGACGGGCAATGAGGATGCCAACGAGGGGAGGGGGGGATGCAGCCCCTCCTCATCCTCCACATCCACTTCTCTGCCTCAGTTTCCCCTTTGGAGCACCATTGAGGCTTCACTTTTCCCCTCAGCTTCCCACCACCTCCTTCCTACACAGCCCTCCCCCACCCTCACATCTTCCTCCTCGGACCCCAACTCTTGACCCAGCCCTGAAATCCCCTCTGGCTCAGGGGGGAGGGTCCCAAGGTGGGATTTTCCATCACCCCCCCTGCCCCCAGGCTCCCCCAGACATTTTTGGGTTGGTTCACCCAAGGACCTCGTGTGGTTGGCCCAACCCAGCAGCGCTGAGGACGCCCTCTGCCATCGGGCAGAGCCTCCGTTGGGTGCAGCAAGATGGTGGGCATGGTGGGAGTGGGTCAGGGCTGTAACGTTGGTCTTTTCCAACCTTAATGACCCTATGATTCTGTACAGGGGGATGGTGGGAATGGGTTGGGGTCATAACGTTGGCCTTGGAGGTCTTTTCCAACTCCCATTCCCCTGGACAGCGCTCAGGCCGTGCCCAACCCAGGGTTGG
Organism: Odontophorus gujanensis; assembly: GCA_013399175.1. Lineage (NCBI taxonomy): Eukaryota > Metazoa > Chordata > Aves > Galliformes > Odontophoridae > Odontophorus > Odontophorus gujanensis. The sequence continues at coordinate 7,389 of VXAB01014654.1, read as the reverse complement.
TTTGGAGCCCACTGGGAGATGGGACAAAGAAAGGATCTGTGGGATTACAGCCCCCCTAACCCCCACCTCCCCCCCTCTGCTTGGTGAAAAACCCAAAGGCTGTGCCCAGAACGGGGCCAAGTCAGCAACCAGAGCGCTCTGCAGAGCTCCACACGCGATTGCTGCCGTTGTTATTGTTTTTATTTCAGGCCCTGAGGGAATACCACCATCCTGCTGCCATGACACCACTGTTAACTGCACTGCCACGTCAGCTCTTCATGTGGGGGCTGCTCCCCCTCCCCCAGCCATCACCTTTCATTTATGACAACAATTACGCTAACGATAGCGTTATTAAACCGCGCGGGAACGACCCCTAAATCAAAGCCGGAAGTTTCCCCTTCAAAAGAAAACCACAACCCAAGGGAACGGGTCATGGGACAGAGTCACCACCCCCTCCCCCCATCCGCCACCAATTTGGAGGATATATATATATTTTTAAGAAGATTATTTACGGTTTATTTTGGACGCCAGATCATTCGGCGCTTGTTTCATCAATTTGTCACTGTTTTTATTGTCACCAATTGCCCATAACTGGAGCGCGTTTAAAATGTCATTGATCTTGATATTATGGTGTCATAATATGACAGTAATAGTTGTATCTTGTACAGAAAGCCCACTTCCTAAGATTGATGGCTTTCACCGCGCCAATTATCTTCTGTCCATCTCGGTGATAAAGAGAGCGTTGGAGGCGTTCAATAGATAAATTGGGTATCTTTTCAATTATTCCCTTTATTTTATAGGGTCACGTGCCTGATTAACAACTTTTTACTTCTGTTATTAGCCGACAATGCGTGCTTCGTGGCTTTTAATTTCGTGGATATGATGGAAGACACCGTGGGCTTTGCGCTCTGTGTTCGCCCCCGACCTCTCCTGCAGTGCAACTCTCACTCTTCCTGGAGCTCCACGAGTGTCACATTCCCTTTTTCCCTCCAGGATTCCAGAAAATAATCCCTCCCTTCTGCTGCACCGTGCCCTGAGCTGTGAGCTCAGCCCCATCCAGACGTGTTCTTCACCAAGGCTTTGCCCCATGGTGTCACGGATGGTTGGAGGGAGAGCTCTGCGATGTGGGGCACCCCGTGTCAGAGTATTTCTGAGGCTGAAGGAGTGGATGAGCAGAGAAGGTGGTGGCTCTGGGCAGGATGTGGCCTCTCCTCTCTGCACTCCAGTTTGGGGACGTCGGTACCAGTTGCTACAGCCAACCCTGGGTGTCCTCATGCCCATGTGAGGGTGTCCCAGTATATCCCAGAGGTGCACCCATGGGTGGTGTGAGCCTGGAGGACCACTGTTGGTCCCATGTCCACATGAGGATGTCCCACTACATCTTAGAGATGTTCCCATGGAGTCATGTGAGCCTGGAGGAGCACTGTTGGCCAAGTGTCGGTCCCATGTCCACATGAGGATGTCCCAACACACCCTGGAGGTGCTCCCGTGGCAACGTGTGAGCCCCGGAGGACCACTTATGGCTCTGAGATGGTCACTGTGTGGTGAGACAGCTCTGGACTAGTTGGGCTTCGTTGGCTTTGTGTGACCCCGAGCATCCACGTCAGGAGAACCGCCTCTTCACAGCCAAAATGACTTTGGGTGCTGTTGGGCGCTGACAAACGCGAGGAGACATTCAACCACGCTCTTCCGGGACCACATTCCCGCTCCCCACTGAAGTGGGACGACGAGGTTGGTGATTTATAACACGCCAAGTCCCCCAAAAGCACTTCTTTCTCTTCCTCCGAGCTCCACACCGGAGACGCCGGGCTGCCCCTACGCCGACTCCCTCCCACCGCAGACGTCGATCCGTGCGGGCGAATGGAAATACGGCGCTGGCGAGCGGTTCCCCCGCAGAGCAGTTCCTCATCCCGACCCGCGACGCACACAAAGAGCAATTCAGGTGGAGTTACCCCGAGGAGATTTATGGCATCCAGGGAGGCACACGCGATTCGATACCAAAGCATGAATCAAAGTGGGACAGCCTGGATGTATTTACATCCGTGCCGCGCGCGCATGAATAGTGCAAGGAGAACACAAAGTCAGGGGGCAGCGGATCGCTGCCTGGGGGCTTTGGGGGGCTCCTCTGAGCTTCGTGGGTGCAAAAAGGACAGTGGGGATTGTTGTCTCTGTGCTGCGTGGCTTTCCCCGTCCCAGACGAGGGGTATATGGGAGAGGAAATGGCTGAGATGTAATGGTTGGGGGCGTACTGGGGAGGAAAGCCCTCGGATCTCACAGTGACTGCGGGTGCAGAAGCCATTGTGTGTCCTCACATGGGTTGAGATGCACGTGTTCTTCCTCCCCCTTCTCCCTCCTCCTCCTCCTCCCCTCCCCACTGCTCCTTGGACCATCCCCAGACTCTCCCAGGCTGAGCGGGGCCACACCCACTACGTGCTGGGACAGCATTGGGATGGAACTGGGATGGCACCACAATGGCATTGGGATGGTATTGGGATGGTTTGGGGATGGAACTGGGATGGCACCATAAGGGCACTGGGATGGCACCAGAATCCCACTGGGATGGCACCAGGATGGCCCTACAGTGGCACCGGTATGGTCTTACTCCATTGTCCTAAATTTCAACCCATGCAAAACCCAATGGCTTCAGCACTCGGTGCAGCACCAACCCCACTACCCAGGGTGGGGATTTGGGGCCCCTTCTGCTGGGAAACGGTTCACTCTGTGTAAAAACACCCAACCCAGGGCCATGACATGGTGTTCTCCATGGGGGCTTTCCGGAAAGACTCATCCTTCCCCTGCTCATGATGGATGAAATTTTAATGGAGAAAAATAGCCCGCCCCATTTTAAGTGCGGGGTTTAAGTGAAGCCGATGATTTAAACAACTTAAAGTCCATTAAACAAAGGGAGAACTTGGATCTCACCATCCCATCCATTCTGAGAGGCGTCTGGCCCGGGATAAACGTGACACGAAGGAGTCATCACTAAAACATACGCTTCCCTTCGTAATGAAATGTTTTTAGGGGATAATGGTGGTTACCTCGAGAGCGCTTCGCCTCAGAACCATTTGAATTCCCTCTGCTGAGATCCTTCAATAGGTGTGCGTCGATTAATGGGAAAGAGACGTTTCGGGGAAGCGAAGGGGTTGGGGATATTTTGGCCCTATTTGGAAGAGGTGGGGACAGAGGGAGCGGAGCCATCCCCTTCCCCACTCCACACCCCACGTTTCGTCCCAGGTGGGTGGGGGGAGAGGCACAGTGGGAAGGGGAGACCACCACCTCCATCACTGACAGCCGGAAGGTTGCAGGTTGGGTTGGTGGTCGCCAGGTTTCCATCAGGTGCAGGATAACATAAAACGGTCATCATTCCCCCCCAGGTCCAGCATTTCGGGGTTTCTGGGCACATTACCCTCAGAGCAGGGAGGATGAAAGCCTATTTCCCCCCCAAAAAAGATGCAATTTCTCCTCTTCACCACAAACCCCACTGGTGAATCCTTGGGCTGGAGAAAATTCAGTGCAGAGGTTTAAAGCAAACCTTCTGATTTTAATACCGGGGCTCAACGAAGCGTGGAAACATTTGCTCAGCATTAAGTGTGTGCTTAGCACCCCGCAGGAGCCCGGGGCCGCGTGCAGCGGTGCAGGAACGCCCTTTTTCCTCCTCGATTCATCCCCTGTAGGAGCAGAGAGCGGAGGCAGCGAGCCAAGCGTCCGGCCAACATTGCAGCAAGATTTATGGCAGGGGAAGGGACCTGCTTTCTTCCCCGTGATTAATAAGGAGAAGACAAGAATCCTCCTCGGAGCCCCAGTGGAAGCATTTCCCCGATTTGATGGGGTCACTGAGAGCCGAATTCCAGCACCGTGGCCGACGTCGATATAATTTCGTTGGGGGATTGGAGAGTCCCTTCCATCCCTCCCACTGCTGCAAGAAGAGATCTGGAAACCTCTCCTCCCCCTGTCCTGCTCCAGAAGTCGGTGACCCGGCGGAGACGTTGGGTCCTGTTAGTGGTGCGGTGACGTTCTTGGGAGGAAAACAGAGGAAATCGGGGTCTGGTGAGGCAGGACCCCGATGGGAATGGTGGGGAGGGGGGATCTGTGCTCTGGAGCCCGTGCTTTGAGCATGACGGCACTGTCGGCAGTGATGGCAGCAGGGTCAGGTTTACGGCGCGGGCGGGAGAAGCCTGGCTGCCTCCCAGGGCCTCGCTCTGCTTGGAAGCAAAGAGATGGAGGGGAACGCAGAGTGCATTCCTACAAACACTGCCAAACTCCTCTCCCATCCCGACCAGGGCTGGAAAACCCCACCCTGGGATGCAAAGGTTCAAAATCCATCGGGACGTTGCAGTTGCCATCCCTGCTCGGGTGCACCCATCCCCAGCATCTTTCCCCCGGGTGCAGGATCTGCTCTGGCAGTCCCGTCTACCACCAGAACGAGGATGAATTTCACCCCTCAGTCCTCTCCTTGCACATCAACCGCTCTCACATCTCTTCTGGATGTGGCACAGGAGCCCTCAGCGTGGCCACAACTCAGGTTGGCAGCCGAAGCATCTTGGCAGCGGTCGAGCGGAGCCCGAGCGTGACCGGGAGCAGTAATTCTTACCCTGCTGTTCCCTGCCAGCCCTGCTCCCCGGCGGCACATAGATCACCCGGAGGTGTGGACTGAGAGTGGGAGATCTAAATCATATTAAACTCCGCGCGTGGACCTGCTCGTTCGAAACGCAGCCAACCTTAATTCGGTTTAGCTTGGCGAATTAAGCTAAAGTGAATTAAACCAACTCTAATTCTGAATAAGTGTCCAGAAAGGGGTTTTATGTGCTCTGGCTAATCCGTTTTAAAAGTTGATTTGGGTTAACGCTGATGAATGTCCCCTTGTAGGTACATCTCGGTGCCGCCGAGCTCTCCTGGCAGCCAAAACACGGCAGCGAGGATTTATGGCACGGCAGCAACCAGACCCATCCACCTCGTGACCTGTACCAGCACCACGAGCACTCTCATCTCCCAGGGAATGCTACAGCTGAAGTTCAACTGCTTTCTCAAAGGGCAGCATCCGTCCGGCTTTGCCAATGAACCAGAGTTGGGTTGAGTCCCAACATCCATCCCAGTATCGAAGGGCAGCATCCACCTGGTCCTCCCAACTGGTTGGTGTTGGGTTGAGTCCCATCACCCATCCCAGTGCTGAAGGGCAGAATCCATCTGGTCTTGCCAGCCAGTATGTGTTGGGTTGGGTCAAACTCTTCCATTCTAATGTGAAACAACGGCATCGATCCGATCTTGTCAACCAGTCGGTGTTGGGTTGAGTCCAGTGGTCCATCCCAGTATTGAAGGGCAGCATCCATCCGGTCCTCCCAACTGGTTGGTGTTGGGTTGAGTCCCATGATCCATCCCAGAATCAAAGGGAGGCATCTGTCCACTCTTGCCAACCAATTTGGTTGGGTCAAACTCTTCCACTCCATTGCAAAAAAGCAGCATCCCTCCAGCTTTGCCGATGAACTGGTGTCTGACTGGAGTCCAATGATCCGTTCCGAGGGAGGGGACACATTTGGGGCACTGCTCTGAAGGTTCCCCTTTCCTCAGCAGAGGATTCCTGTAGGGTTTGTGATCACCACCTCAGTGTAGACCCGGAGGTGCTGCTTTCTCTCCACAGAGCGCGTTGAGGATCTGGGGCACGAAGCTGTGTATTTAGGGACTAACACCGTGCAGATGGAAAGTGCACACAACTAATTAGAGCCGTTACGTCTCACCCCCTCCAGTTCAAAACGAGGGTGGGCACAGCCGGGACCATCACTGCCTCCCTGCCTTCACAATGCTGCACAGTGCAAGGCAGTGGTGAGAGGAAAACCCAACAGATCCCGCACCCAGAACGTTGTCCACGTGAGACCACGCAGCATCCAGACCCCGAACATCGTCCCCTCTTCCCAAAATCATCCTGGGAAGCGTTTCTCGGCAGAACTCGTCCCCTTTGACTTTGTCCCGACGCCGTCGGTTGACGCATCGACTGCGCACAGCCTGCAGCCGCCGTCCCCGCTCCTCTCGCCCCGCAGCCAATTGGCAGCGGATCAATGCAGGAGAGAGTCAGCGGGAGGGCAGCCACATGAATGATTTCCCCCCGGGGGGGGAAGGGCAGAGCTCCGTGCTGCCCCACAGCCCGCAGACAGGGTGCTGTAGGGCGAGCTTCGGGATGGGGCGGCCTGGGAGGACGCACTGTTGTCCCCACACCCCGCTTGTGGCTTCAAGGTGGGGGGGTTCAGCCCTGGGATGAGGGAAGAAGACAACGTGCCCCCCCTCCCCCCCCACCTGCGAAGGGCTTCGGGTCGGGAGTGCGCCCGCTCGTGCGGGGAAATCTGAATTAGCGGAGGGGATTGAGCTGAAAGCGCATTAATTGAAAGCGAGCTGGAAGCAGCGCATGCAAAATGCATGCAGAGTGCACTCCGCCGGCATCGAAAGCGCTCCTCGGTCAATGGGAGGTGATTTACTGCCGCTCCCCCGGCGCTCGGGGTGGGTGGGATCCGTCCCTCTTTCCCGCAGGTTGCTGAGCTTCTCCTCCCGACTCCCCCGGGTTGGGAAAAGAGCATCTCCCTCCGCGGGAGCGATTCCCCGCACGTCCCCGGTTACGGGACGAGGACGGGCGCTGCAGTGCGGTGTGGAGAAGGGAGAGGAGGTGATGCGGAGCGGTGCAGGCTTTGTTTGCAGTGCAGGATGATGGGCAGCCCCGCGGAGCGCTGTTAGAAGCGAGAGCTGAGCCCCAAAGAGCTGAGCACAACGCGGGTGCCAAAATCCCACCGAAATCCCCTTCTTTGGGGCCGCTCTGTTGGCACAGCGCTGTTTTCTGCCATAAGGGAAACGCCGACGGGGAATTTGGGCCCTCGAAGGGGGAAAGCGGAGGGGTGTGACCCCCTCCCCCCCGCCCCGAGCAGCCGGCAAATCCCCGCTGTGAGAAGCGAGGAAGGGATGAACCGAACCCAGGGCGAGAAAAAGTGCGGAAAATAGTTGAGCTCTCCTAAAGTTCGGTGTGAAATTCAATAATCCACGAGCGGGGCTGAGTTCTCACGCGCGGGGCCGGGGCTGAGAGCTCCGTACCCGGACCGAGCAAAACCAATTAACCTAACGAGCAGCGTGGCTCCTGGAGGAAGGATGTCGGGCGCGGAGCTCGGGGTTTTAAATCAATCTCGTGGCGGTGAAGGCTGCGGAGATGATGCGCGGCCCGGAAAAGCCGTCTCTGCTTAATGAGCCCTCGAGATGCGGTTTGAAGCTGTGTCCTTCCAGCTGGAATGAGCTGAGAGGTGTGGGAAGGGGTCGGGGTGTTTGGGGGGTGGGGTCCCACCCCCATGGGGGATCTGCGCCTGTTCTCTTTGTTGGCTGCAGAGGGAGCCGGGATGGGGCCGCCAACGGAGCACTGCAGAACCGCCTGGGTTGGAAGGG
>VXAB01014610.1:0-32637 GCA_013399175.1 Odontophorus gujanensis | reverse complement strand
TTATTTTATTTTATTTTATTCAATTTTATGGCAGCAAGAGGCAACATCCAGGAGTCTGGAGAGGGAAGATATTGTAAAAGCATTTCTATAAAACTAATTATGGGTATAATTGCTCCAAATCCTCTGTTCTACTCTTTTTGTGCTACTTACCTGCTGTTTTCTCGGAGCACTTGCCGAGCAGTTAATTTTCTCTTGTTTACCTGACATGTTTCTCTGTTTTCTCATTAATTACACAATTCCTATTGTTCTGAAGCCCTTTCATGCATTCTACCATGTGTATAATTGTATCATAAAAATATATTTCAAGTACAGCAAGGCTGACCCATTGCCCTCATGAAGGGAGTGGCACACTTAACACGTGGACAACTCAAATCACTTCTTAGGCACCACTGTAATCACAGAATCATAGAATGCATTGTGTTTGAAGGGACTCTAAAGCCCAGCAGCCCCAGCCCCTGCCGTGGGCTGGCTGCCCCCCCCCGCTCAGGCTGCACAGGGCCCCATCCAACCCAACCTTGGGCACCTCCAGGGATGGGACACCCACAGCGTCTCTGGGCAGCTGTGCGAGGGCTTCACCACCCTCTGTGTCAAGAATTTCTTCCTAACATCTAACCTAAACCTTTCCTCTTTCAGTTTAAAGCCATTCCCTCTTGTCCTGTCACTATCTGTCAGTATAATAAGTCAGTCTCCCTATTGTCTATAAACCTCCTCCAAGAACTAGCAGGCCTCAATGAGGTCTCCTCAGAGCCTTCTCTTCTCCAGGCTGGACAAGCCCCACTCCCTCAGCCTGTGGTCGCAGGAGAGGTGCTCCAGCACTCTGATAATCTTCCTGGCTTCTTCTGGACCCACTCTAACAGCTTCACATCATTCTTGTCTGGGGTCCCAGGCCTGGACGCAGTACTCCAGATGGAGTCTCACTGCTGTTCTTTCTATGGATCTTGCTTCCAGAGGAGTTGAAGTCGCTAAGTGATGAAACCCAACAGTTGGTACAAGAAACTCAGGGTGGGGATGAAAACCAGAATTACAAGTCATGTTTTCAATGGCAGGTTTTCAGTGAAGGCTGATCCTTCAAAGAAAATGTGATATCCCCTTTGGGTCTGATTCCTGGTATTAATTGTCTTTTTCTGTAGAAGGAGTCAAACATATGTCAAGTTGATGGGCAACCTCCAAAAAATATGCTCATGGGCGAGGTTTTGCCTGACCTTTTGTTTTCTTGGTACCAACTGATGACATATTCATTTCCCAGTTCAAAAAATGCTCTGTTTCAACTTGCCTGGGTGTGAACAATTTCAAGTTTCTTTCTGAAGGGAATTTAAAACAAAATTGAGAAGTTAAAAAAGCCAGGCTGTTACCCAGCTCCATTCAGTCCTCAGTTCTACAAAAAAATAAGTTGCTTCAAGAAATTTTCTTAAAACATGAAGTTTACAAGAGCAGGGAAGAGATCCTATGAATAGTGGGAAGAGTAATTCCCCAATTTAAGTTCTACTGTGAGATCTCTAGACTGAAGGAAGAAGAATGCAGAGCTGGAGGTGCCTGTTTCTAGGACTGGTAACAGTTTTTAAGGAGTGAAGTGAGTCAACATAACATCCATCTTTGTGAAGGAAATTGTTTTCTGAAGGGAACTGGAGCTTCTCTCATCTCAGCCCATCAGAACAATGAGGGAAGGCTTAAAAAAACATGTGTGCTAATGCTGTGTTAGGAACGTTTCACCTTTCTCATAAGAATCAGAGTGGTGAATTTTTTTTTTTGTCATAGGATTTTTCAAGTGTAATGCAAAAAGTTGCTATGGTTTTATCAGTGGTTTTATCTGCTGGGGGGCTGTGCATGAGAGAAATTATCCTCAGAGTTAGGCATCCTTGTAACTCAAACTATATCTTGTACAGGATCTACATATACATAATGTTAAATATAAATTTGTACATATAGCATGTATTCACAACTGGTTACTTTACAAGTGCACCAGTGATCTACTCCTGCTAAAGCAGCACTGTGAGCAAATAAGCATAGAAACCACAACAGTCAGCCATAAAGCATCTTCTAACCACACTTTATTCATCAACCTTCCAGTTTTCCAGCACTTGGAAAGAAAACAGAAGTTTTGTGCCATACATTAAAAGTGAACGAAATTAGGTTCTGGAGGTGAACAGTATTTATTATCCCTGATATCAAGTTACCTAACAACACATTGAGCATGAAAAAAGAAGAGCATCTAGAAAACAACTTGCAGGCTTGTAGGCCATCTGTGGTGGTTCCTACTCCCTCCTACACTTAAGGTTGTATCTCTTGGTTGTCTGAGACTGCAGTCAGCACAGATCACCTCCTGTGATCCCAGACGAAGTCTAATGGAAAAGAGAAGCAAGGTATGAGGAATTCTTCCATGCTGTGGCTCAGCCTCAGGCCACACCATTGGTATTCTGCAGCAGTGGTAAGCAAAGCACAACACTGGGACATGACATCCGTGTTGGTGGTCAGGAGCCCCAGGTTGGTTCTGTCTGATCCCTGGAGCTGGGGCACTGCAGGAAGGTCTGCATCTGCCCACCCCCTTCCCCCCCACCCCAGGAAGAGTCCATGTGTCAAGCTGGTCTGAGCACCAGAGCTGAATTCCAGGCAGAATGATTGCCTCTGGTGTCACCTCAGTGAGGTTAAGCAGGGTAAAACCAGCAGTTTAGACAGTAATCACCAGGAAAAAGCATGATAAGAAATCACTGTGTGAGCAGGCATTTGGACTTCTCGTCCTGTGTGAAGCCATTCCCTTTCCAGTCCAAGAAAGCTCAGTGAGCAACAGTCGTTATTTCTTTTGCCTTTCATCTGAGTCTATTTTGAGAACAGAGGAGTTAGTTCAAGCTCCGTCAGATGAAATCTGAATCTTCACCTATTGCAGAAACCACACAGGTTTGGAAATGTTTCAGAAAACACTTTTATTGCTAACATTAATTATTCTTAATGCCAAGAATGGATTCCAAAATGCTAGGATCTTTATTGCAGGAACGATGTTCAAGGCTTCTTGGCTGTATATAGCTTCTATTGTGCAGCAAGAGAAGAAACAATTTAGGGCTTTCAGACAGGGAGTTTGTTTTAGCCTATCATGTTGCTGCTTCTTTTAAAATCCTCTGTGGAGGGAGCAGTGATTTGGTGTTGTAACTTGTTTATTTCCTTAGACTTAATACCATCCATTTATAATTTACCCTAAGGAGCTCAGCTCCACCCTTCTCAAATAGGGGCTGTGAGTCTCCTCACTCTAAATAGGTTTGGTGTTTTTTCCCCTCACTTGCACTGGCTGAAGACCCAACTAGTTAAAACATGCAAATAGACAACGACACCGAGAGAAGAGCAAATGTAATGCCCAGAAATTGCACGGTGGCTGAGAGCAAAAAAGCTGAGTATGGCACAACTTTTATTTATGGGAAAACCGAAGTGCTGTGGGAGAGGATGCATTGTAAATGCAGTCCTAAAAACAACAGGATGCCAAAACTGATGCTTCAGTTCAACTGAGCAGGGTAGAAAGCCCTGATTTATCGATTTTCATTATCTATTGATTTATCTATTTTCCGTAGAGTCATAGAGTCGTTTCAGTTGGCAAAGACCTTCAAGATCACCAAGTCCAACCAACCTGACATAACGAGTCCCATCACTGAACCGTGTCCATTAGTGCCACATCCACATGTTTCCTAGTTCCCTCTGGGGGTGGGGGTTCCAGCACTTCCCTGAGCAGTCTGTCCCAGAGCTTCAGCATACAGAAGTCATCTCTCATGGCTTCATCCCAGGGGCTCAGGGGAGCTTGCTGGAAGTCCCATCTGCCAGCCCAACACAATGAAGGTGCAGCACAACAGCTACAGTTGCCTTGCCAGCTTCTGGCATGGAGGCAGGGGATTAAGGGACTAGTTAACAGAGAAGAGTACAAAAGAAACACACCTCTAGCTTGGCTAAGACACTGCAGGGACTGCAGGAGGCACAGTCTAATGCCACACTGCAATATCGGGAGGTGCAGTCACCAAGGGGCTGTTACTGATGGTGGCACGAGAACATCAGGAGCAGGAGGTGAAATAAGAGGAAAAATGCAGACTGAATATTAGGCTCCAGGCACTGAAACAGAGATGTTTCTGGTTGTGAAGCAGCCTTCCAAAGGAAAGAGTAGAAGCACTGTGCAGGAGTGCAAAATGTATTCACGCTGTAGGCACACTCTGCATTTACACAGAGTGGGGATTTTGGTTTTGGTTGCTCTTGGTTTCTCTTCTAATAATTCCTAAAGCTCTATTTACCCTTTTTCCACCTTTTAAATACTGATAGTGTTGATTTATTTTTTTTTCCCCTGAATGAAGTAATCTTTTCTTAACTTTCTATGGCTACAGTGTTGCTTTATTCATATATATTATTGCTGAGCAAGCTTTTTGTTTTTTTTTGGAGGGGGGGGGGTGTTCCTCCTCTTGACATGGACTCATAGAGTCATAGAATCATTAAGGCTGGAAAAAAAGACCCTAAGATCATGCAGTCCTGCCATCAACCCATCCCCACCACGCCCACTAACCACAGCCCTCAGTGCCACATCCACATGGCTCTTGAACACCTCCATGGACGGTGACCCCACCGCCTCCCTGGGCAGCCTGTGCCACTGCCTAAACCGCTTTTAATGAGGATAAATTATTCCTCATGTCCAACCTGACATGACTTTGAGTCTCAGCACGGGGTCACCTGCCCACTCTGTCAGCACCTCAAGGTTTGTCATCACCCTTCCAGAAGCAGATTACATTTCATCAGATGCAGCCATCCTGGTGGCACGGGGATCACCTTTCTGTCCAGTCCTTTCCCTGAGGAGGGGAACTGATGCTCTGCAGCAGAGATTCCTGCTGCCTTTATCCCATGAGTTTGCTGTGCTCTGGCCTCACTCCTCAGAGACCTTCGCATGAAAAGAAGAAGGAATTTCTTGCAAATGCTTGTTAAAAAAGAATCTGAAGAACTTCTGGTGGATAGACATGAAGACAATGTGAAAGCAAGGACGCCTTCAAATTGGCCAACTGTTACTTTCCAGAAATTCAATGACATTCAGAGACAAAGTATTTCAAGCTTTTAAGGGTGGAAGCACACAGCTGCAATGAGACACTTTCAGGCAGAGGGTTAGCTACACTGTTGGAAAAATAAAAGCATGTGCTGAAATGCTTGACATGGGAATATGAGTTCAGCATCACAGGTCACTCATACAACAGCAGTGTTTGAGACTTTGTGGTGCTCTGAGCAAAACCAGCTGATGTAGGTGCCCAGAATCCTACTATTATCTGTGCAAGGCACTGTGGCTCTCACTGTTTACTTCATACCCAGGCTCTGATGAAAGAGTCTGACTTGATTTCTGATCCTGTTCTGGAAACCCACCTTGCACCATGGCTGCTTTTCACGTTGCCCTGTTTTACCCTGCTCACAGTCCTTCTTTGCTGTCTTGAGGCTGGCAGGGGTCTCTGGGTCCCTCTGGCCCAACTTCTCCTCAGCACAGACACCTAGAGCAGGGTGCCCACATCCAGATGGTCCTGCAGCCCTTTCCAGCAGCCTCTGCCCATCTCAGACTCAGGACATATCTGCAGATCACATCTCTGGTTGCTGGATTTCTTCAGCAATCACTCAGTGTCATTTCATAAAGGAGAGGAAGCACATTTGCACTCTTAATTAATTTAGTTGTCAACACTTGCCAGTTTCGTGCTCCGAGGTCTCAGTTAGGTACCATAATTATCATAATACTTATATATAGGTAATTATAATCTGGGAACCTTTCCAAATTCTTAAATGGGATTGGTCGGGCCTGTGTGCAGAGATGGAGCCCCTGTACCAACAGCCTGGTGGCACCACAGTGGCTGTGGAATCAAGTTTTGCTTTCATGTTCAGGCAGGGTCATAGGTCATGCCTCATCCTCCTGGCACTGGAGGCTTCTCATATCCTTGAGCTTTCGAGCAAGTGCTATGTTCATTCCTATGGCAGTGTTTTTTAAAATACAGAAGGGATTAGCCCTGCTAATGCACTAGGCAGGGGCTTGCTGGTTGTTAGAGTACATCATGGTAATAGCTGAAGAGGGAATTTCCTCTGCTGTGCCCAGGGCTTGGGTCAGGGGCAGGACTCAGGAGCCAGTCAGGTGTAATTGCCACAGAGAAGGCTGACGGCATCTTGGGCTTCATTATGGAAAGTACAAAGTATGGGCAGGTCGAAGGAGATGATTCTTGCTCTCCACTCAGCCCTGGAGAGGCAACACCTGGAGTGCTGTGTCCAGTTATGGGTGTTCCAGTACAAGAGGGACATGGACATACTGGAAATGGTCCAGTGTAGGGCCACCACAGTGATGGAGGAGTCTCTCCTCCTGTATGAGGTGAGACTGAGGGAGAGATGGGCCTGGTCAGCCTGGAGAAGAGGAGGCTCAGGGAGATCTCATCCATGTCCATAAATACCTGAAGGGAGCGTGCAAATGAGGATGGAGCCAGGCTCTTGTCAGTGGTGCACAGTGTCAGGACAAGAGGCTGTGGGCACACACTGGAATACAGGCTCTCTCTGAACACCAGGCAGCACTTCAGTGCTGTGCAGGTGGCTGAGCACTGGCACAGCTGCCCAGGGGCTACTGATCTCCTCCTTGGAGATGTCCAGAAGCTGCCTGGCCATGGCCCTGGGCACCCTGCTCTGTGTGTCCCTGCTGGGGCAGGGGTTGGGCAGAGGGACGCAGAGGGCACTGCTAGTCTCAGCCGTGCTGTGGTTCACAACAGGACAGTGGCAGAGTGGCCAGGGGCAGGATAAAATAGGGCCAGAAAGGTGGAAAAGGGGCATTGCTGATCTGGATCAGAAGAAAGAGACTGCCAGAGGGATCATAGGTGAGCAGTCCCTCTCTTCAGGCTGTCTGGAACCGAACTGTCAGGACATATTGAGATAGACTGCTGTAGTCTTGACTGTCCTTGTGCCCAACTTGGGTACAGACACAGAGCTGATTATGGGGTGAACAAGAGATGCAGCTCCAACCAAACATTTTTCTGTGGGTCCCCGGTCCCCGTCTTCCTGGCTGTGCGAATCCCAGCAACTAAAGCTGCTCCAGGGCACGAGCTCACAGCCACACATCGCTGCCTGGTGGAGCAGGGGCAGCTGGCTCGTCAGAGAGCAGGCAGCTCTCACCTGCAGTGTTTATTTAGACTGCTGAATTATCCCCTGACACTTCTGCTGAGTGAGATGCTCCGGGATGTAATAATCACAACTGACATGTTGTTAGCTGGCAGGTCTGATCGCTGAGTGCCACTGTATTATTGTTGTGATCACTGACACTGTAAGAGCTCATCTGACAGCCATCAGCATATCTGAAAGGCACACCGACCTGCCCTGCTCGTGGGCAGCTCCCCCTCCCCGGTGCCTGCTGATCCCTTTTGTCACACTGCTCAGCACTTCAGGAGTTCTCCTCAATTACTTGTTTTCAAAGTTAGGAGTTGCAACAGTTTTTCTGTAGAAGTTTGCATTTCTATTCTATATGCTATAGGCCGAGGGCTAGAACTGAGCACGGTGCTTTGATTTGTGATACGTTGCAGCAGGTTGTCTTTGCATGTCGGGAGGCAGAATTGGGTTTTCTAATGGGTTTCACTTAAATGAGTCTGAACATTTCACCTGCCCCATTTCTGTGCATTCTGATACCCATCTGCAAGTGCAGAACTGGTTTTAATCCGTATGACTTTGGACAGCTCCATGCACTTGACTGATTTTCCTTCTCTCCTGGAAGGTACGTTATCCATCTTGTGCAGGATTTTTAGAAGGCAGAGCAGCACAGCACATCCCAGTGTAGGCCTCCAGCTGGGACTCCTCTTCACTGTGAATGGAGTGTTGTATACACACGTGTTCTCCTTTTTGCTCCCTGTTGCCTGCTGACACGAAGCCCCTCCTGCACAACCCACAGGTGCCACAGCTTTCCTAAATGCCTTTGAGAATCGAGCTGACTGCAGCTGTTGTGTTTTTCCTCTTTGTTGACCGATGTTTGTTGGCACTTTCATGAACGCCAGGGATATGTGAGCTGTGTCTGCTCCACCCTAACTCAGTGCTGTAAACATACCATCTTTATTCACACATCCACAACACCAATCCTTTAACTCTTCAAGATCTTTCACTGCGGAACGGTGCAAAAGAGAGTGTGCAGATAGCGACAGCTTGAAGTGGTTTTGATGTTTCTGGCCAAAATCCTGCCTGTCTCCTCCACAGAGAAGGATGGAGCCGTGCACTTCACCGCGTGGCCACTAGGGAGAGGCAAAAGCTATTGCAAAATCGACTCGGAAGAGATAATGTAACGCTATTATTTCCAAAACATCGCTTTTACATCAAAGGAAAGCTTCTGGCCGATCTGTCTTCGCGGTTCTTAAAATAGGCCTGGCAAAATTCAAATATAAAAATTAATTTTGAATCTCATTAGCTCTGTAGTCAATTAGTTAATTAGAAAGCGGTTGCAGACAATCTGTATGAAGCGCACTCTAATTATCCCTTCCAACCCAGCACATGAAAAATTCATCACGGTTGGGTTGCTCCACCTTTTAAGACAATGATAAAAGCAGCAGAGAGCATTCAGTGGAGCGTATCATGGAAAATCTTAATAATTTGCCTATTAAGAGTTCTCTAAATCAGTCTTTTGGTATCTGGCCATACACGAGGAGCCTTATAGAAGCAAAAATCTTAGTAACAAAACTCCAAGGCGTGAAATACTGACTGCACACATCAGTATCGTGGTCTTTTCAAGGCTTTGCAGGGGCTTCTCCTAAGGAGAAGAGACACAAACAAAACTAAGTCACGAGGACAGAATTTACATGAAGCATTTTCTCTCTGTGCAGAAACAGCATCAATCCTGATCTTCCAAAGCCTTAATTCTGTTCTTGTTCTGATGGATCATCTGTAGCTGTTGTTATTTGCATGGCAACAGCCCAGCAGAGCCTCTGGTGTGGACCCAGAGCCCAGCACAGTGCAGGGTGTGCTGTGAGTGGAATGAGGCTGCCCATAGCCCATGCCTGCCTTGGAGCCAGGCTCTAGGTGGTCAGGTGGCAGTTCTCCCCGACAATGACAGCATCAGAACTGCTCATTCATCAGTAAAACCAAACAGCATCCCCATCCCCCGTGCCAAAAAACACCCCTCATAAGACAACAACAACAACAAGCAAAACAAACCACAAAACCCCAACCTCCTTGGGCGTACTTTTGAGGAGATGCTTTGGAAACTGCAGCCAAAGTGCATCGATACTTCAGTCTGGTGGAACTGATGGATATTTTAAGGCTTCTCAGATGTCACAGGATTTTGAACGTAGCAGTGCCGTATGAGGAAGGGTGAAGCGATATGCTTGCTGGTTTCCTAAAATATATCTGAGGATCAGAATCTGACATATGCAAAATAATCTTCCTGCCTCCCTCTGCTTTTCCCCACGGGCTCTGTGGAAATCACTCAGCTGGCTGCTGACCGTACGGGGGTTGGGTTGGTCTGTCCCCAGCAGCTTTTTGCTCTGTCTTACTGCTGTGGTGCCCATAGCAGGGGGCACGGGGCATGCTGAGAGTCACATGTGGCCACAGGACACTGTCACTGCTACCAGAGCATGGTGGGTGGCACTGGGGGATGCAGCTGATGGCATGGAGCAGGATGGCACCACTGCAGAAAAGCAGCTCCTAGGTTTCTCTTCAAGCCAAAGAACCCAAAGAAGTGAAGTGTTACCTGGAGTCAGGTAATCCTGGCTGAGGTTTTGTCACCTCTTGCAGGGTGAGGTGCTGCTGTCTGGAACTGGGGCATTCATCATATTTTATTCCATTTGCTGGTGAATACCCTGAAACCCATCCTTGCCTTGGAGATCAGCAGTGAGGAGACCTGACCACCAACCCTTATTCCCCCCTGCTACTTTTTTACAGTGTACTGAACATAGGTTTTTGCTATGAGAGCTAGGCAAGGAAAGTGGAAATTTCTTTTTGCCTGATACTAAATGGGGAAAAACAAAAACCAGAGAAAGGCTCTGAGAGTCAACAGTGAGTCAGCAATGCCAGGAGGGAGCAAGAATATCGGGTTTCAGCTCTTTGGCCTTCCCAACCTTGCTCTGAATCATAGGATCATAAAATCATTTGAGTTGGAAGGAACCTTTGAAGGCCAAGTAGTCCAACCCCCCTGCAAAGCACAGGGACACCTATAGCTAAAGCAGGGTGCTCAGAGTCCCCTGCAGCCTGACCTTGACTGTCTCCAAGAATGGGACATCCACCAGCTCTCTGGACAACACATTCCAGTGCCTCACCATCCTCATTGCAGGAACCCTTTGCTTCTTAAAATAGAAGAGGGTTCGTCAGCACTCGCTTCTCCTGACGTGACAGAGCAGCAGAGTTTTCCCAAGGAAATGTAATTAAGCCCCTTTGACTGATAGTCAGGGATGAGAAGGTGATTTGCTGTGAGTTTGGTTAGTCTGAAATATGGATCCAGCAGCAGGATGATCCGCCACTTTTGGGGTCCTGTGGAAGGAGAAAGAAGCTTAATCTGCCTTCCACAGTGAAGGAGATGAACACATGATGATGAGGAGGAGGACAAGGAGGAGGTGGAGTGTTCATTTAGGGAGAGTATGGGAGGAAGAAGAGAGCACCCCAGAGCTCCTTGACAGGTGAGGAGCAAAGTGAAACAGTGGGGGCCTCAGGGGTGGTCCTGGGACCCTGCTGGGATTCAGCAGTGGGTTGGGGTCTGCAGGAAGGAGGGGGATTCCTAGAAGAATAACAGCAGTATGCAGGAGAGACAACCCAGAAGAAAGGCCAAAAAGATATTTTTTTTCCAGCTTTTCTAGGCTGAAGAGGTTAACTGTGCCTGAGGCCTGAACAGATCTGACTGGTGCTGATCTGTGCTGGGTGGCTGATGAGGCGGGTGGAAGGACCAGGCAGTCACTCACACTTCAGGCAGGGCTTTGCCTCCTCCTGGTGGAGTACTGCACAACAGACAGCAGCTGCAGCCCCTGCCCTCTCTTCTGTCTGACTTCTGAAGAGGAGCAGTGACTCACCTGAGCTCCACAGCATCCAGAACTGACATGGTGACCACAAATAACAAGTGCCTTCCCTGCATCACCTGAGCCACGGAGCAGTCACCACTGGAGGTCGTTGTGAAAGTTGAATGAGCAGGAATGCCAGTTATCCAGCTTCCTACCTTACATTACAACCCTGTGAAGTCCAGTCCAAAATCAGTTTGCATTTTGTCTGTGTGTCAGTTTCTGCTTGCTCCCTGAGCAGGTTGTGTTGAAACTGTCAGTGCTGGAGGAGGAAGGCTGGAGGGACCTGGGCAGTCCTCCCACGCCATGCATAATTAAAGAGAACAAATATTTGTCATTAGCTTCCAAACTGTCTGTAAGGGAGATTCATGGAGCTCAAAGAGTTATGTAATAAGTGCCACTAATCCACCAAACTGTAGTAGGATCGCACCAGTTTGAAGGATTACCTCCCACGGTACGCTGTCCTTTCCAAACTAACCCACATGGGCTTCCCACAGGCCGCAGCTCTTCGAACACTGCTCTGACACAGCTCTGTACCACGGAGCCCACCCTTCAGGCACTGCTCCAGCACTGCCCCATGGGCAGCAGCTCCCCCAGCCCTCCTGCCCCACCACGGGCTGCTCCCCAGCTCTGCAACTGCAGGAGCTGGAAAGTTGTGGGGGGCAAGGTACGATGTGAGCAGATGCTGTCCCTGTGGTTTCATGTTGATGAAGCAGGCTGCAGCAAGAGGTGCCGTGTGTCTATACATGGGAGTCTTGCAGAAAACGGAATGGAGGCAGTCACTGTGATCCTGACAGGACAAGAGGCTGTGGGGACAAACTGAACTCAGGAGGTTCCCTCTGAACACCAGGCAGCACTTCTGTGCTGTGCAGGTGGCTGAGCACTGGCACAGCTGCCCAGGGGCTGTGATCTCCTCCTTGGAGATGTCCAGGAACTGCCTGGATGTGGCCCTGGGCACTCTGCTCTGGGTGTCCCTGCTGGGGCAGGGGTTGGGCAGAGGGACACAGAGGGCACTGTCAGCCTTCGCCATGCTGTGGTCCTGTGATCCTCTCTGAAAACTGCCTCAGCATGCAGGGGGTGTCTGCTAAAGCAGTGAGTAAAGTCTGTCCTAGAGGCAGCCAGGATTAAACCTCACTGTCTGATTTCAGTAGTGAACTGAAACAACCACAAACTCTTGCTTGCTGGATCCTGCTGCTGCTGCAGACCCTAAAGTCTGGGAATAGAGGTCACAGGCAACACCCTACAGGGCTCATTTTGCTTAGAAGCAGCCACCTTCTGTGCAAGTATCAGGCATAAACCCTTACTATATACCATGCCCACAAACGGCCACTCATGATGTGCAGCAGCTTATGAGTTTAAGTCAGCTCATATGGCAGGTGCCACAAGTAGCTGTGTGTGTGCTGTCCTTTGGGGTCAGGGCTTTGGGCTGCATTC
The DNA here is from genome assembly GCA_013399175.1 of Odontophorus gujanensis. NCBI lineage: Eukaryota > Metazoa > Chordata > Aves > Galliformes > Odontophoridae > Odontophorus > Odontophorus gujanensis. The sequence continues at coordinate 20,227 of VXAB01014610.1, read as the reverse complement.
CAGGTGAGTGTTTGCTGTGCCCCAGTGACTCAGCTCAGCAGTGTGACATGGGCACCGTGTCAGCCCAGGGCTCAAAACCCAGATGATATCATAACCATTTCTGTATGGATGAGGTGCTGCCTTCTGAGGTGCTGGGACTCACCACCCCGTGGGGAATTTTGTGCTAGCTGACTTGAGCGAGAGAACAGCCCAGGAAGAGGAAGAATGGGGTTTTTTACCTCACTGAAAATAAGTTCAATTCTAATTGAAATCCCTCTTAATTACCATCTAAACATCTAAGCAGGACCTTACACTGGAGCCTACTGAGCACAACTCCTGGGCCTCCAGTGAGGTACGCTGGGTATAGCACTTAGTATGGTTTGGGTATGGCCACATCTTAAATCTCAGCTGCGTGCTCACACAGATGTCAGCGATAGAGGAGAGCAGAACTGCACTGTGAAACACGTGAACAGTGCTATGAAATCACAGAATCACAGAATTGTAGGTGCTGGAAGGGGCCTCCAGAGATCATGGAGTCCAACCCCCTGCCAAAGCAGCTCCCTAGCCCAGGTTGCACAGGTAGGCGTCCAGGCGGGTCTGGAACGTCTCCAGAGAAGGAGACTCCACCACCTTGGTTTCCAAACAGTCCAAAGTGACCATTTGTTTGTGTGGAATGGACACAAGGCACGGATGGCTATTCTGCCTCTGCGTGCTCGCAGGTCCTGGAAGGGCCAGTGGGTACAGCGATGTTGAGGGGATGCTGCAAGCTCGCTGCAGCTGGCGGGGTGGGATGAGAGTTCCTCCCGCTGTTCCCTTGTAACTGGTTAACTCCGCTATAAAGCAGAGAGATCCCGTTGCTTGCAAACTTGCACCTATTTAGTCTTTTGTTATTCAAATTCTTTGTGCCATCTATGCACTCCTAATCCCTTTAAAATATGGCCGAGCTCCTGGTTGCCGTGATACCCTCTGGCACGGAGGATCTTGCCGTTGCTTTCGCGGCATGCAGCTGCCCGCCACGAACTTTCTGCCACTGCTCAGCGTTATTCATTATCCCCCTCTACCAACACAGAACAACTCAAGGGGCAATTGGCTCACGCTGCCTCCGAAAGAGGGGTGGTGCGTGTGGCCCTGTGATTCCAAAGAGATCTGTCTTTTCCATTTCTTAGTGCCAGGAATGGCATTACAGGCGTGTGTGTGCAAGGAATGAGCAGAACCAGGGGGGGCTGCAAGAGCTTTTGTCCTCTTGTTTCAAACCTGAGGAGAGGGGTGATGAGAAGAGGGGCGAGCTGCCTGCTGCTGAGCCATAAAGGCTGCTTTGTGCTGAACCATCAGGGCTACAAAGAGCTCTGCTCTCCACTGCGAGCTGCCCAGGGGCTGCTGACAGACCCCTCAGGGACAGCCTTTGTTAGCCCTGGGTCAGCTGCGGTGTGAGATGTCTGGGTCTTCTCCGTACCGCAGCTGCAAAAGGGACAGGGGGTCCTGAATTTGAATTTTATTTCTTTTCTTTTTTTCCCACTGATGAGTTTTACAATTAGAGTTGGTCCACTGTAGACCAAGTGCAGCATGGGCTTAAGGTGAGCCTGTGTAGATGCGGGTGAGATGCTATGAAAAGAGAAGGGAGGATACTGCTGCTTCCATCAGCATCTGGATGTGACTTTAGTGCCTGAAGGGCAGGAGGAAGAAGCTGTGGGACAAATGTTCATCGCAAGAACACAACCTCTCAACAAAAGCACGTATCAGTTTGCTCAGCCAAGCTTCTGCTGCACATCCCCACTTCCCACTTCACCAGCACTGAGCCTCAGAAAATCTCCTCCAAAGCTTTATGAAGACGGAGGGGCCCAGTAGCCTGTTTTCATCACTGCTCACAAGAGCAGGCTTCTGGGAACACTTGAATGCTGCAGCACTCCAAAGAAACAGAAAGCCTGCAAAAGGAAGACGCCAAATGGCCATAACAGCCTCACATTTCCTTTATTTTAGGGAAGCTGAATGTGATGCACTTACCTCTCCTTGTTATGCTGCCCTTCTTCTGGGATGAAGAGAGGAATCTGAGCGCTTGTACCAACAGTGCTCATTGCTCTCCCATCTGTGGCTACATTTTCTGAAGCCACCTGAATGTGCCCTGGCTGGTGGGACAGGGCAGGGGCTGCTGCAGGGCTGGATGCAGATGAAGAACTGCTGGGAGGCAGGAGGAGCAGCACGGCACTGCCGGGCCCTGCAGTCTCAGAACGGGGACACTTCAAATGCCACTCAGCCATTGCCACTTCTTATAAACCACAAATCTTCCCATTTCTCTTACAGCCCTCCAGGAGACAGATAAATCTGCAAGATTTGATTTCTGAATGAATTTTGTAAGCGCTTCTATAAAGAGACTTTTTTTTGGGAAGGATTCATCTTACGGACATTAAAAAGCAGGAAATCGTATATTTTTTTAAAAGCAACTGCACTAAGGGAGAAATTGAGAAATATTTTGAGAACAGCTTTCCTTCCTATGAGAAGGCAGAAGCTCCATTCCTCTCCCTTTCTCACACCATCTGTGTGTATTAACGCTAACTATTTTAGAAACAAAACATCTCTTACATCTTTCAAGTAAGCCAGGCAAACGCAATCCATGTAACCACCAAGGCAAGTGCAGGTGCTGTGTAGAAGAAAAGCCATCTTTCATGCTTCCTCTAAGCTCCACGGGCCTAAGGAATCTGCCTGAAGCTCTCCATAGTTCACGAGTGCAAGGCAGACAATGCGTGAATTTATGTAGGCATAAATTTCTGTAGGCTTTTTGGTCCATCCAACCCAGTGTCTTGTTTCCTGCAGTTACTATGAGGGGACAGACAAGAAAGGCTGTAGTAGGGCTGATGTATGTAGGGCCAACTTCACATTTTCCCAGCCCCAAATCATTTAAACATAGTTTACATGTGCTGAGTGACTCTCTGGATTTTTCTGCCAGTGATTTATTCTTGAACCGAATTTTACCTCCAATATCCTTTAGCAGAGAGCTCAAGAGGAGAACTGCCAATGGTGTGGTCTGCTTCATTTCATACATTTTCATCTGGTTTTCTCAGTTTCCTTTGGTTCTGCTGACAGCCACAGTCACGTGCCACTCGAGCCCTGCTGATGGTCTTTGCAAAACCAGTTAATAACTGAATAATAACCAGATAACTAAAATGTTGTCTCCCCTCTCCCAGCATGCTGGAGGAGCATGACCATAGGGTATGCTCTACCTTTTGTCACCTGGTTTGAGTCTTCCCAAGGCCCAGGTGTCAGCTCTGCAGACAGACAGATGAGTGCTTTGCTTGAGGGTACTTACTGATCTTTCTTTAAAAGGAAGCTCTTTCTTTCCCTGGGGTTTTCGGATGCTTAATCCTATTCCGTGTTGCTTCCTACAAACATCTCATAGTCCAAAGAAAGATGGTTGCAATGGCAGCAATCACTAGGTCAGATAAACAGAAATCCTAAATGTGTCTGAAACACTCTTCTAGCTCAAGAATCTCAGTGCTTCTGGCTGTGTGAGGGAGAAGTGTTGTCCCTGGGGGCCACATGAGAGCTGCTGGGCAGCACACAGCACAAGCAAGGAGTGCCTGCAGCAGTGTGCATAGGAGCAGGAAAGGGACACAGGTTTGGTGTAACTTGTGTCCAGGACACCATGACACCAGGAACACTCCCCTCCCAGGGACACAGCCCTATGGTCCCCACTGCCCCCAGCAGAATGAGGAACACAGGGCTTGGGGTTCTGTGATGGGGCAGAAGCGAGAGCTGGGTCTCACCTGGCTTCCAACAGGTCTGCATTTACATTTTATTGATACGTTGAACAGAAAACAGGTCATCAGCTGCAATGTATCTCATAAAACAACAGTAATATAACAAGGACCGTACATTATGTAACACTTATTGTCAGAAAAACCATGTACACAAGCCCGCAAGATACCATGCATGGATGCAAGCATGAAAGATTGCTCCCCAGGTGCTGGTCCCAGGGAACTTCCCAAATTCTAGCAGCAGGTGATTTTTATGGTTTGTACCACGTTCTTCCTTTCCCTGTAAACAGTTTGCTCTGGATGTAAGGTGTCAGGAGACACTGAGGTGGAAGGAGGGCTCGGGGCTGTGTACAAGCCATGCCAAGCTTGGCTGGGTGTGGTGGGGACACAGGGGCACCTCTGTCCTGAGGGTGGTCTCAGGTCAGGCATCACTTGCTAGCACACAGTGACCTCCAAGACAGGGCCTCCTCTGTGTGCTGCTACTCGTTCCCCACCCTTGACTGAAGATCCACCTGCCCGGAGTGTGAGGAAACCTGCAGACCGTGCAAGTGGCTGCTCAGTTCTTCTCTAAGTTTAGATCTGCTGTCAAGTGTGGTCTTAAAGTCCCTCTGGGGAAGCAGGGTCCTCCCTAGGAAGTAGGTCTACTGCAACTAATTTTACCTCTTAAATTGTGTATAAAACCAAGTAACTCAGTGCAGTGACCTCCACAGGGTTTTAACATCAACACTACGTTACTCTGAGCAGTTTCCTTTTCCAACCTTCAATGCAACCTTTGTTGGCAAAACACAGGAATTCCCCAGAGATCTTCTGTTGTTGCACCAGGAATCAGGTGGGGGCAGCATGGCTAGGCATATTATTTTAATGTGTTTTATCTGTTCCAGAGCTGAAAAGACTTCTTTTTAACAAGCACAGACCCGCAGATATGAAACCTGCTTTTCTGTAGAGCACCTCCTAACCAGGGACCTCTGGAATACGCCACACCAACGTTTACTAAGTGGACAATTGCTGCTTTGCTCCTTCTACTTTCAGACCATTTTCTATTGCCTCCAAGGCTCAGTCCAAGCCCAGCCCAGCCAAAATAGCTCCCACTGAACTGATGTGACTGTGAGCCCGCACAGATGGCAGAGACACATTTCTTTTTGACACTACAGGAGTTGACTTCACAACTGCTTCTGAGGCAGTCCCAGCTGATGGCAGCCTTGCTTCCCCCAGCTCAGGCCTCCCTTGGCTGCCACAAGTGCCTGTGTGACAGTGACAAATCAGAGCAGCCACCAGAACTGGCTTAAAATGAACCCTGCAAGAGTGAAAACAATAACAACAAAAAGTTTCATTTTATCTCGGATCAGTTCCTCAATCCTCTCCTCCAGGTTGTCAGGGGGCAAACAGAAAGTGACAGGAAGGGAGTGTGAGGAGCAAATTATGTGTGAAATGACAGCCTGAGCTGTAAGTGGATGGAGATGATCACTCACAGCCACCAGGCGTTAAACAACATAAAAACCCCCTTAAGCCTTCAGGTACTTCTGCAGTCTTAAATCGCCACTTCTTCTCTCTGAAACCAACAGCCTTATAACCCCCCTGCAACCTCTGCTTTCTGACTTCTGCTGGGAGAAGGGGCAGTGTCAGTGGCTCAACAGTGCAGGTACGACAGTGCAGGTACTTCTTCATCTTTGGTATCAGATTTTGACTATTGGAAAACCAAAGGAAGTGCTAAGCTGTCTCTTCCAAAGTGCCACGAGGAAATGGTTGAGGTTGGTGACAGATTTCTGCTACCAAATACAGCTGCTGCTTCTGGGAGCTGCTTGCGGTGTGTGCTGGTGTCTCCAGACCCAGCACATGCTTTATGAAAGATATCTCAGTGATTCCTGCTGGAATTACTGTATGAAACGTGGTTGAAAACCCTGCTGTGTCCTACCACTGAGCAAAGCACAGCCTATTTTGGGGCGTGGGTGTTCAAACCCCAAGCTGCAGTTTGTTGCCACTTGTCCTTGGCTCCTGCACAGTGACCACATGGGAGCTCACATTGCTCTCAGGTTTCTGAGGTGCTCTTGGTGGCACAGGCACAAGCAGACCCTTCCTAAGGCCAACTGGACTCTGCAACACCCTCTTAAGCCAGGAAATAACAGAATCTTCTGGACATGCAGAATTCTGCATCTCCAAAAGCAACACAACAAGGGCCCCCATCATTCTCAAAGGGCAAAGAAAGAAGGTGGACATAAGAATTAGTGGAAAATGAGAGATGTACCACAAGATAGTTATTTAGGGGTAGGAATTTATCCAATCATTAGCAATGAATTTTGGAGAGCAACTGCATTATTTCTGGATCCTGTGTCTATGCTGCTTCTTTTTATTTACAGAATAAATTGCACAAAAAAAATTTAGGCGTGAATATTTTTGATCTGAAAGTGCTACAGCCTACCAGAAACTTTGACTTTTTTCAGTGTTGGCTAATTTTGTATTTTGAGTAGGAAGCTTCAACTTCACACCATTTCTACACGTGCTCTTTATCTGTTACCCAGCAGTCCAGGCACGATAAACTTGTAACTGAGACATTCCTCCACTAATCTCTATGGCTTTATAGGGATTCTATTATTGCTCACCTTACTGTAGATTCTGAGAAGACATGGGGAATATCTGAAGTAGCTTAGAGTGATTTAATCTGTGAAATACTAGTGGGATGTAGTGATTTTAAGTGTCCCTACCTATTCACCCAACACTTTGTTTTGCTTGCCAGCAGACAAGTGAAGCAGGGAAGGCAGGGGCAAGGTGAGCTGCCCACAGTCCCCGGGACAGCACCCACTCATCCATCCTTACAGTGAATATGGCAGAAGGGAGCACACAGGCAGAAAGAAGTCTCCAAAAAGCAGCAGCGTTGGCCATGTCTTGCACACTGAAGTAGGTCTCAAAGTGGGCAAAGCAGCAGCTGGAGGAGGTAAGAACCAGGTCCCACCATTCCCCTTGTCTGTCCAGATGCTTTGGCACAAGCTGGCAGGTGGCTGGTGGCTCTGGCATCCCGGTGGCTAAGGCCACATTTGCCTGTGTTGCCGGCCTGCTCACTCCTCCTCCCTCAGGAGCAACGAGGAGGGGCAGCACATGGCATTATCACAGCATCTTCAACAGAGGTCTTGCACACCGTTGCCAAGCAGGATCTCTGCTGGATCAGTACAGATTTCACTCTATGGACTGTGCCTGGTGGTTGCTGTGGCTGTCGATGGCAGCTTGACCTGCGTGGGTAGGCTGTTTTGCTGTACAACAGGATGGATCTGGGCTATCACAGAGTGGATACAGCGCAGTCTTCTTGGTGCCCATCTTGGACAACTGTAAGAAAGCAGCCAGGAAGACTTCAAAGGCAATATCTCTGGAGCAGTCAGACACCACGGCCAGCACCACACATGCATGTTCTTCAAGCACAGAGGAGAACTTGGATATGCTGAAGCCAGTCCTTCAGATGAGATGTGAAAGCAGAGGCCTCCTCCACCAGCGTTGCCTGAGGTGCAGCGTGCGGAACCAGTAGCACGTCTTGAACTCATAATGGAAATAAGCCAGCATCCAGCTTGCTGCCTCCTCTTCCACTAGCCAGCTTCTAATGCCTATCCCAAGCCTGTCCATTGCCACGGAGAATAGCTGTGACATCCATCCAAACCATAGCTGCCTACCTGTGCCTGTGCTCAACCGGCCCGCTGGAGAGGAAGCACTGGGCTACTTGGAGCTGGTGTACTTGGTGACGGCCTTGGTGCCCTCGGAGACGGCGTGCTTGGCCAGCTCGCCGGGCAGCAGCAGCCGCACGGCCGTCTGGATCTCCCGCGACGTGATGGTCGAGCGCTTGTTGTAGTGCGCCAGGCGCGACGCCTCGCCGGCGATGCGCTCGAAGATGTCGTTGACGAACGAGTTCATGATGCCCATGGCCTTGGAGGAGATGCCGGTGTCGGGGTGGACCTGTTTCAGCACCTTGTAGACGTAGATGGAGTAGCTCTCTTTCCTGCTCTTGTGGCGCTTCTTATCGCCCTTCTTCTGGGTCTTCGTCACGGCTTTCTTGGAGCCCTTTTTGGGTGCAGAGGTTGATTTCGCTGGCTCTGGCATCCTGAGAGCTCTCTTCTTCTGTCTCTCAAAGCTGATTGGAAAGAACACAAAAAGTCATATTCTATTTTTATTCTCCTATGGTACAGTTCTATTGAAAGATGACATCTCCAAATCTGAGACTAACACTCCATGACCCCATCCAAGTGTTTCTGAACTGCCACTGCGAGCCACACTGGTTTGTGATTATTCTTGTGTTGTTTTCTGTTTAAATTCCCGTGACACTGGCCTAGTCAACATTGCCGAACCCAGACCCAGCTGGCATCTGCTTTGTAAAGATGGGCTGGGGATGGACGTATTTCTGAGAGGAACACCGAAGTTCCAAATAAAACATTAACTTCAGCATGGATTAAATTAAGTCTTTCTGGAACGGACTGGAGACTCTTGGATGATCTCACAGCAGCCAACTTTTTATGAGACTGTTTATTTTATACAGTTACTACAAAGTCCAGCAGAGCTTTTTGTTTGGCACGTACACAAAAGTTCATTTTGAGAGTGCCTGCATTTATGTGGCTATTGTTTTACATCACGTATTACAAGGGAACATAAAAATAACACAGTGCTAAGCTAACTGGCTGAAGCGCCGGAATCTCTCAGCATTAAATTTAGCAAAAACATCAAGAAGTAGAAAAGCTCAGAGGAGAGGTCAGGAATCATGTGACAGAGAAGCAGGAATGAAGATAGGAGCAAACAGAGTGCTTTTGGGCTGCGTGTTGATTGAGACGGTCTTCCCAGACTGAAATCACTGCTGGCTATTTGGTGCTGTCTGCTTTGTGGGGAGTAGCCTCTGTAGGCCAGCCTACGCCAAAGAGGCTGGATTCACTCTCTGAGTTTCAAGTCATTCTGCCACAACTTGCAGAGCCTTGACCTTTAGCTGCCTGCCGTTGTCAAGGAGCGCTGTAACAGGAAGGCGGTATGTAAACAGGTCATAAAAGCGGATGCCTCCTCTACACTACAAATTTACATGTGTTTTAGTGCGGGTCAAGGGAATAGCTATGTTGCAACCTGGACTCTTAATACAAAGGGTTTTGTGTTGGAGCGCTCCCTTGGAAGGCAAATCTCCTGCAGGCTCTGCTGGAGGATCAGCTTCCAGCATCGCCCCAGGGCTTGGGCTTTCATGCTCTGCAGTCTCCCACCTCCTGCTGAGGCTGCACCTCCCTCCAAGATGTCCTATGAATGGCATTCAGTTGGTCAAGAGAGTCTAGAGGAAAAAAAGGAGAGTCAGGGCTGACGGCATGTGGATATCAAAGGATGGCTTGGGCTGGAAACGACCTTGAAGACCGTATCTATTTCCACTCTGTGGGCAGGGACACCTCCCACCAGACCAAGTCACTCAAATACGTAGAAGGACGTGGGGTAACCAGGCATCCCCATCCAGAATAACTTCTTACCTTTCTATAAAACCTCCAAAGACAAGATTTTCACCAATCTATCTGCTTGATTCTTCCACCCTTCTAAATTCTTTTCTGGTGTTTTTCCCAGTGGAGCAACTGGAAGGGTAAATTCTGGATTTTCCCACTCTGGTGACACCAACAATTTTCTTCCTTTCTTCCTCTCCTTGGGAAGCAACATCGAAGAGAAGAAACCCCCTACTGTTCTTGTTTGCAGACTCAAAGATATGTCTTTTCAAGGGAAAGGCGTTTTTCCAACACAAGAAATAATTGTGCACTTTCTTCATTTTCTCTTGGGCTAATTCCAACTGAAAAAACACTGCAACTGAAAAATGGATGTGACTGTTTCTTATGCTTACAGGATAGTTCTAGCTGCTCAGCTCACTGAAGCCCTTGGGTAGTGCAGCCAGGATCTCAGTTTTATCCCATTTATAGCTGTGATGAGGGGAGTAAAGATGCTAAAGCTCAGAGATTAGCACAGAAGCTTCGGTGCCATTGCATTTCCCCACCTATTTCTTTGTAGCATACAGTTTAACAGCTAAATAATACCTTCTATGGGAACTGGCTGCTTGCCTTCCAGTTTGCTGGGACAGTGCCTGGTACAAAGGGCCCGACTGAGGTTGCTAAGTGCTGAATAAATCATGTCAGTAATGACCCACAGTATCACCTAGAATTCTGTCAACGTGCCACACAGGCACTACCCTGGTACAGAGGCAAAATTAGTGGGATTATCCCCAAGGTGTCCAAGAGAACAGTCTGCTCAGCAAAAAGTAGCCTAATTTAGGAAAAAAAAAGTTGCATTTTTTTCTTTTCTTAAAATAACAAAATAAAAAAAGAACAAAAAGAAAGTCTGAAGAGACTAACATTTATTATTTTTGCATTTAGAAGCATTGCCACGATGACTAGTTCTTTTACAGGAAATGTGACTGAGCCCGGGCACAGGCTGCCACCCTTGGGGACACTCAAAACCCAACTGGACCCAGTCCTGGGCAGCCAGCAGCAGCTGGTCCTGGTGGGGCCACACTACACAATCTCCAGAAGTGCCTCCAGCATCAGCCATTCTGAGGCTGTTGGACACTGAAGTTGGGTACCTAGAACAGGCTTTAGAAGCTGTATTCCCCCACATGGCCATTTCCCATGGGATGCTGCAGCTAGTAGCACCCCTGCAAGCACCCATGATGGGGGGTGACCCAGGTCCGTGGGAAATAGGGTATGGCCATGCAAGAGGAGGCACTTGGAAGCATCAAGGTGAGATTCAGAAGGATTCAGGCTCCTGAGGAAAATCTTCTGGCATGTTTTTCTTTTACTCTTTACGCTGTGAGTCAATCAGTTACCATTGTTGGCATTTGTTTCCCTTCCTCAGAAAAACAACAAAATCACAGCAGTATTTCTTCCAGCAGTCCTAAGCTGTAAGCAGCAGCCTGCCCGCTGCTAGGAAGCAGAGCAGTGGAAAGTGACAGATACACCTCTGCCTCAACCCCCTTTCCTCAGCACCATTAAAAGGAAAAAGAGCTGAAAACTTATTCAAAGATAGGAATCACTGCAGCCTCCCAGATCTGAAAGGAAAGAGTCCTGCTGAGAAATCCCATGTAAAGCCTGATGCTGCATGCATTTTTCCTGTGCCTAAAATATTGATAGCCAGGCAGGCAGAGAAGCTCCTTCAGCATTTGTTTCTTATTGTTGGGGCTGCCGCTGTAAAATCAGTGCCTAGTTAGTGCCAGGGGTGTGCAGAGATGACAAGGGGTGGACCGTTCCTCGGCCTTCGGGAGCTCTCCTCACGCAGAGGTGGGGATGGCACTCAGATTTTTCCTCCTTTTCCCTCACAAAATCTGTCCTTGCTGAGATGAGCTCTCTGGCAGCCACTGTAAATCCCCAAGCCCACCATGCCGCCCCCTCGCTGTAATTTACCAAGCCACAAAGACTACATTTCTGTTGTGGTACTTTGTTCTTAGGATGTTTTGACGGAAAAAAAATGAACATTGGTAGGAAAAAGCTGAAGCCCTGATCTTTCTGACATCTGATACTCTTCTGATATTTGCTGATCCTCTGATGATCTATTTTAATCCCTGTTCTAATAAACGGGAGCCAAGAGGATCCTGCTCTTTACTCTGCCCCTTACATATGAAAGCTTTCTCAGTTCTGGTCAATTACTGTCCTTCTCTTCAGTTTGTCTTGTGATACAAAATAAAGAAAACTTGGCATTAATCCCACGCGTCAAGAAACCTGAAGAGAAATCTGGTATTGCTCTTTGCTTTACTCTCAAACACAAAGAAGGGCAACAAATTTCAGAATCCTTCTGCAGAAAAGAAGAGGCTTCTTAATGGCTTCGCCTGCTCAGAAATGCTTCTAAGAGCACAGATAGATCTGTTAAATGCAGATAACAAATTAGCAGATGTCGGCAAATGAGCGCTATTGGAGCACACCTCTGCAAAGGGCAGATCCCCACCCTTTGATAGTGGATGGCAGCGTACCTCAGAGTTATTAAACATCAAACACATGCCGTTAAGAGTGACAGCTGAGAAAACAGACACCTAGCTTATGGTCATTTGGTAGCACGCTTTGCCTGGGTAGTAAAACAGATCAGAAGTGTGATGAGTCAAAGTGAGATGTCGGTGACGCTTCCTCATGTGTAAAAACTGGTCGTCATGTTTCGGACTGGGAAGAACATATTCTCTTGGCATGTGATGATGAGGTAACATTTGCTTTCTTCTGAAGTAATGAGGAAAACAGTTTCCTAGAATAAGGGAGACTAATCCAAACTGACTTTTTGCCAAGGAGGAATGCCAAAGAGCTTGATTTCAGGGTTCTGGGTAATCCCATATCATTAAAAGTGCCCCATCCCAATCCCACATGTTCTGCTGTGTTTGTTTTGGTTACTCCTGTAAAATTACAATTTAGTGGGCTAAATTCTTAACTTTACATACAAACATGCATTTCTTCTGGTTAAGAGATTCACGGTTATGTATTGCACCATGAAAATCTGTTACAGTTGAAGATGTCCCCCTCTTCCACCACATTTAAGGAAACCACATTTAGAAGAAACACAAGTGGAGTACAGCAACAGACACAGTGGCATCCTAACCCTGTGACTGTTCCTTATCGTTGCTTGTGGTAACACATTACCCGGGACTTCCATCAGGAATCTCCTTACAATAAGCTTTGCTTTGCTTTTCTTTGCAGGCATTTCCATTTACAATTTTAGAAAACGCATTTCTGAACAGCAGCAACAGCAGTAATTTCTCGTGCTACTCCTACCAAAGCTGCAAGTACTTCTCAGGGCTGTGGAAGCAGCAGTCAGAGATGCTTATACACCGAGTATGGAGCAGGACCATACATCAGAGCTGTCTGCAGGGAACACATGCTGAATTTCTAAAGAAAAGAAAATCTTATTCATGAGCTAAGCAGAGCAGCAGAGAGACGCGGGGCTGCAGGAAGAATGGCTGTCAGGAGGTTAAATATTGCTGTTGTTACTCTGATTAGAGTGCCTGAAGTCAGACCGGGCTTAGCCTGGGTCTGAAACCACAAGTACAATATTTAGAGATGCTTAGCACCAGCAGACAGCATTGATTTCCACTGGAACCTAGGAGGTTCAGTACTTAGCAAAAATCTGACTGTGTTTTATCAGGGTCTCGTTGCTGCAAATAAACATGTGAGTACTTTAAAAAGCTATTTAATGTGACTTTCATCTGCCCTTCACAAGATCACTTGATAGCTACCTGCTTTGGCATCTCTCCAATCTATGTGCTTGAAAATAGGTCCTAACAAATGCAAAAAGGAGAAATTATATTTTTGATAGATCAATACCCTTTAAAAGTTTACAAGAGCGCGTGTAGTACAGTAATCTGCTACAATTCTGCTCCAGTCAGTTTTCCTACAAAGAGCTGTGGTTTAAGAGAAGTGTGTTATCATTACAACCATCCTCCACACCCTCAGTACTAAAACTGTCCAACAGAACACAACCAGGCTCACCTTCACCCAGTGCTTTTATCAGCAAGTCAAAACATTAACACGACATGAACTTCAGCACAAGCATCCTCTGCAAGTTTCACAGTTACTGGATTTGCTGCTTCTACCACAAATCCTTTCCTCAGCGGCCTCCCAAGTGATGGCAGGAGCTAGGTGAGAAGCAGCACAGGTGTACGGGGCACCTCTTTCTCCTACATCACCTGCTGCCAGGTGTCAGGAGGTTTGTGTGACCTTCTCCATTGCTACAGATAACATGTGTAGCAGAAAGACACTTAGAGCAGGGATTGTACTCCAAAACGTTTACCACCTGGGAATAACATGTAAAGACATGCAGAAGTGGAGGGCTATGCTCCCACACAGACCGAAGATCAGGCCAAGTCATGAAAGTTTTAAGGATGGTGGGCACCTCAAAACAGAAGTATTGCCATGAGTCTCCTATGGCACAGGAGAAACCTTTTTGTGAAGCTCTGTGTCATGTATGTAGGTCTATGCTCAACAGAACAGCAAGTATCACAAACTCACTTTTATGTGCAGAGACAGAGCCAAGCAAGGGCGTGCAGTGCTGTGTGCAGCTGTAATCAATCATGACCCACATTCCTTCCAAACCAGAGCCTCCAAGTTCAATTACAGTCCCACAGACACTGTGCCCACGCCTCCACATTTCAGCATTTCCTGAAAATGATTGAAAAAATAATACTGGAAAGCATGCAATTAATGAAAAAGTCGGGAGTACGTGAAAGCTGCTTTATCATCAACGTAAAGCACAGGTGCCCAGGAGTGCAATGTGCAAATGAAGAAATCGTGAGCTGAATCTGCAAAGCAAACAGGTGCATTCAAAAAGATATGTGGCACGGCATGCCACGAGCCACACATGTCAGGTTTCATTCTTGCGAGGTACTCAAAATACTGCTGTGTGTATATTAATAACAAATCGAGCAATTTACAGCAATCTCACTGTAAAAGGAAGATGTGTGACTGTCACTGCAGGGAAAGCAAGACCAGCATCCTTCGCCAGAACTCCCAGCAGGCAGGAACAGACCAGGAACACAGCCCAGGGCTGCTGACACCGTTCTGCTGCAACCAGCAGATCACATTACCACAGCCCTGAGTCCACAAACATTGGAGGTCACAGCTGCAGGGACAGCCTCTCCTAGGGCAGGGGATGAGGAGAGCACGGTAAACGGCACTCAGAGGGAGCTGGCTGCTCTCCAGGAACAGAGCAGGGTGAAAATGAAGGACACGAGAACTGTTTAAGTTGAAGTCTGCAATAAGAACTGACAATAAACTTTCAAAATGTTCACAGATAGGTTCAGGCTGGAGATGAGATATAGAAACTTTTACCTGGAAGTGGTGGGAGAGGGAGGGAGAAGAGGGGAGAAATGAAGTAACCTGTATCTTCCAGAGTCCAAAGACTAGATCTGGTTTCTTTGGGATATGGCTCTGGCAATAGCAAGCAGCTACTCTGCATTAACCAGGCAATGCCCTTTCTGCTCTGTACTGCTGGGCTACCAAACTGCTATCAAAAGGCAGAGAAGCCTTTCACCTCACTTTCTTCTTTCTTTATTATTTTTGTAATTGTTCCTTCCTCCTTTCTCTTCCACCCATTGTAGGGGCCCGGAGCTTCAGAGGAAGTCTGCAGCCACTCGCTCCTATTCAACACGTCATCTCGGTACCAAGGCTGAGCAGCCACAGGGCCAAAGAGCCTGCAGTTCTCCAGAAACACTGGAAAAATGTGTTTCAGGTCAGCTCACACCCAAACTCCATGCTGCACAGCATGCCTGCGAATGGAGTTTTAATTCAGTGCTAACGCCGTGGTTAGCATCATTGTCAAGGGGAGTACATGTGCTAGCCACTACCACTGAAAAGACAATCTCCCTCCAAAGAAATCAAAGTATAATTAGGGATAAGTCAATATTCATGTCAGGCTGGAGTGCAGAGAACTCTCTGCTGCAGGCTCGGTGACAGCCACTAGACCAGCAGTGAAGAGAAGAGGACTGGAGGACAAAGTGACAGCCCCAAATGCCAGCGGTCCTTGCTGGTAGGTAGCAATTAGGATGCCTAAAGGTAAGGCTTGCCTTTCAAAACACAAAAGGGTTGTCAAGCACAGCCGGTGTAAAATGTCACATTATCTGTACCATACTGGTATTTTTAGCCATCCACGGCTTCATCCTCCTACACTCATTTTCCCCGAGGCTCCCACACCTTCAGTTTCCCAAGCTGTTTCTCCTCCAGGTGAACTGCTTGCCCCTTGCTCTGCCTCCTCACTGCTGCTGCCCCTCAGCACTCACCCCACAGAGCTCATTGATGTCCTAGATCCAATAGTCACATGCTTATGGTGTCCACCTGAGCCCTTATCTTGTGTTCTGCCCCTACTGTTTCGCAGGCTCGATCGATAGGAAAGATGGAGCTGGGCTGAGGACCCAGAGGCACACAGAAGAATAGAACAGGGGAATTAATTCTGGCATGGGAGAGGACAGGAAGGGTGAGACAGCTGCAGCATTCCTATCTCCAGGACAAAGCTCCTGTATTTGCAGTGCATTTAAGTTGCAGACACATCAAGAATGGAACTAACCCTGTTTATACTGAGGATGGTCATTGCCTCACTCCCAATGGAAATCCCTCTTGTGTTCTCTACCCCAGGATGCTGCCTCCTGTCCTGCAGCACCCCACAGGATTCCTGATCGTTTCTCAGGTTCCAGACAGGACAAGGTGTTCCAACCCTCCTCCCTCTCTGCTGATATTTTAGCAACATCCTTACTCTTCCTTCACCTGTGTTTCTCAACTGTTCCCTCTTTTTGGTATTCCTGTTTGTTGATTCTGCCCGACCTTGAGACAGAAGAATATGGAAATTCACATGAAATTATTTTTCCAGACAGAAAAAAATGCATCATCAGATACAGATCAGTTTTTTTTTTCCTTCACACTAAGATTTTTCTTTATGCATTAAACTCCAGAGTGGTCTCGACTGTTCCGTCTCTGGCTTCCTGTACCTCAAGACAGAAATTTCTTTAGCAAAACCGTCACATTTTCTGCTCAAGCTTCCTCTCACCTTCTATAGCAATTCATATCCTCTACGTAACATGGAGTAATTTTTACTGAAGGTCCATTTTCATTTCCCCATATCCTTTTTCTTCATTGCCTCCTGCACACACATTCACTGTACTGCCATCTTTGCTTTTTGTCCTCATTCCTATCCATGTGCAGTATTTTCTGCTTGACAATACCAGCCTACTACATATAATCTCTTCACCCTCAAGTGTGACAGCTATACAGGTTACATAAACAGGTTATAAAGAGTGATCTGATGTGCCCCAAAGCATGACCATTTTTCCTAACTTTTGCTTTTGGTCTGCTACAAACATGGGTCAAAACAAAAAATCCTTCATCACCATGGCTGCAGTCCCACTGGTTCTTTCCTCCTGCCAGGGTTACCTGGTGGAAGGATCTCCACACCGTGACCCATCTTGCCTCTCCAGATGGCAGAAATAAGTCCTCTGCAACTGGAACCCCTTCCTGGACCTGGAGCAGACCCACGTAAACTACCAGCATTTAATGATGAGCACAGAAAACCTCATTGCTACAGACCACTTCTGCTGAATTCAGAAAAAAAACAACACCTATTCTAAAGATGTTTTCAGGACGGTTTGAAAGATAAGTAATCACCCCCCAAAGACTGCATCTTTGGGAAGGTCTGTGAAATAATATGACAAGAGTGGTGATTAACTCTCACCACAAAGGGAAATGTTGAGCTGATGTAGGTGGCACACAAAATCCCCCACTCCCTCTATGAGTCAGGTAAGCTGCCAGGAGGCGGAGGTGGGATCTGTGGGATGGAGCTCTGTTCGCCCCAGCCACTCAGCAGTATTCTTTTTGAAAGACAAAGAACAAAACTAAAGAAGTTTAATTATCAAATCGGATTTTCAAAATTAAGTTTTATTTAAATAGCAAAATCTAACACTTGCCCTCAATCCCCAACGATGCTGTTTGCAGTGATAGGCAAGAAGAAATATTACTAAACAACTCCACCCCCTGAGGTTAAAATAGCATTTTGGGGTAATTCATCTATTCTTCTGCCTCCCACTCACACCTGCAGTCACATCGCTTCTCTCTCCCTGGCTCCAGAAAAAAGGGAAGCAGGCAAACCAGGATCCCAGCCCCACACAGAGCTCAGCCCGAATGAGGAAAAACCATTTCCCTCACAACAGCTGCACAGTGTGGTTTAACAAACGTGTAAAACGAGACAACTGGGGAGGGAAAAGAAAAGCACCTTTTGGTTCTGTTTTGGATCAGTTCAGGATTCAAAAGGTAATTTAAATCGTAGAATAACCTGAGTTGGAAGAGACCTATGAGTACCACTGAGTCCAAACCCTGGCTCCACAAAGGACCATCCCCCACATCAGACCCCCTGTCTGAGAGCACTGTCCAAACGCTCCTTGAACTCCAGCAGCCACAGGCTTAATCCTTCAGTCTACCTGACAGCTCAGTTGTCTCTGAGGAAGGGCACAGAACAGCACACTGCGGGTGCTGGGAAAGAGATGCGATAGGATCAGACCTTCAGCGTGAGTTAGTTCTTTGTTTCAGCTGGAGAATGGAAGATCTGGAGTGGAGTACATATATACGCATGGATGGGTGTATCTATATACATGGAAATGTCAGCCAGGAGAAGGGACAGAGTGGAACAATGAGCAAAGGAACAGTCTGGGAAAAAAGTGTTAAGAGGAAGGTTGAATATGGATCTGAAAGTCCCCCATAACATCATTCTCTCTAAATAGGAAATATACAGATTTGATGGGTGTACTATTCTTCAATGTGGCTGTGAGACTGTACCCAGAGTGGTGCTCAGTGGCTCAACGTCCACATGGAGATCAGTGATGAGTGGGGTCCCCCAGGGATCAGTACTGGGACCCGTGCTCTTTAACATCTTCATCAGTGACACTGACAGAGTGCTTTTGTTGCAACTATACCCTGGGCTGCATCAAAAGCAGCATGGCCAGCAGGGTGAGGAAGGGGATCCTGTGCCTCTGATGAGGAAAAGGTTTTTTACAATAAGGGCAGTGAAGCACTGGAACAGGCTGCCCAGAGATGCAGCGGATGCTCCATCCCCAGAGACATTCAAGGTCAGGCTGGATGGGGCTCAGAGCACTTGATCTAGCTGTAGGCGTCCCTGTGCACTGCAGGGTGGTTGCACTACACAACCTTTAAGGGTTCCTTCCAACTCAAATGATTCAGTGATTCTAACAGAGATTTCAGAAAGGGGAGAGCAAGACTGGATATAAAAACCAAGCCAGGAGAAGAAGAAGAAAAGATGGGAGAAGGAGAGGACATATGAAATGGTGCAAAAATGAGAGAAAAGCCTTGAGAGGACAAAAGGTAGAGAGAAGCAGGCAGGCAGGTAAAGCAACCAGCACAATGTCAGGTAAGGCAGAAATAAGGAATGATAAATGTGACATATTGAGGAGGGACACAGAAAGCTGCAAGAAGAAAAAAAGATCTGGCACAGCAGAGAGGGGAAATAAGCAACTGTGAGGAACACACCCCTGGAAATGAAGGGCTAAAACCAAGCAGAATAATGGGAAAGGTCCTGGAGATGAAAAGTAACGCTGTCCTGTAAGGCTCCTGCTTCCATGTGAAATAGAAATCAGGTCGGTCATCAACATTGCTGCTTAGATCTTACAGTTGAAACTTAATGATATGTATTTCCCTGCAACTTGTCCTCCTTCCCAGTTGTGATGTCATTAATTACTGTGTCCCCCAATTACACGCCCTGCCAGGGAACAAACCCCCGAGACCATCATGCCCGCAGCAGTCCGCTCCCTCCCCCCCATTCACATCTGGAGGGTTCTGCACAAATATCTCCACAGACAAATCCAAATTCCTGCAGCTCCCAAATTACCATGAAGGAGCTGAGTATCATTAGTGGGATGAGGAAGGAAATAGGAAGGAAAGAGGGGCGCACGCTCTGGGGAAGGCTCATTTTGTTTTCATAATTAGCAAATCATACAGCACAGAGGGAAAAATTGCTGCTGGGACCCGAGCTGTCAGTCCTTCACACATCAAATAATAGGAACCAAGAGGAGGGTGTGGGAATTGCATTCAGATTATCAAATTCCTCCTGTTATTAGCGTGTGCTCAGTGTAATAAAACCTCATCAGGGAAAGTACACACTGTAACAAAAATCCTAGGGAGGCTAATAGAGCAAAGTGCCAGCAGGACCAAACAGCGTTCCCAGGCAGTATGAGAGCCAGTGTGGTGCTGGTGGCACCAGGAGCAGCACATGGAGATGAATGAAGCCCCGTTTGTGAATGTGCCATGCCACCGCACGCTCCTGGCTCTCATTTTCTGCCATCTGACTCAGCCTCCGCACAGATCCACTCCCCCAGGTTTTGATTCATAAATCCTTCATCTCAGGGAAAGTTGCAGAGACATGACACAAGCAAAGGGCACGCGATGACGTGAAAGGGAGAATGGCAGTGAGGAATGCGCTCGGCCGTGGCCCCGTGCTGACCTGCTGCCATAAAGACAGCCCCGGGCCATGCCTGGGGAGGGCACCTCCCCGGGTACACCACGCGGCCGCACTCGGGGCTCTCCAGGGCCGCAGGGGACCGCTGGGCAACGCGCGGTGCGTCCCCCAGGGCAGCGGATGGGACGCGTGCGGGATGGAAAGTAAGAGGCCAGCGGATGGAAAAAGAGCGTCGAAAAAGAGACAGGCGTTAGCACCAGCAGCGCAGATACAACAGATGATGCATAAGCAGTGGTGTACGGCGCTCCGTGCTTACTGAACCATTAACGAGTAACCACAGCGTCGGTGCAGTGACGGACCTGCACGCGGGACTGACCCTTCCCTGCAGCCCGCTCCGCTGGGTGCGCGCTCAGGGCAGCGGGCACGGCCGCGGGCCCACTGCAGCAGGGCAGGGCAGGGCAGGGCTGAGCCCCGCGCCCGCGAGCGGCACCGGGCCGGGGCGGGCTGGCAGCAGCGCGGCCCCAGGTGCCGCAGGGCTCCGGATGCGGCACCGCGCATCTCCGCGAGCGGCCGCCGCCAGCACGCGCGTTCCGACACAGGCTGCATAA
>VXAB01014608.1:0-10796 GCA_013399175.1 Odontophorus gujanensis | reverse complement strand
AACCAGGCCCCGCTCGGGCCGGGCCGCACCTTGCTCAGCGTCTCCTTCTTGTCCTTGGGCCGCTCCAGCCGCTCGAGCTCAGCGCCGCCGGCCCTCCCTTCCGAGCCCCCCACCGCCCCCGAGCCGGCTCCCGGCCCAGCGGGGACCCCGCGCCGCTCCTTGGGCCTGGCGTTCTCCTTGTCCTCCTTCATCCCGGGCCCCGGGGCAGCGCGGCGCACCGCAGGGCGCCCATTGGCCGCGCGGCTCTCGCGGCTGCGCCTTAGCGGGACAGCGACCGCGCCCGGGGCCGCCCCGCCCCCACGAGGCCTGGAGGACCCCAACTTCCGGCGCAGCTCGTCGGGGCCTGGAGGACTTCCGGCGCGGGGCGTGCCGGGAGTGCCCTCCGTGAGCCGGGCGCGGCGGCGGCGGAGCGATGTGGTACGAGATCCTGCCCGGCATGGCCGTCATGGGCGTGTGCCTCAGCATCCCCGGGCTCTCCACGCTGTACATGCACCGCTGGTGCAACGGCGGCAAGGTCAGCGCTTCCGGGCTGCCTCGACCCTCCGTGGCGCCCGGCCCCCGTTCCCCGCGCCCCCGCTTTCCCCGTGCCCCTCCGTGACGCGCGGCCCCGTGTGCCCGCAGGAGAAGAGGGTTGCCCGCTATCCGTACCAATGGACGCTGATGGAGAGGGACCGGAGGCTGTCGGGGGTCAACAAGTACTACGTGTCCAAGGCAGGTGCTGCAGCCGCGGCGCCGGGAAGGGCCGCGTGCCCTGCACGGGCACGGGTCGCTGCGGGAAGTTGCTCTGAGTGCTGTTGCGCGGCCTGCGGGGGTGTGGGTTTTGTTAGGAGTTACGGTTTGGGTGCGTGAGGAGTGTGAATTGGGAAGTGGCATGTTGAGCTGTACGCTGCTGCCCAGCAGGCACGCTTAGCTGGCAGGAATTGTGCATATACCACTGTTACTCATTCACTCTTTCTTTTTCAGGGTCTGGAGAACATAGACTAAAGCAGCACACCGCCAAGAAGCCACAGATGTGTGTACAACGATCAAAGTCTCTAATAAAGATACACGTGTATTTAACCGTGTTACCTGTGTGCCATAAGCTTCACATGGAATTAGTGTCCTCTGGAAAGGAGAAATTGCGAGTTGTAAGATGTCGGGTGTGGACGTGAAGTGCTGCTCTTGTGTCACTTGTTGCAGATGAAAACAAATGACATTATACTGCACTCAGAAGAGAAGATCTAGAATATATTTATTTACATAGTGTAGATTATAAGGTAGTGATTAAAGCAACTGAACAAGATTTAAGATGACGGGATACACTTGGTTATTTACTGCACAGAGGATAGGATAAACACATAGGAGCCCCTCCTATGAGTCCTGAGGTTCGGAGCAGACCTCCTTGCTTGAACCGTGAAGGTAAGGAGCCTAAGCACAGCAGGATCCACTCCTACTCCTAGACTTAGTGAACAGTTTGTATCTAAAGGATTATATGTGCACAATCAAAGATACAGTCTTAGTGAAGCGAGTAGAGTTTACAACCAATCTAAGATGTGATCTTAGCAAGGCTAACTAAGCCTAAAATGAACTGCTAGTCACCTACCAAGGATCTGGATCAGCATGGTGTTGGAAGTATGGGATCTCTGCACAGGTGTAACCCCAATAGGTTTTCCTACTCATGGGGAGATGTTGCTGCCATGCAGGAGAGCTCAAGGTAAGCTCTGGGCTGACTCCTGGGGTAAGGTGATTAGCTCATAGCCATAATATTGCTTTTTAGGCACGTGCTCGATTAGTCTTCAGCTGTTGAACAAGGTGTTTCTGTCAGCTCTTTCAGCCCCCCAGGTCTGAGGCAGATTTGTGGTCATTAGTCTGCTTTAGTGAGAGCATTATCAGTACTGTTGCTCATTGCCCACCTGTGCAAGGCCTTGTCTGTGAGGGCAGGTCTAAGGAAAGGAAGGCAGTGGCAGAGAGCATGCTGTCACATCACCGCAGTGAACACTGAATCAAGTGTTTCACTGTAAGGCATGGAACTACCAGAAACAACCAGATAGTGGACAAGGCACTGTCATGTAAACTAGAAATTTCTGAAACCTCTGAGGCTGGAAAATTAAGTCTTAGCTGCACAAAGGCTACAGAAATGGCACCAGCAAACAACCCTTGTACTGAGGATGCCCAGCACTATTAGTCACTGTGTGTTGCCTATAGTTAAGCCTGTTTCCGTTCCACAGGAGTGCCTCAGTGATTCATTTTCCTTTATTGTCTTGTAGCCACATTGAAAAAGTAATAAATATTGCAGGAATAGAAAATACATGGATGTAAATAGAGTTTTTGTGAATTTACACCAGCATAACTGACAGCAAGCTTAGACACAAATTTGCATCTGATTTCCTGTGAAGGGTGGCTGGGATGTGACTGAGAGTTTCTCAGTCCTCCTGAGCCGTACATCCATCATGGCTTGAGTCCCCAAGCAGGGCCAGCAGTGCCTGACACTTCTCTGGGAGTACTCTGTGCTCGGGCTCTTTGAGAAGGTGGTTAAATCAGGCCTCTCAGCTGCTCGCGTTTTCTAAATACAGTCAGCCTTGTGTTTGCACCATGACAGGCTTGTCAAGGTTGCCAGTTTGTTCCTGTGGTAACATCCCCTTGTCATGGAGGAGCAGCCTTCAGGCTCTGAGGGGCTCGATGCCAAGGCATTTCTGTGCAGCAGGCAATCCTGGCTGTGTTTGCAGAGCACAGGAGCTGCAGGCGGGTTCTGCTCCCAAAGCGTCCTCGCGTGGCCTGCCGGCTCATGGGTTGCCGTGCCAACAGAACACAAACAGTGCTGGAGGAGCTCCTCCAGACACTGCCAGCCACCACGAAACCACACTCCCCAGGACCTTCCCCTGCCTGGGAAGGGCATTTCCAAAGCTACAGCTTCTCTTTCCAAAGTTGAAGGCAATGGATAAGGAAAAGGAAAACGCTCCCATTGAAAAGGTAGCACACGCGGTCGTGGAAAAGGCAATATGTGCTGCACAAGAATATCATCTAAATAACATGCAGAAAGAAGAAGGTAGGGTGCTTGCTCTGCTTACCATTTCTTGCCATGTGTCATAGCTTTCCCAGAAGGATTCCACAGCATTTTGTTCTTTTCAGATGCTGAATATGCTGCCAGAAATATTGAGTGGACAACGTGTGAAAACTTCACAGTGGAGAGGGGACAGCAGCAAATTGAAGAATACATTTCTGTGAGTGACAATTCCCACCGCCCAGTTAGATTGTGTCCTCTTACTGTGTGAACAGTGTGAAAAAAAAGAGCACCTCAGTTCCTTTTAGCACCTCCCATTGGTTATCTCTGCCAGACAGAAGTAATCTTAGCACCCTGTGTTTGTTCAGCAGATGTGGGAGCTACATGAGAGCTGGCTTCACTGCTCAGAGTTTCTCTGGGAAGAAGATCTTCAGTACAGCAAGAGGTACCATTACAGAGTTCTCTGGAGCATCCCAACACGCAGGAAACCCATCCCACTAGCAACAGCAAGCACCTATTTTGTGATAGAGATCTCCAAAATCAAACCCATTGTAAGTATTCAGAAGCAGTGCACAGCGATCCTTTAAGGCACAGAGTCATACACCAGCTTTGCTTACCTTGAACGAGGCAAAATAGTAATTTAAACAGTTCTAGCCTCTAAGAACCGATCTTTGGAGTTTAAGTTTGTAGCTGTGCTTCAAAGGGACCAATTCTATCATCAAGACCACATTTCATATTTTTACCTTGGTATCACAGTAGTGAGCATACAATGTCATATTCTGGGAAAGGCTTGAGAATACTAATTCGTAAGGCAAAAATGTATTTCCTCCTTTTTACCTTTAAGTTTCCACTGCACTTGTTACTGCAATTCTTTAATTAATCACGTTATGTACACTTCTACAGCTCAGTATTCACCTGTACAGTGGTATTTTGTGACTCAAGACCAAACCAGACCTACACAGTGTAGGCTTCTGTGTCCCCCCTCAGAACTCACGCTTTGTTGTACTGTACCTTAGCCTTTCTAGCTGGTGGCTATGGACTCCCAGGCAACCCAGAGATCACACCCAGTGGTCACAAGGCTTATCCAGGCACAAATTTAACTGTGGAGTTTCTGAGCTATTCCCTTCAGAAGAGAAAATTCAGAGGCTGTAAACCAAAATTTAAAATGGTGCTAATCTCTATCAGAAATGTTGCACAAGAACAGAGTTGGTTTTAAAAAGGTCGATGTTAGTTCTCCTCTGACCAAAACATTTGCTTTTTTTGGTCCTGGAGCATACTGTGTGAACTTCACCCTGTCTCTCTTGCAGACCCTGCCTGTGGAGGTATTTTTCTTTCTGGAGTCCAACAGGCTGATTCACAGGTACACACTGTTTCTTTTCCATTACTGCCATGACTGGGGAGGTTCTAGCAAGCTGCTCCTTGCCAAAACAAGCAGGAAGCTTGTTGTACATGAGATGCTCACACTAATATCAGAGAGGCAGAGGAGGACATCAAAAATTTTGTTAAGCAAAACCAAATGACCCTGCCTTCGTTCCACCACAAGCATGAGCATCCACATCTGCATTCTACGTGATGAGTTTGTAATAGCTATATGCAGTTCTAGCAAATAGCTCTGTTATTTATCCTTCTTAACTCTCTCCTCCAGACCAGAGCACTGTCGATTTAGAGAAAAGTGGTTGAAGGACATCATTGAAACTAAAATCATAGTCAGGGACAGGTTTAAATTACCATGAACAGCTCCAGCTCACCACCACTCTGTTGGTATTTTGTGGAGAGTCAGTGCAATGAAGGAAAACCAATTATTTCTTCTTAACTTGTGGATTACCTCAGAGGTGTGGAAACAACATTAAATCTGTATTAAATCAACTATGGGCTGAGCTGGCTGCTGGTTTTACATGACAGTCCCTTGTAGATATGGGTGAGTGCAACAGGTCAGACAGAACCAGGTTCCAGGATGTAGACAGGAAGAGGCAGCTGGGCTGGGTGTGCCATTTGTGAACACCAGACCTGCAGAACCCAAGGGCAAGTTACTGGATTTATTAGGGCAAGGAAGCAGCTGGATGGTCACAGACAGAAGGTTGCGATCAATGGCTCTATGTCCAATGTCCCCCAGGGGTCCATCTTGGGATTCAACATCTCTATGAATGACGTGGATGATGAGATCAAGTGCACCCTCAGCAAGTTTGCTGATGACACTGAGTGGTGCAGTTCACACAATAGAAGGAAGGGATGCCATCCAGAGGGACCTGGACAGGCTTGAAAAGTGGGCCCATGAGAAGCTAATGAAGTTCAACAAGGCCGAGAACAAGGTGTTGCAATTGAGCCAGGGCAATCCCAGATACATATATAGATCAGGAGGAGATTGAGAGGAGCCCTGTGTAGAAGGCCTTGGGGTTTCTGGTGGACAAAAAAAGCTGGACATGAGCCAGTGGCATGATCTCGCAGCCCAGAAGGTCAAAAGTTGCATCAACAAAGGGGTGGCAGCAGGGCAACGAAGGGGACTGTCCCCCTCTGCTCTACCCTCGTGAGGCTCCATCTCGAGTACTGCATCCAGGTCTGGGGCCCCCAGCACAAGGATGTGGGGCTGTTAGACTGGATCCAGAGGAGGCCATGAAGATGCTCAAAGGGCTGGAGCACCTCCCCTCTAAAGAAAGGCTGAGGGAACTGGGCTTGTTCTTCCTGGAGAAGAGAGGGCTCCAGGGAGAACTCACTGTGGCCTTTCAGTACCTGAAGGGGCCTATAGGAAGTGTGGTGAGGAACTCTTCATCTAGGAATCTTCCCAAGGGTCATGGCTTTAAACTAAAAGGAGAGAGATTAGGTTAGATATTTGGAGGAAATTCTTCACTCATAGGGCTGTGAGGCCCTGGCACTGCTGCCCAGAGCTGCGGGTGCCCATCCCTAGGGGTGCCCAAGGCTGGATGGGCCCTGGGCCCAGAGCTGGGGGGAGCAGCCAGACCACTGCAGGGAGTTTGGACTGGATGATCTTCAATGTCCCTTCCAGCCCAAGCCATGCTGTGATTCTATGAATGTTTGTGTAACAAAAATAAAGTCATCTCTGCTGCCAAAACTACAACACAGAGATGAGAAGAAGAAAAAAAAAATACCCTCAAGAACACACTCCATTTTTAAACACATTTCAGAAAAAATAACTCCCTTATTTTTGGAAATACACGGTTGAATCAAAGGTAGTCACCACAGAAATAGCCTTCCAAGAACAGTT
Organism: Odontophorus gujanensis; assembly: GCA_013399175.1. NCBI lineage: Eukaryota > Metazoa > Chordata > Aves > Galliformes > Odontophoridae > Odontophorus > Odontophorus gujanensis. Next base: position 4,596 of record VXAB01014608.1, on the reverse strand, counting down.
AAAAAAGAACCATGCTGTACTATTGAAACAGACCAAATGAAAATAACAGAGGTTAAAATAAGACTTTAATCTAGAACATTTCCACAGATAAAATAAAATAAATTGAAAGATACTTCCTTGTTACCACCTGTCTACAACCAGGTTCCAATCACTGCACCCCACTGCTCCAATACCTATGTATAACATAGTAGAAATAGAAGCAAGCAACTTATTTGTTTACCACAGGTTTTGATAGAATAAAGATCAGACCCTGCTACTACTGTTACTGTCACACCCCAGTTGCAGTCTGCTTCCTTTAAAATAACTGAAGGTAATCTGTATTAAATTACAAACTTATTTCTATTTACAAGTGTACTTGGAATCACAAAACAAACTCAACTTTGTTTTGAGGCAAACAAAAAAAAAATCTAAGACTCATGAAAAATACATAAACAGGAATTTCGGAATTCCTTACTTTTCGCAACCATCCGTAGCAGCTTGCTTGTGATGGCCAATCTACTCTCATTAGAGAGAAAAAAAATGCAAAACAGCACTTATCAGCATGAGCAGCACGTCCCAAAGTCTTCCTGTGGAATCCGCCTGCTTGTCCAATTCAACGTGAGTGCAGAGCACTATTACCTCCAACCTTCCCTGCCTGTTCCTTCCCTATACCTTTCAATTTACAGGGATTCCTTGCAGATGGTGAACAAATCATCCAAGAAAATCTGATAGAAGTAATCCTGTTTTCTTGATACAAATCATCAGTTCCTGGGGCTTGGTCCTGTTGGGTGAAAGGCACTGCAGCACTTTTCAGCTCATGGCTGGAACAGTTCAGCTGCTGCTCGACAGCATCGATGGTGCACAGTTCAAATGGGGAATCATTTTTCCTCTTTGCCCTTTGTCTTTCTGTAGACCATCTCTCGAAAGCTTGCAAGGATCTTATTCTCTCTTTTTCTCCTCTCCTCCTGGTTGAATGATGCCAGAGCTCTCTTTTCATCTGCGCTGTAGATTTGGTTCTCTTTACGCAGACGCACAGCTTCCATTCGACGATGTCTGTGGAGCAAAACATTGTATACATGAGCATGGGCAGAAGGATGGAATGCCACACCACAGCTTCCATCCATTAACCAACCTGAAGGTTTAGAGGGGCTAATAAACAACGACACCTGAACTGGAAAACCCAAACCACACAGAAACCTCCAAGGAATAAGCATGGCTCAGTTGACTTCTGAGGGTGTCTGCTCTCAGGCAGGGAGCAGGAAGTCCTTCATGCTCCCTGGGTGTCAGGGTGCTAGCTCATCAAAGTAAAAGTGAAACTCCTTTTGTACTGGTAGAAAAAGAAGGTATGGCCAATCTTCCACGCTGATTTGTCTCATACTGAAGAGCCAGTGCATAACCTCTGCTGTCCAAACCACAACCTTTATGCCATCAGAGACAAGCACCTGATTTGAAATGAGGGGAATTAGAAGCATACTAGCTGGAAATAATTTTTGTTCTTCAGGAGAAAGTGCCCTTAAGAAACTGTGCATCCATATAGAGCAGTAGTTCAGCATACATCACTGGAAGTGTATGGAGCACCTGCTCTTCCAAGCTTTCAACTAAAGCTTGGAAGAAGCAGCTTTGGAAAACGTTACTGAAACATTACCATCATCAAAAACATACCTGCTGCCACTCATCACATATCCAGAGCTCTCAAACGATGCAATTTCTTCACTGGTCAAACCAATCTCACCTCTCCGAGGTATGCGTTTTCCTGCTTTTACATACTCTGCCATTGCTGCACCTTCACCTGGCAACAGGGCATGCCCGTAGCTAAATAAATAGAGAGACAAACAGCAGGGATTTTAATCAGTGAGTCTAAGCTAACCATCCAGCTCCCCTAATCACTGCTGGCTACAGCTGCATTTTAAGGACCTTCCTACTCTTTCCCATTTTGTCCTTATGGCTAATCTTGACAAGAGCACTTTACATAACCAGTATAAGAAATGCTGGTTAAAAAGTAATGAAGGCTGTATAAAGTCACAACAGCGCAGAGCATTAGAGTAAAGGCACTTCACTGAAGTTAAAGAGCAATTAATTTTCTACAAATCCAGGCTAAAAATCATGAAACAGACTTTCCTACTTGAACTCACGTCAGAGAAAGGACCAGCACCACTACAACTTCTGTCTTAACTTGTGGTCCAGCATCCCTCTCTGACACAAGTCACATTATAGTAACAGCCTTTTTGAGCAGAAATCTTCACGCTACATTTACTTGATTTTATCAAGGTACCATTTAGAGTACTCACTTCAAAGGTCTATCATCTTGAGATGCATGTGTTTTGGGAGCTTCTGGTCCAATCAAGCTATCAGCTTCCATATTTTCTGCAACAATCAAACCGTGAAGCAGATTAATACTATGCCTGTTATTCTTTATTATCAGAACAATCAACAGGTCAGCAAACTCTTAAAAAAAAAAAATAAGCATGAAAAGAACAGCAAGAAGTTTCAAGCCAAGTTTAAGGGAACCTACTTGATCTCTCAATCCAGAGATCTTCCCCTTGAAGTGTTTCATCATCAGAATCTTCACTACTTGAGTCACTGGATTCCTTCCGGCTCTTTTTATTTTTCTTTTTCTTATACTTCTTCCTGCAATAAAGTCAGTGTAATCCACAAAATGTAAGATGAAAGAACATGCTGGGAGTCATATTCAAGTTACAAGTTTCTCAAGGTACCTTCCACCAAGAACAGTCTGCATTTACACTGTTGTTTGACTGAAAACAACTGACAGTTAATCAAAGACAACATACCCACTGTTATGCCTTCCACACAACACTCGAAAGTGGCTCCCTGTGTTTACAGGGTCTATGTAAACACAGGGAGCCACTTTCTAGTGTTCTACGGCCTATGGTTCTGTACACTGGAAGCCAGTCAAATTATGATTGTTCAACAGCATTTACAGCCCTAATTACAAGGGTGCTCAGCCTCCCCCATTCCTCCTCAGACAGCACATAAAGGCAGATGCAATTCCACGTAACAGCCTGGAAACTTACTTCCTGTGCTTCCTTTTCTTCTTTTTGCTTCTCTTTTTATCTTCATCTGGAAAAAAAAAAAAAGGAAGATTATGCATCATCAAAAAGAGTACACTGTGAATAAAAAACCACTTCCACCTGTACGCCTTAGTACACATCTTCACATTTCTTCTTTCTTACCACTGGAGCTCTGGTCAGACTCTGACTCACTGTCGCTGTCCTCAGAATATTTTCTGTGTTTTCGCTTGGATGCCTTCCTCTTTTTCTTCCTTCTTTTCCTCTTCTTTTTCCTTTTTTCCTCTGGAATGTTTTCAAAAGATAATGTTAAGAGAAAGACGAAGACCTACTTCTATGTGCACATCTGGACCTTCTCAAAGCAACAGGGCCTATCACACTCACTTCAACAAAGTCAGTGAACTTTTCGACAGCAGCAACAGTAGGTTCTAGGTAGCTACTGGTTATCAAAATGAGTAGTATAAATAAAGCCAAATACCTTCTGAGCTGGAATCTGAAGAGCTACTCTTGGATTTTGCCTCTTCATCTTCTACTGGTGTATGTTCATCAGAACTGAAGAAAAATGTTTGCTCTTTAAAATCTGTTTTTATCTGTTTAGTAGCTGAAGATCAAAAGCACACATACACCTGAACACACACTTGCAGAGTCTGAGCCAGTACTTGCAGCAGAGCACACTGTGCAATGGCCAATGTGCAAGAGAACAACTGCTTTCAGAACCAAAGCACAATGGGTACCTGAGCTACATATAATAAATCACACCTTGTGTAACTGACACACTGGGATTGCTTTAATAAATTCACAGTTTGCTTATATTGGTTCAGAAGCTTCTGACATAATGCAGTGACTAGGGCAGTGTAGGGCTAATGCATTTTTGTAAACTCTAGAGTGAGTATAATGACAAACAGAGAAGCAAGAATGTGCCTTACTCGGGGTCAGGAACCTTTGGTGAAAGCCCCCAGACTTCAGGTGCACCCAGCTCTCCAATTCTCTCCCTCTCATTCAGTCTCCTGGAACGAAGAACACTGTTACTGGACGCTGACTGACGCATGCAGCAAGACATGTCAGATGTCTTACACTTAAGAGCACGTCCTACCTCCTACAGCAGCTAGAGAAAGGGGGTTAAAAACCAACCCCAACCCACCCCACGTCTCCAGGCCCCGCGGGCAGAGGCCGCGCCGGCACACAGGAGCTCGGACACCGACAGCCGGCACCGCTACGTGCCGCTCGGTGCCCGCGGGCAGGGAGAGGCTGCAGCCCCGCCGGGCCCCCGGTTCCACGGGCGGTACTCGCCTCTGCCGCAGGATCTCCTCCTTCTCCTTCTCGTAGTACTCGGGCCAGGCCTTGCCGTGGTGGTGCCCGTGGTACGCGGAGGAGCGAGGCCCAACGGGGCTGCGCTCCCGGGAGCGCGACCAGCTGCGGCTCCGCCGGTGGCAGCCACGCCGAGAGCCGTTGCGGGAGCGGGACCGGGACCGGGAGCGGGAGCGGCGGCCGCGGCGCTCGGGGCTGGCGGCGGACGGGCTGCGGGAGCGCGACACCGGCGCCATGATGGCGCGGCGGCACTTCCGGGCGGCGCGGCGGCACTTCCGGTGTG
>VXAB01014571.1:0-15924 GCA_013399175.1 Odontophorus gujanensis | reverse complement strand
CTATGAATCTATGAATCAATGAAGTTTCAGGAGTCCGTTTGGTTCAAAATGTTACAGCAATGTAAAATAACAGTCCATAAGGCTACTTAGTGATACCACTTTACAATGATACCTGCTAGACAATAGTAAAAAATTCTGTTAGAGATACAGTGGATTTGAGCATGGTTTATGGTGACATCAAAGGTGAAAAAGATAAACATTATGAATGAAGAGACAAAAAGGACTCTGAAAGGAATTTTTACCTGTCTACAGGGAAGTATTTCTATGAGAGTATTATCACAATGTTTGCCAATGAATATAAACTTAAAGAATGGGGATTTTATACTACTGGTATTTCCATCTTTTAGTACAGTACTATATTTTCTATTCTTTTTTGCTTTTCTGTACTTGCTTAGACTTTCTTATCAATGAAAATCTTCACATATTCAAAGACTAAATAGCTTCAAAAGCCATTTTAAACAGCTTTTCATAGCAACATGAGGTTCTAGTGCATTTGGAAAGCACTTTTTTTATTCCTGTGCATAACAAAATGTTCTTTGAAAGCATGCTTCTTGATGATCAGCTGAGTAAATTGTGATTTCTTCACTGCAGAACTGTTGTAACACTTGATTTACGTCAGCTCTGTTGTTTTTTTTTTCGTCGTCGTCGTTTTTTTGTGTTTTGTTTTGGCAGATTTTGTTCTTGCTATCTTTGAAAGAAGAGATGAATATTTTGTGCTGTTGATGTTTTGTTTAATACTTGAACACAGCCTTGGTCACAGATAAGTATCCATTCAAAACTCCTTCTATTTTTGCATTACATTTGCATAGAACAGAAAAACTGGCCAACTAACAACAATACAAACACCTATACATGGATTAACAGTACTAATAAAGTTAATAGAATTATTGGACATCCAGAGCAATACTGCTTTCTTTCCCAAAATTTCAGTTTGAAAGTCTTCACTTATTTTCAGAATGTTTATCTATAACTTCGTGAATTCCTTGCACTTGAGTTTAAGATCCTGATGCTTTTCTAAACAGTATACTGTTGGATATCATAAAAAATAGATTAAATAAAATTATGTTAAGTTAAACACTATTTACTCATAATTGTTACAACTTTTTAAATACTATTCTAAGACAAAATTATGGGAAACTATTTTGGACCATAGCTTCTTCCAAACAAAACAAAGTCTTGAAATGCAAAGAAATCAGTTACGTAATTTCAAGATAACAACAGACTGTATTTTGTTCAATGTGTTTATGTAATGCCAGGTGTCTTTAAGATGTCTTTTGGTCTTCCCATTTCCAGTGGACTATTAAGATAATATCTTGCAGTTATTCTAAAAAAAGACTTATTTGCCCATAGCAGTTCCACCCACTGATAACTCCAAGAAGTACCTTATTATCTTCAGGAATTACAGTTTTGCTTTTGAAAAACTGATAGTTTAATCTAGCTGCTTCTAGGAACTTCTGGATCTCCAGGACTAGTTTTTCTGTTGCTTCACAATTATAGCTCATTTTTTAAATTAGTCTGAAAGCTCACGTAAGGAATCCCTTCAAGACCAAAATTTATTCAGCTACTCACTGATTACTGATAAATATACACAATGATCTCTACTAGCACTGCATGATGTTGACAAATGTTTCTTCAAAATAAAGGCCATATTACAAAATCAATGAAGACTATCTGTACTTCAAGATTCCCAGCACTGAATGGCGAAGGACTGACATATAGATTACCAAAGTAAGTTGCATAATTTTTATGTAAAGTATAATAATCATGATAAGGAAATTATTTCTGCTGATGTGGCCTCTAAGGTCCCACTTCAGGAAATTCCTTGAGAAAGTACTTAAAATGAGATGTTCTTCTCAATTATTTTTTAAGATGGGCTTAACTGTGATCTAATTAAACATTGTTTCCAAAGTCTGCATATACAGCATTCATGACATAGGAGGGCTCTTGAACATAGGAAAGATTAAGAAAATCAGTGATTTTGTCAGGTCAGTAGATGCAGCAGTTACTAATTATGTGAAAATTTTAGGGTGTAACAAGTTATGCTGACCAAAGAGCATTCAACAGTTAGACAGTTAAAGCAATCTACTGCTCTGAGATCTGTGGGGAAGTTACCAACTGTTGCCTCCAAAAAAATATATGACTGAACAGAGGTTTTTGGAATTGCAAATTTATTTTCAGAGTCAGTGAAAACACTGGATAGTAGACAATGACAGCCAGTTGTTCTCAAATACAGTCTGAGAGAAGAACAAGACTAATTTAACATGAGCCAGAAGGATTAAAAAAAAAAACAACAAAGTTCTGAGTCATCATCCTGTCCTAACTCCCACACCAGGAGGGACACCCAGAGGAAGTTGCCAAGGAACATGTTCAGGAAGCTTCTGAAGAGACCCCACAGCATCTCTGGGCAACTTGTGTGAGTGTTCTGCCAGCCACATAGAAGAGTGTTTTCTAGTGTTCAGGGAGTGCATTCTGTATTTCAGATCATGGCCATCACCTCTTGTCATGGCACTGGGCATCAGTTAGAAGAGCCCAGCTACCTCCTCTTTGTTCCTTCCCTACTCATTGTAGATTATTTTATATTTTTTAATTTATTTTTTTCTAGGAAGGTTCTCTGAGCACATTCGTAGTTTGCCTTAATTCTGCTTAATTTGTGATGGTTTTGTTTTATAATTGCAGATGTTTTCTCAGGAATATCAAGTGTATGTTTAAAACCAACCCTGTACACTATGGCCAAAGGTGCCATACTCAGCTCTAGCAAATTGTCACATTTTCATCAAGCCCATGCTGAAAATTTCATGTCCCAGTGCAATCATTTTTCAAAACTGTATGAAACCCTATAAATTATTGTATTGTGGATCTAGCAGTTGTTTTCCCTTGTTGAAGCAAAGAACCCAAATTTGTAGTATAACACTAAGAAAGTCTTCACCAGCTCTTGGGCTAGTATGTGTCTGGCAGAGATTCTTGTAGTAGTTGCATTAGGCAAGAAGAAGCTAGAAAGGGGAGAGAAATAGATATGTTTTCTATAGTGACAACATGTAGTACGTATATCTAAAATTGTTTTTAAATGAACTGTTTTCTTGTGTTGAAGAAGGCAAGACTGATGACAGAAGAATGAATTGTTTGGAGGTTTCAGTTTATTTCCTTTTGTACATTGGGTTTATGTGCACAAAATGCAGAAGATACTAGGTCTGATCCAACAAAAAGCTTTATAATTGTGAGTATGCCTAAATGATTTGTTCTGTTTTGTCCAAAGGCCTGTCAGAACAAACCTTTGAATAACAGGCCTGAACTGTTACCATCATCTTTGAATCTGCTTACCATATGAAAAGTCTTCCTCACTCACACAAACAGAAAAGATACTAAATGATAAGCTTACTGCTGATGGACTGATGATAATAATAGTTATCAAGTTAGTGGATTAAGTAACCTTTAAATTAAAAAAAAAAACAACAAAAAAAAAGAATATCTGCACTCATCTTTATTTTTGGCATGTTAGATACTTCGCTTAACCAAAACTGCTTTTAAATTTATTTATCTATTGAAGTACTTGGTAAAGCAGCATGTTAATACTTTAAGCGCTCAGAGACAAATGTTGCTAAGAAACCTTAGAAATCTTTGTATATATGTCAATAGGAATTTGTTAATTCACACATAGCAATAAAAATGTTGAGATAACAGCATGGTATTAAATCACTATGGGACTGATTCAGTTTTATTTGATTTTTCCTGCCAGCATAACAGCCAAGTAGGTTTTGTTCCATGGATTTCATCTGTCTTAGTAAAGAAAAAATTAGAATTTTATATATTAACTTTTCAACCTGTAATGCCACTGGATGAAGCTATACAACTTTTCATTGAAATGTTCCACTCATATAAAGTTGGAGTTTATATGTTGAAGTTGAAGACTCAGTCTCATCTCAGTCTGCCGATTTCTTAAAAGCAGAATGCTCCTTATGCAAATGAGGTCTGACTACCTCTCTAGATGTCCACTAGCCCTCAAAAAGTAACCTTTTCTTCTGTATTTAACAGAAAGATGTGTGGGCTTAAAGTTTTCCTGAATGAAGAAAGTTATAAAACTACAAACAATAACAACAACAACAAAAAATCAGAACCAAAATTTCTTATGTAATCATTTGTCTCTAAATGCTTCGGTTGTCAATTCCCACATATTGTAAGATTCTTGATAAAAACATAGACATATAAATGCACAGTTTTGCATATAACAGTGTGTGTGTCCTTGGAAGATGGTTTCTGGTCAGTAGAAAAAAACTGTACGAAGACCAATGTCCATTTTGCCTTTCCTCCATGGTCCTCAAATCCCTCTTGTAAACTTGAGACTGTTTAAACATTTCTACAGGAGCAGAATCATCGAAGATCAAGGGTTGATGACTTGTTTAAGAGTATATAGCTCCAATTGTTAACGTTTTCTCGCCATACGTGTAGTGATTATTATCTTGATCACTGAGATACCTCTGATACTCTTATACAGACTAAATAATTCCCCATTTGAAACAATGTGAATTAAACCTAACCAAGGGTATCATCAGCTTTGCTTTTGCTGTGCACAGCAAGCTGTCCAAAAACACTACCACCCAATGAAATACATGTTTCAACTGCAGGCAAGAACTTGTGAATAGATTAATGCAGTGGGTTTCAGGACCTGAAAAGATACCTGACCAATGAATATATAGTGCAGTTCTGTTGTCAGTAAGGTTCCATGTGCCAGGAAGAAGCCTGTGTTTTCACCAGAAATTGCAAATCAAAAAGTTTGGAAAGCAGCAACTAAAGTATAAATGTGGGGTGTGATAAAAGAATGAAGATTTGTGATAGTAGTTTCTAAGTTTTCACAAGAATATATTTGCTGTCCATAATGTGCCATTTGCTGATGTAAAAGAGTAAAGTGTATTTTCTTAAACAATTACTTTGCAAACCTACATCTACGGACATTCACAAAACTGAATACTTCTGTTACTGAAATACTGTGTTACTTTTAAACAGAAGAGCAATTTCATACTAATATTAATCATTTTCCAAAGCTTCTGTACTTTATATTCTGAAGTAAAAAATGTATACTTAGCCTTATGAGTAGTTTATTTTCAGTTCGTGTTTCTTTTACTTGTAGCAGTGTGCAAAATTGTAAAAGTCTATATTTTAAAAACAAAAAATACTTTCTCAGTGACATGAGTCTGCATTTTAATATTTGACCACACAGAGAAAATTGTAATGTTTTCTGTTGGATTTGCAGGAATATATTAGCAATTTGTGTTAGTCAGTATTTGATTACACATACTATTTGTTCAGAACAGACTGTCTATATTTTGAGAGAAGAATATAAAAATCAATAAAAGAGAGTAATTTTCCTTTTCCTAGCTTCACATTTATTTAAAGGTAGAATTACTGAATTTTTAGTGGAAGGGAAACATCTGCAAGCCAGGAATGTATCTGCTCTTTTCATATGACTGGTTTCCTACATACAGACTTTAAACAGTGACATTAAAAGTCTGAGGATTTCATTGACATCTACCCTGATTCACCTTAAACCAATTCCATTACTTGAAGTCATGGTGAGGGAGATTGTATTTCAGTGCCACGGTGCACTGAAGCTCTGCACAGTCAGAGAAATCAGAGGCTTATTTTGATCTCATAATCATAAGTTTGACATTCAGCTTGAATTTACTCAAAAGGAAGTGTTCCTGACTTCAGTGTGAATGGAAAAGTATGTTTGTCACATCATGACACCCATTTTTTTGACATTTTGCTTTCTTCTTTTGATACTTGTATGAAGAATTATACAGTAATCAGTATTTTTGCTTGTTTTCTCAAAAAGATGAAAGAAAATATACTCTGTTTCGATTTATACATACAGTTGAATTGTCACTTGATCTCTTATCACTGGCTTTGCAACAGTAAGATAAATTGTACATATTTTTATTTTACTTCAACACCAACAGTGTAGTGAAAAGACCTATCTGCTGATACTTAAAAACCTCTGTTTGAGTGGAAACTAAAAAAGAACTTTCAGAATACATTTTCCTTGGTTTTGTTGTTTAAATATATATATGTATATGTTTCCTGTAAGAAAACTGTCCATCTGAAAAGGGAAATATTTCTGATATTTTGTATTTCTATTTCACTTTTTTTACTTTGTTCTAGTATGTAATATTGATAATTAATCAGTACGTTCTGTTTCAGTTTCCATTTATAAATGGCCTGATGCTCACATGCCACCTGGAACCTGGAAGACTGAAATGCATCTGATTAGTTAATTATTACAGAATAGTTACTGAGATCCACTGCAAATTAAGAGCAATCCAATTTAATGATATTCTCTTGAATAAAAACAATACAGAAGGAAAAAAAAAGTAAAGTATTTGATTAAAAAGAAAATGAAGTAGAAGAAAAGGGAAAACAGAGTTGAATGCACTCACTCTCTTCTGTAAAGAAGGGTATCTCTGAGCCAGAATAGTTTTTACAGCTATGCCTGAGGGAACAGGGTATGCTCTGTCACAGTGGAGAGGAGGGTCTTTAATTTTCACACACGGTGCTGGGAATTTAAAAGGAACATGTATTGGTTAGCAAAAAAGTGAAGTTTTCAGCTGAAACTCAGAGGAAACTAGGACCAGCAGTAGTAGCAGCTTCAGAATCAGCAGTGACAGAACATCTTATCCACTCTGGGAGGCTTGGTTATTGGTTTTGTTGTTTTTTGTTTGTTTGTTTTTTTGTTTCATAATACAGACTGCAGTGCTGGTGTAATACAACACTGAACACTTGGGCAGGAGGAACTTTATGAACTCCAATCTTCCATAAAGACCTGCTCTACACTATAAGAAGGGGATATCATTGTCTGATATCAGGGCTTCCGTATCTGTTGTAGTGCTACAGTTGCTCAAACAAAGGTGCAGCAAAACCTAGAAGAAAAATATGCTTGCATTTGGTTTTGTTATGGGACGTGGAAAACTGTGCTTCCAAATAGTGTGACCCATTTGCAAAGAGATTTTTCAGTGTAGGCAACTTCCAGTGAATGGCAAGAATGGTGTTTAGCAGTGAAAGAGACTTTCTAGAATAACAAATCCAAGTCTATGTTTTTGCAGCTAACAATTTCATAATCTCTTCCACTGAATTCCATCTGATGTAGAACCTCTTCTTTTTATTACTTCAACAAGAAAGTAATTTCAGTTGGTTGGAGCTCTAATTGTTTGAAACCATCCATCCTGAGTGTATTCACATCCCATTTATACCCATTTGTTCTTTGATTTTTGCAGGGATGAAGACTGCTGTATATTGCAATCATTTCCCCAGACTTTCATTTCCATGGGCCCATCGATTTTGGACAGCTCTTCGTGCAAAAGCTTTACAAATGCACTGTGCAATTTTAAGAGGTATTGTGAAACATGAAGCTATTTCGTAGCCCCTGAAGAATGGCACAGATGTCACTCTGTGAGAACTGGGCTCTAGTGTGTTTGGTAAGCACAGCTGGGTCCCCCCACAGGCAGCTCCTGAAATAGGAGTGAAGCCAGAAAAGGGGAAAAAACATTAACCAAAGTCTGACTCAGAAATAACCATTTTAGGATCTGAAAACATTCCAGGTACAGTAAAGTATAAATCCCGGCAAAAGTGAAACAACAACCAGTTGTAAGAGCTTCGTTTATACAAAAAGGTACACAAGTGCACACATGACACGTGCAAATGTGTGCATTCATAAACAGGTATTACACATCCACGTATGATCAACCACACATAAAAAGAAGAGATTCAGAAATTCTGTAAAAATGAAACACTTCAAATCTTGTTGGTCAGCCTGAGCTCAACCAGCTGTGACTGAGTGCTGCAGCATTCAGAACACCCCACATTTTTACCAAGAGAAGAAGTATTTTCAACTCTGAATTCGTCACTAATAGGACAATTGTGAATAGCCCCTCATGATTTATTTTTATTAATTCAGCTGAGAATGACACAATCTACAAAATATTGTTCACCTGTAAGGTGAATGTTGAAATGCTGTGTTTATTTCAAAGACACCCACAACATTTTTGTGTTCTTTCCTCACGTAAACGTAAAGTAAAATGGTAAGGCAAAATGTAGCTTTAAAGTATTTTTTAAAAAGAAAATAAAAAACCTCCCTCTACACCATTGCAATGGCAGTTATAAGTAGGGCAAAATTCAGCACATTTAGTTTTAACGAAAGGCAGTTTAAAAAAATAAAAAGTGATAAAGCTACGACTAGCATCCCAATAAACAGAAAAATATTGCTGTTAAGCCGGTCAGTATGCATGTGACAGGTTTCTGGCTTCTGTATTAGCCCCAGCTTGTAATGGGCCATATTCTCTACCTATGTAACGACTTGGATCAGATCTTGCAGTTGTAACTAAAGCAAAACTCTACTGAAATTTTTCCTGAGTGAGGACAGCGGATTTTTGTCAAAGAAGATAATAAGAATCTTTACTCTCCTTAAAAAGCTATGTTTATGTATAAGGCAGTGAAGACAAGCGGTAGAAAGAAAATTACCTGTGAAGGAACAGAAGGCTCCAAAAGCTCCTCAGTTTATGCCTGTCATCGTACCAGCTGCTCGCCCTCTCTGCTGTGGGGTTTTCTCTACTAGGAAGGAGAGCGTGTCTCAGTCGCAGCGCGGTAGCTCTATCCTCTCCTCCTCTGGCTTGAGCCCTGTGATGTCCGTTGCCGCTGCCTGCCCCAGGCTGCAGCTCTGCACTCTCCCCGGATGCTGGGGCCAGGTGGGTGCTGCTGTTGGCTGGGCTGCAGCCTCACTCCTGCTTTCTGCTGTTACAGATGGACTGGCTCCAACCTCCGCTGCTGCTGCTGCTGCTGCTGCTGTGTCTAAATGGCGACTGCACGGCTCATCTAGGCTTTTAACTGCCACCTACTGAAGAACTGAGGAATATATGTGTGGATGTATATGTGATACGGGCTGCAAATTTCGGACTTTCTTCCCAGATACAGTACAGTTTTACATCTGCACTTCAAGCATTCCAAATATGCAGTAATTAAAACTAAAGCTCACATTATCTTATATTTTTTTTATTTTTTATTTTTAGCAGCTAAATATGGAACAAGCCTACTCCTTTAAGTTTAAAAAGCTTAAAGAGCCTTTGGTTAGGCTAATCCCCAGTGAGCCTATATCACCATAGCTCCATCCAAATCAGTGGAGCTCAGCTGATTTATATTAGCTGAGAAATTTGTCCAATATTTATTTGCAAAAATACAGTAGAAAAGAAGTGCTAAAAGCACGGCGTAAAAGCAGATATTATCCAACAGAGCCCCTCAACATTTTGGTCAGTGGAAGCAGATGAGATAAATTTTCTGTGTGTTAGTAAAACAGAGCAGTGTAAAATCATTTTCTTGGGTTTTACAGTCAAATGAAAAGTGAGCAAGCACATTGATTTTTCTAACTTGAATTGCAATTTTTAAATGAAAAATCCAGAGGCAAGTTCTAATGCCTCTTCAGCTGTTTATATCCAAACAGCCTCCTAGCAATGCCCAGAACAGCTTTTTCTACCCGAAGTAGAAGCAGGCTCCAGGGGGAGATGTCTTCATATTCCCTCACACGGGTCACGGATCACCCAGGGATGGTGTGGGGCAATGGAACCTCATAGCCTAATGGCACCATGGTTTCTCATGGCCTGCAGCCTAGCTGCCAGCCTGGTGGGGACAAGAAGCTGCCCTGCAGGGACAGGTGGAACGCAGTACCAGGTACAGCAGCACAGAGAGTATATGATTTTTAGGCTTGCTGTGACTGTTGAGAGAGCCAAGAGTTGAGCAGTCAGCCCACAACAGCTGGCAGAGTTTGTTAAATGCCACTCTTGGTAAAGGGTGACTTTGTTTTGTTTGTTTTCATGAAATATCCATTCATCATGTTAATGGTTTTGCTTGACACAGAAATGAAAAGGTTTTTCCTTTACATGTGCATTTTGCAGGTGTGTGAGCACATTAGGTTGCAGGATGACCCGTCCTTCAAGCCCTGAGAAGTGATTTGTGCTATGAGTGGTGCAGACCAGCCTTGACCCCTGTTGTATAGGCCACCAGGCAGCAGGCACGGGCCTAGCCGTGCCCCCTCCCAGCCACAGGCCTGCTAGAGCAGCCTGCTGGCACAGCCCTACCATAGCAATAATCTAATCCTGTGTGCTCAGAGGATTGGCTAATTAGTATACTGAAAGCAAAAAGTCGAGGTATTATAAGATTGCAATTACTGCAGCAAAGCAAAGCTTAATCTACAGACCGTGTAATAGATGTGGATTTGGCTTCTTCCTGGTACTGCTCATGGCAGCATGCATGCAGGACCTGGCTCTGCTTATTCCAGAGTCTGCAGCACGATTCTGAAACTACAAAAAATACAGCTCCTCTGTGTTTTCTGGGTAGCAGATCTTAGACTTCAGCAAGCATGTCCTTAATACCAGTGTCTTTTAACTTGCCTGAAAAATGTTAGAAGCATCTGATGAGTATTAGAGTCATAATTTGCTACAACTTTCACTTGGTTTACACTACCAGTCTGGGAGATACTAATTCTTGAATTGTATCCCAACAAGACGGATGTTCAAAACTTCAAGATCGTGTCTTTCAAAATCCTGATCCTTTCTGAAATACAGTTTACTTCAATTACAGCTATCAGTGTAGGCTGTTGTAATTCTACTAACACTTCCAAATAAAGAGTTCTCTCATGGACTGACACATCTGCTCTGGCACACATAAGCTCCAGATAAACAGCTTTCACCTGGGCTATCCTCTCACTGCAATCATGGTAAGATTTTTCTGAGCACAAGTACAGTGCTGGGCCTCTGCACTGTAAAGCACTGCAAGAGACATAGGGTGCTGCTAAAATAATGCTTCCTGTTTATTTCAATGGAATTTGCCAAAGATACAAGGAGCACCTTAACACTGTTTGATAGAGCATGTTCTTGCTACAAAATAATGTTTTTCAGCATAGTCACCAGCATTTGCTACACATTTTTGCCTGTGATGAACAAGAGCTTGCAAAATGTGCTTGTGAAAATATGTACCAGTGGAGGTGACCTACTGCTGCTGTCAGCACTGCTGAAATGTACCACCCACTGCCTCACTGTACTCTCATCCACTGTTTGGTCTCCATAAACAGTCACCAGGTGAGTGGGCAAGATTCCTTCTGCATGGAGGAACCAAATGACACACCTTTGCTTTACACATGCTTCCATGTCAGATGCCATTTTATCAGACTGCCCCTCTGCTGCCATCTGTCACACTGCAACAAAACGTAACAGAATATAGGTGGAAAGGTTCAAACTACTGTCATACCATGAATATCTGCCTCTGACATTGTGGGCCAGAATAATAAAATAGGAGGCATTACTTTCAGAGCAGCCCATGTATTTTGGTGCGAGATTTCCCTGCCTACCTCTGCTGAAAACGAGTACGGCTACTTCTGCCCTCAGCTATGGCTTTATAACGCTGTTGTACTCAACAGGATTATCTAGGTATTCCAGGCTATGCAGGCTCCGGAAATCCCAGGTGTGCCTCACCTTACTGTAATCACCTCACAGAGTAATCCCTACAAATTCCAAAGGCCTGACCCAGGCCAGTAACAGCAGGATAAGAAATTCTCCAACCCAGGCTGTAGGAAACTGTATTACACTGTGCTGGGGGCCAGCTTTGGGCAGAGGGGATGCAGCCCCACAGAGGGAGCTGTGAAGCCATGTTTGCACCCCAGTGCCCCGTTGGAGTTTGTGGTTTGCAAAGCCACAGGGATCACAGAGGCAATACTGAGCCCTTCAGCCTGACATGCAGTCAGTCCTGTTTCATTAGTGCCCTATAGCCCTGGCCTCGCAATGCTGTTCATATTGAAGAACTTCCCCACCCCAAGGACCTCCATGGTGAAGCCCCAACATACAATGTGCTCCATGCATTGCTCAAGTGTCAGGGAAAGTGGAGAGGGCAAGAGTACTAAGCCCTGTAGTTTTTCCTATTTCCATTAAACATCCATTGTAAGTAAAAGCTTTAAGCAAACTACATGATTGTTGTGTTTCTGTACACATATGACCAAGAGACTTAGTTAACAAAACATGAGCAATCTAAAGATTGAACACACAATTTATTTATAAACATCCAGTTTATTTTAAAACTACATGTTCTGAAAAGTACAGATCAAAATTCAGGTAAAAATTCAGTGTGTGGCCCATGTACAGCATGCAAAAATGAGAGTTTCTCAAGATTCTTTGTAAGTTTAAAATGAAGAATGCTTGCTTATTTGTAAGATGTTTCACCTCTGCAAGGCAGAACACAATCTTGTCAAATAACAGCCAGCAGAGAACAAGGGCTAGACTCAGTTTTGTCTTCTATCGCTTTCCTCCTGCTAATCTTCCTGATTCTCTGGAATGTTGTCAGTAAAACACACCATATGTACAAACATTTTTTCTTGCCTACTTGAGAAACTACTGTTTTAGCTATGCAGTGACATAAACAGACAAAGTTCTTCCCTTAAAAGAGGCTAATACTTACTTTCAATCTATAATAATACCATGTTATCTTCCTACTCTGTATTTCTGAATTAGAAGTTAGCTAAGTTGGCTTCATCAGCTGTAGGTCTCTGTCTTTAGAAAAGGTCTTCACTTCTTTCTTTCTTAAAAAGATGTACTGATGTTTTCATAATAATAATAAGAAATTATTATTGAAAGTGTTCAGGACAGTTCACAGTCAGCATTGGATGTGTTAATGTTCTGTACTTGGTGCAGTAATTTGATTCCTACTTTGTGAATGACTGTATGACTGTGGCTACAGGACAAGCTATCATGAAGGCTGTATTTTGTATTTGTGCACTGTATTTAAATCTTAGGCAGTGTTCACCATTTTGTAAATGAAGTATACAATTTTCATGGTCTTTTAATACCTGCACACTGCTTTGAACTTGAAAAGCTCCAAAAAACAATGTCAGCACTGCACATTATTTTGAAACTATAATAATTGAATTATTCACTGTATCTATAGAATTCGGCTAAAGTGCATCATAGACAGTTTACAACACAGTGGGGAATGCCAGCATCCCTGCTAAAATAGCATCGTTCTTACATGTTAAGCAAATTTGACTAAACTCATAGAAGTGTATCAGATGCTTCTGATATCAGACATGGCATACGCTGTGGTAGTGGTCTACACCAATGCCACAAGATGATGGGGTCAGATTCTTCTTAGGTGTAACATGTACACTTATGTAGAAGTGACTCCACTCTTCCTCTAGGTTTAACTGAGGTCACAGAGATGAATCTTTACCTGTTTTAAGAGTAAATCCTCATCTGATAGCCAAAGTTGCACTTTGAAATGTGGTGGCGGAAAAAGTTCTATCAGTGACTCTTCTGCAGAGCAGATTGTTACTCTAGTATTTTAGAGCCTTGTTAGTGTACACAAGACACTGGGGTTACTAGCCGTGGTCATTAATTTGCCACTTTGCAAACTGATGTCATATTGTGCATAAGGATTAATCAGCAAAATTACAATACATGATAGATCGTAGATGAAATAGCAGTTTTGAGAAAATATATCCATCCCCTGTATTATACAATTTTTTCTCCTTTAACATTTCATTGGATTTTATCCCAGGCTTTCTGTTAATCAAATCTCTAATATTATGAATGCAGTTGCTTTTAGATACCCGCTTAACTACCAATTTACGTTACTGGCTGTATTACTCTGAAACATAATTTCCAAGTTTTGTCCTCATTCCTGGAGAAGGAAATGACACAAGGAGTAATTTTTCCCTTACTGCCTGCAGCTCCAGGGCCACCTTCTGAATATTAGATAGCAAGAAGGATTTACTGATGCTTTACATGAGAAGCCAGATGGGGCTTAATCCTACTAGCATCTGGGATGTCAGATAGCCACAAAGGCAACTGAAGGAGATTTTCAATTGACTTTACTATCTATCAACAACACAGGGGAGAATGTTATTGTCACTGAAAATTTGTAGGTAACTGTATTTAACCTGATTTTCTGTGAGATGGGAAAGTATTTTAGCCCTACTAAAATGATCATTTCTGAACAGTATAATAATAACATTCATAACAACCAAAGAAAAACAGAATTAGAAAAATATTTGTTGTGGAGTGCAAAAAAGGCCTATAGTCCTTCCCAGTTTTACTTTCTCCTCAAATATCAGCATTAAATGATGGATGAACATGTGTACACATAAAACAGCAATATAACTTCAGTAAACTGTACTTAGTAAATATTTATGAAGTGACTGTGTTGCCTTACAAATACCCAGTATTTAGATCAAACTGAAAACAAGGGAGAAGGAAATTTGTAGAGCTGGGATTACCCTTTCCTTCTACATTTGCATAGGATTCAGAATCAGCAAAAGAGCCCAGGTACTACAAATGTAATAACAGCTCACAGTGAGATGAAAGGTACTTCGGGTAGTCAAAGACTTAGATTTGCATTCACATAATGTCCTAAAAATTCCATAATTATGAAAACTACTTGCATTGCTCTTGAAAATAAATTAAAAAAAAAAAAAAGGCCAAAAACCCATAACTGTGCAAGTCCTTCATTTATAGACCATTATTTATCTTGTATCCCTAAAAAGGAGGACAACACCATTCTAATTTTACAGCTGCTGTTAGGTGTCATCCACTACTGGAATCACAAAGACTAAGTAGCTGGTAAAAGAGTTATAATTACATTACCCAGTATCATTGAAAAAATATTTTATTTACCATTATTAGCCAGAATTAATATTAAGATATTCTGTGTAAGACTCAAAAAGGTAAATAATGTTGACATTTAATGCATTGACTTCATTATTTTTGCAGCACTTTAAATGTAAGTAACTTCCATACATAAGTAATACCTGCTTAGAATTTAGACCAATTATAACAGAGTATGTGTGCATAGACATCATATTACCTTTGCACTTACAATACTTCATAACATCCCTATTCACTGGGTGCTTATTTGTTAATACAGAACAGCTATTGCTTTCTTCATTTAAGGATAATTGGTTGATGTATCAGCTGTAAGGATCCTCTATTCATCATCTGGAGTGCAGTGGACAAAAGGTCTTGGCATTTTAACTACTGACAACATAATACACCCTTTGCAAATTACACTGTTTTTTTTTGTTCAAGGTCACAGTTCCCAATTTTCTCTTCACATCTTACTGTTGCCTGTTTTAAACTGAAACTTTCATTATAGGCTCTTTTAACATCATAGATCTAGTTGGTACTCTGTCATGGTTTTATGATTTTTGTTACTGGTATCCCACATCATAATATCATGTAGAGCACCGGCTACATTAAAGAGTTAATGCTCCATTTCCGTGGATCATCAATAGTTCTGGGTATACCTGTCTCAGAATAGAACAAGAACTACATATCCCAGAAGACTATGCGTTACTTTGTGATTTTCAATTTTCTACTCAGAGGGAAAGATAAAACTGTTGGCAAGACACAAGATCATTCTCTTTTCCCTTACAGATCATCCCAGCAGTGGATGCTCCCTTGCCATGTCACTTTCAGTGACAGAGTAAGGCCTACAGTTTTTGGACACTCTCTCTCTCACTTTATTTGATTTATTAGCGTCAATTCCAATTATATTGTACTGTATTGTGTTATTTTGCTTTCCGATATCTAATTTAGTATATCAACTTTCTTCTCAGATCATTACCGCTGTTTTATTTTTAGGCCCATCTTCCTTTTTTCCCTTTCCCCTTTGCCCTTCCCCGGCTCATGGGCTCTGGGTCCCCCACCCCATTTGTCACAGAACCAGGCTAAACCAGCCCATGACATACTCAGATCCCTCAATTACAATGACTAATGAATGTGAGCAGTGAGGGATGAAGAGCCCTCTGTCATTTTCCAGACTGCTGCTCCCAATTGCTATTGGATTTGTATATGTGTGTGCTGGAGACCTAAAGGCTCCTGACTGAAAGAATGATACTGGGATGGAACA
>VXAB01014565.1:0-15235 GCA_013399175.1 Odontophorus gujanensis | reverse complement strand
CCCCCCAGTGGTCGGGCTGAACGTGAGGCCCTGCCCATCCTCCTGGGTGCCACGTCCTTGCGGGAGCTGCCCGGGGGATGCTGCGGGACGCCCTGGGCCGGCATCTCGTGCACGAACTGACCCCAAACCTTGGGCGCTGGATTTCCAGTGGCCTCAGACCCCAAAACGGGAGGCAGCGGGCACTGTGCCTGCCTGGGGCTGTGGTTCTCCTTCCTCCCCTGCTCTTCCTGTATTGGGGAGGCTGCTTCTCCCCGCATAGCGGCAGTTACATCTGACATCACCTGCCTTTTCCCGATTGCTGTGCCCAGGTTGGCAGAGGCACGCAGGTGGGAGAATGGCAGTGTGCCTGCTGCAGCCCTGCTCACTGTGCTGGGGGAGTCCCATGTCCTGCCCCCACCATGGCGAGATGGCAATGGGGCGGTGTCTCCAGCTGTTTGCTCTCCCTCACCTCTCTTCTCCACCCTGCAGGGCCCGGCTGTGTCAGATGGAGGTAAGGCTGCTCCCTGTGCTGGTACAAGGTCGGTGGCATCTTCAGAGGAGGGGGAACCCTGCAGTCCCACCCATCCCTCTCTCCTCCGCTGGGCCCCTGGGTGCTGGGAGCTGCAGTGCTGGCTGGGGCATGCCAAGCCCAGTGCTCTGAGGGGATGCTGTCTGTTTGCCAAGTCATGCCTTGATTTGGGCTGTTCAAGAACAGCAGAGCCCAGCATTGCTGCAAGCTGCCTCCTCCTTGCTGGAAAGCAGCTGGGATGCTGCTCTCCTGCTTGCATACCCTGACCTCCTGCTGCCAGTTCTCCCAGTCCAACAGCTGTGCTCCCCAGAGGTTCATACAGGGCTAGGGACCTGGGTGACTCATCTGTGTCTCTCTCAGTGATCAGAATTGGAGGTAAATTGAGGCACAGTGCGGAGGCATGGTGCCTGAGGAGTACCTCCACCCATCCTCTATGCTCTCTCCATGAGACATGCCCCCCATCTACTCCTGCCATCCTGCTTCCCCTCCCTGCTGGGTGCCTTCCCTACACGATGTCTTTGTTTCCTGGGAGATGAGTCACACGCGGAGTGACGGTGACAGCCCTGGGAAGGAGCGTTGTCACTCCGGAAGATGTCAGCTTGTGCCATCCATCACAGTGCCTGGTCCAGTGGTGACGCTGATATGATGCGTGGAGCAGTGGCTCAGCTCCTCGTGCTCCCATGCCACATCTCTCAGGGCTGGAGCAGCCAGGATGGGGCAGATGGACTTGGGGCAGATACTGGGGGCTGCGGGCAGCAGTTCCCTGGGGGCTGACGGCTCCAGCTGAGTGCCCATGCACAGGATGGCCATGATGCTTAGGGTCTCGAACCTGACATTTTCCTCTCTCTTTCAGAATTAAATGCCTCCAGAGCCCGGGGCAGCAACCACAGCGTGAACAGCCTGCCTGCAGTGCAGTCCCTCAGTAGCTCTACGCACAGTTCCGTTGTCAGCTGGGCTGAGTCCTTCGAGACACTGTTGCAGGACCGTGTGGCTGTCACCTACTTCACTGTGAGTGCTGCAGCCCGGACTCTGTGCTGACTACAGCTGCAGTCCTGGTCTCAGGCACCCCATACTCTGGGTGCAGCTGAGCCAGCAGTTCTCTGCCCCACAGGAGTTCCTCAAGAAGGAGTTCAGTGCTGAAAATGTCTACTTCTGGCAGGCATGTGAGCGCTTCCAGCAGATCCCAGCCAGCAACACGCAGCAGGTACCGACCCCAAGCAGAGGATGTGGTCTGAGAGGTGGAGGGGGCAGCCATGTCACTGTGTTCATGGGTGCCTGTATGACTGCTGGTAGAAAGGTCTGTTCTGGTTGGGATGAGAAAGTGGATGCAGGGCAGTCTATGCTTATCCATTTGGGGCAGCAAGATGGGTGCAGGGATGGGTAAAGAGACATAGGGAACAGGACAACAAGGGGCCGGGGCTAGGGCCAGGCAGCTCCTCCATCTGGCTGTCCTGGGTGTGAGGCTGGTGCCTGTCCTGCCACCTCAGGTGGGACTCAGCCCCCAGAGCTCAGGGGCTCAGGCAGTTGGGACTCATGGCCTCATCCTGAGTCCTGTTCCTAGCTGGCACAAGAGGCGCGGCGGATCTACGATGAGTTCCTCTCCAGCCATTCAGTGAGCCCTGTCAACATCGACCGGCAGGCCTGGATTGGGGAAGACATGCTGGCAACTCCCTCTCCAGACATGTTCCGCCTCCAGCAGCTTCAAGTGAGATAACCCCTCCCCCAATCTCACTCCAGTAGTGAGGCAAGAGCCAGAGTCCCAGGACTTGTAGGCTGGGATGCTGAGCAGGCACCTCCTCCCCCCTTTAGATCTTTAACCTGATGAAGTTTGACAGCTACACACGTTTCGTCAAGTCCCCGCTCTACCAAGCCTGCCTGACTGCAGAGAGCCAGGGGCAGCCCCTGCCAGACCTGCGGCCCCACTCCCGCAGCAGCAGCCCCCCCCCAGACCTCAGCAAGGTGCGTGGGGTGTCAAGGGGACACAGCCCCATCCCTGGGCCGATCACAAGCCTGAGGGATGGAGACACAGTGGGGGACAGGGCAGCCTCAGTGCTGAGTCTCCTCCTCTCTTTACCCCAGAAGTCAAAGCTGAAGCTGGGGAAGTCTCTGCCACTGGGCGTGGAGACAGCTGGCAGCAGTGCCAACCGCAGCCCTCGCCGTTCCTTCCGCAAGGGCGAGCGACGGGAGCCCTCCTGGGCAGGTAGGAGACGTGTGGGGCAGCTCTGGGTGTCACTGTCCTTGCACCATCCCCACCGTGGCTGTCTGTCTGTCCTAGATGGGGGAGAAGGTGGTGGAAGCGCTGTGCTGTGGCGGGAGTCCCAGGGCTCCCTCAACTCCTCCGCCAGCCTGGACCTGGGCTTCCTCTCCTCAGCCAGCACAGCTCCCAGCCCCTGGGCAGAGGTGAGTCCTCGCTGTGCCAGCCCTGTGCCACCACTGCCCACGCTGATGGTGGCTCTCCTGTCCCGCAGGGTCATCGCAAGAGCCTGGGGGGCAGTGAGGCTGAGGCCAAGCCCATGAAGTACTGCTGTGTCTACCTGCCTGATGGCACGGCCTCACTGGCCTCCGTGCGGCCCGGCCTCTCCATCCGCGACATGCTGGCTGGGATATGTGAGAAGCGTGGCTTCAGCCCCTCTGACATCAAGGTCTACCTGGTGGGGAACGAGCAGGTATGGGGCACGGGGGCTCCTGCCAGCGAGGTTGGTGTGGCATGGACATGCTCATGCTGGGAGCATAATGATACTTTGGCTCTTGCAGAAAGCACTGGTGTTGGACCAGGAGTGCTGTGTGCTGGCAGACCAGGAGGTGAAGTTGGAGAACAGGATAAGTTTTGAGTGAGTGTCATTTTCAGGACTGATGCCCTTGTTATGTCTGTTCCACATTGCTCATCCCAACTTCCCCGCAGTGCCCTGGACCCCCAGTGTTTTCTTTCTCTCTGCAGTCTGGAAATCTCCACCCTCAACAAGACCGTCCGCATCACGGCCAAGTCCACCAAGCGTATTCGGGAAGCTCTGCAGCCTGTCCTGGGGAAATATGGCATAAACATGGAGCTGGCACTGCTGCGGCGGGTGAGGGTGGAGGGGCAGTGATCTGTGTGGGGTCAGGGTGGGCAGTGGCACCAGGTAGTGCCTGACCTGGTGAGTGCTGACACTGCTCACAGGCCCTCCACCTGGCCACCTTTGCCACCTGCCATGTATGACATTGGTGTTCCCCATTACAGCAAGGTGAGCAGGCATCTCTGGACATGGAGAAGCTGGTTAGCACGGTGGCTGCACAGAAACTCGTCCTGGAAACACCAGCAGGTAATGTCTGCTGTCCCCTCCCAAGCACTATCACTCACATGAGCCAAGTCACTGCCCCCAGAAGTGTCCCCAGCCCCTCTTGCTCACGGGGCCAGGCTGCTGTAGCTCTCACTCCCCGGGTGAGGACAGAGCATGGCTCCTCTGTGTTGCAGACATGCAAGTGACAGAGAGTGCTGAGGCTGCAGCTGCCCCTTCCCCTCTCCAGAGTGAGGTGAGTGCAAGAGCCCACTGCAGGAGTGCCTTTGGGGAAGGTGTGCCTCACTGCGGCCCCGGGGATGAAGCAGGGGCAGGGAAAGCATTGCTTCCTTGTCCCTGTGCTGAGGCATGGCCACTTACCACAGGAGGGAAGCCCAACAGGAGCAGAGCCTGACACACCATGGGGGACAGCATCCTCCAGGCCACGGTCATCAGCTGCCAGCAACCTGAACCGCCGCACATATGACCTGGAAGGTGAGAACTGACATGCCCCAAATCCACTGGACAGGGCAAAACATG
Source organism: Odontophorus gujanensis (assembly GCA_013399175.1). Taxonomy (NCBI): domain Eukaryota; kingdom Metazoa; phylum Chordata; class Aves; order Galliformes; family Odontophoridae; genus Odontophorus; species Odontophorus gujanensis. The sequence goes on along the minus strand of VXAB01014565.1, from coordinate 10,933 downwards.
GGGTGAGGGGAGCAGGGTCCCCTCTGCTCCAGGGATGGACGTGAGCTCCCATGGGTGCAGAATCCCCGTGGGGTGGCTGAGGTGCGTGTCTTCCTTTCCCCCAGGGCTGGTAGAGCTGCTGAACCGTGCCCAGAGCTGCCGGGCCAATGACCAGCGTGGGCTGCTCTCCAAGGAGGACTTGGTCCTGCCTGATTTCCTCCAGCTGCCAGGGCAGGATGACAGCACCTGCCAGGGGCCAGAGCCATCCAGTGCCCTTCACCCGGGGAACAGCCACTCTGCTTCTGCCAAACCTGCACCGGCTCAGCCTGCAGTCGACCATGAGCTCCGGTGAGCCCTGCTCTGCACCTGCACCAGCGTGTGGAGCCACCAACACTGCCCGGACCACAGATCCGTCCATGTACTGTCCCGGCCTCATGTTGTGTTGCTGTGAGTGGTTGAGCAGCTGCCATGCCCCTTGGTGGGGCCATATCCTGGTACATGTCAAGGGAGTCCTGTATATAGGTCAAACCCCCGTAGCAAAGCACTTTGCAGCGTCCCACGTGCGCCCGGCACTATCCTGCCCAGTGCCTCTGCCCTGGAGCGGGGCTGCCCTAGGCAAATCCTGCCCCTGGGAGAATTCTGCCTGCACCAAGCTGGCACAGACCCACAGGAAGCAGCCTTCAGCCCAAGAGAGGACAGGACAGAGAAGACGTGGCCAGACTGCGTGGCAGAGCAGGCACCAGCCCTGGGCCCCTGTGCTGCGGACAGGCAGAGACGGGAGAGTGAGATGGCCCAAATCAGGCCTTGTCCCAGCAGCAGCAGTGTGAGACTCTGCATGGAAAGCTGCAGAGATGGCCCTCAGGGCATACACCCACAGCCCCTGCCCTGTCCCTGATGGAGCTGCAGGCACTCAGCCCTTGGGGATAAGTCTGTCCTGTGCTAGAGGTGCTGGATCAGTGCAGCAGCACTGGGTGCCCAGCATCTCAGCCTGCCCTAGGTGTGCCCAGCAGAGCCCTGAGCCACCACTCAGTTCCCACTCCCCAGCCACAGGCAGAGGGGTGGCCCAGGGCAGCCTCCTGCTCCCCCCAGGCAGGTGTCACAGCCCCCAGGGCTGGCTCAGAGCCCCTACATGTCTCTGTGGTGCTGCTCAATCCTGTCTGTGGTGTGAAACCAGAGGAAATAAAGAGCATTGCCTGGAAACGCTTCCCTCTCCTCCCTTCCTTCCCTGCTGGGGATCCACACTGTGCTCACCCTCTGAGACACGCTGGGGTAGCTTCTGGCAGCATCCCCTCTCCTGCAGCCTGGCACTCACACAGCCCACTAGGACTGTTCCCTACAACCCTGCCCCGTGCCCGTCCTTCTCCCGCAGGAAGGGGCAACAACAGTAGCCTATTTTCCCTGTACTGCTGGTGATGCAGGGGAAACTGTGAGGCCGGCAGGACTTCAGCCCCAAGGCTGTCAATGAGTGACAACCCAGCTGCCAGGGCCTCTGCAGGTTAATGATTATGGGGACAGCCAGGCAGCGGCCACCGCATCCCCTGTGCACAGGGCATGTGCGGCCACCGACCTCCCCCACTGGCAGAGCTGGGCACAGGGTGCACCTTGGCTGCAGCCCCAGGCCAAGGGACCTCCATGCCCCTGCTGTTCCGGAGAGGCACACCACAGTGTGTGGTGGCAAGGGGGCAAGGGGTCCCCTGTGGGCTTACCCACGGGCTGACCCCAAGCATCAGCAGCACCCTGGGCACCCTCATCCCCGTACAGACCATTGTGGCTGGTTTATTTGTGCTTATGGAGCTGCCAAGTTACTCTGCAAACAGTGACCTCCCCACCCAGCCTCATCCCACTGCTAACACCGGTGCATGGTGTTGCTGTCCCCTCCAGATCTGCCATGACACGAACCCATGAGCTAATGGAGATGAAGCTCTGCTCCCCAGCTGGGTGCCCTGCTTGGCCCAAGGGCAGGACCAGGGTATCTCATCCAGCACTACATGTGTCCCCCAATTCCCCCTGTGCCGAGAGAGCAGCACGTGCTGCCAGTGTGACCCAGGCACAGGTCACGCAGTCCTCCATGCCCCAGTAGGCACAGGCCAGGGCACAGTGGGTGCCTTGACGCACTCGTGGGCAGCAGCCATGTGGCACCAGCTGGACCCAGCTCAGGAGAACAGAGGCAGCACGGCCATGCAGCCCCTCTGTGCCCGCTCCCTTGCAGCTGCACCTTTGGCCCCAGCTCTGCCCTCGGCTGCCACGGGCACAAGCTGGTCGGGCACCACATGGGTGGACGGAAACTTGGCAGAGGTGTGTAAACGAGGGGTAATAATAAACAGCACTGAGGTGCAGTGACGCGCACGCTGGCACCGCTCTCCTTCCACTCAACCTGGCACTGTGCACACTGAGATAAAGCGGTCTCAGTAGAGCACTGACATGGGCGGCATGCCACCAGCACTGATGACACGGGGACCACGCCGGTGCCTGTCCTGCTGGCAGCATCCTGCTGCAGTGCTGATGCAACCACTGCCACCACCCTTGGGCCGAGCCAGCAGAGCTGTGCCCTTGGGGCTGTGAGACCGGTGGGTGCATGCACGGCCTCACCTCCAGCTCAGGAAGATCCAACAGTGGAACCTCCTCCTCCTCTCCTGCAGGGGATGAAGCATGTGGGTGTGAGGCTGCCTTAGCAGAACGTCAGGCAGGCGAGGTGGGTTGCACAGGGCACACAAGGCACCATACCCCAGGACATGTGCCCCATGCCACCTCCAGGACTGTGGCTGATGTGGGATGCTGTGGGGTTACCCATTAACTGCAGGAATTTCTGGGGAGGAGGTGAGCAGTGAGCAGAGGCGAGGGGCAACGTCAGGCTCCTTAGACTTTGCTCTTGACGTGCATATAAAGGGCCCTGGTGCCCCGTGGGCCACTTCACTGGAGGGACGCGTGGATTTGGCATGAGGACATGGCGTTGCTCTGAGTGCTTGGCCATCACCAGGTGAGCAGCACCCCAGGGCAGGACTGGCTCCTGCATGGCCAAGGGGACCACTGGGACAGTGACCCTCAGAGGTGCCACCGCTGTGTGGTTTTGGGGTTTTGGGGTGGAAGTGCAAATGTGGCCCCGTCACAGTGGTGTGTGTCTGCCACTGCTCAGACACAGCCGGAGCAATGCTGCCATACCGGAGGGAGAGCCCGGCCATGCCCCGCTGCCCGGTGCGGGGAGGAAGGGTGGTGCATGGGACCCCGTTTGCCTACTGCCCCAGCCCTCAAGGTACGTCCTCCAGCCCTCCTCCTCACCATCCTTCTCTCCACGCAGAGCTCAGCTCTGCTTCCCCACAGCAGGGGAGGACAGGGCCATAATGCGTGTTGGGTATGCCTGTACCCAGCTCTGCACAGGCTGCCGGGCACACACCCCTGTCCCTTCACCGTGGGAGCAGTGACCTGCCCTGACCATGGCTTTCTGTGCCCTGGCTCCCCGGGGCGGCTGGTGGAGAGCCGGGAGCGCTACGAGCTGGATGCACTGCCCTGGCAGGGGCCCCACCTGGGCTTGGAGGAGCTGCAGAAGCCAGGTGAGGTCTTCAAACACTGTACCCAGCAAGGAGGGCAGCGAGTGTTGAAGATGCTCAGTGCCCCACAGTGCTGTGGGAAGAGCAGAAGGAGGAGGAGGGGACTGAGGAACACAGCCAGGCATGAGGACACGTGCCCGGCGTGTAACACTCTCTCTTGTCTTGCACAGAGCTGGGCTGCTGGGTGAGGGTCCAGTCCATCTGTGTCTCCCTTCTCAAGGTGCCTCTGATGTTTGGCTTCCTGTACCTCTTCGTCTGCTCCCTGGATGTGCTCAGCTCTGCCTTCCAGCTGGCCGGAGGTACGGCCATGGGCAGCAGGCAGCCAGCTGCACCCCGGCTCCAGTGCCCTGCCCTCACGCTCTCCCGCAGGCAAGGTGGCAGGGGACATCTTCAAGGACAACGCCATCCTGTCCAACCCCGTAGCCGGGCTGGTGGTGGGCATCCTGGTGACCGTGCTGGTGCAGAGCTCCTCCACCTCCACCTCCATCATTGTCAGCATGGTCTCCTCAGGGCGTGAGTGCACCCACGAGGCTCCCTGGGATCTGGGGCTGGGGACGGGGTGGCTGAGGAGGACATGTGGGGCTAGCAGGTCTCTCTGCCACCAGTGCTGGAGGTGCGCTCTGCCATCCCCATCATCATGGGCTCCAACATCGGCACCTCAGTCACCAACACCATCGTGGCCCTCATGCAGGCTGGCGATCGCAGTGAGTTCAAAAGGTGAGCATTGATGGGGGCAAAGGGACTTCGGGGGGGCTGAGGGCTGCCCCACACTGACACGCAGACTCTTCCATGCAGGGCTTTTGCTGGTGCTACGGTGCACGACTGTTTCAACTGGCTGTCGGTGTTGGTCCTGCTGCCACTGGAGGTGGTGAGCGGGTATCTGCACCGTGTCACCCACCTGGTGGTGGCCACCTTCAACATCCGCAGTGGGAAGGATGCCCCTGACCTGCTGAAAATCATCACGGAGCCCTTCACCAAGCTCATCATCCAGGTTTCCATGGGTTGGCTGTGCTGTCCCCGGGGTCGGTCCCCCTGCATCGGTGTCCCCATGCTAGCAATAATGTCCCTAGCACTGATGTCCCTGTGGTGGCAGTTCTGCCAAAGGCTGGCAGCAAGGTCCCCATCACAGTGTAGATGTCCCCAGCTTGGGGATGCTGCCAGCCCCCCAGTGCCACCCCCTCCAACATGTTGTTGCAGCTGGACAAGTCAGTGATCACGGGCATCGCAACAGGGGACGAGAGCCTGCGCAACCGCAGCCTCATCCGCATGTGGTGTGGCCCTGCACCTCCCCAGGTGAGTGGCTCATGGCCTTGCTATGGGGCTGGGTTGGGGTAGGATGGCCAGCCAGATCCCCCCAAAAAGCACGCCATGGAGGGCAGTGGGCTGGGGCTGGTGAGGGTGCTATGGACTCACCCACAGCCGGCCTGCCCCCTGCAGACAGCTGCTGGTGGGATAGGGGTGCTCCCAAACTGCACGGCTTCTGGACACTGCAGCAGTAATGGCATTGGGATCCTCCACAACGTCACCAGGCAAAAGTGTGAGTGGGTCTGGAGGGGGTGCTTGTAGGGCTGGGGGTGCTGTGGGTTTGGGAGCCCTGAGCGTAGGGCTGAAGGAGGGTTGGGTGATGCTGTGGGGCTGTGCAGAGCTGCTTGGTGGGGACAGGTTTGTGAGCGGGGCCGGGCTGGCCCCAGGCCCTCTCCCAGCCGTGCTGTGGGGCAGGCAAGCACCTCTTCACGGACACGCCGCTGCCGGACCTGGCCGTGGGGCTGGTTCTGCTGGCTGGGTCCCTCGTCGTGCTCTGCACCTGCCTAATCCTCCTGGTCAAAATCCTCAACTCCCTGCTCAAGGGGCAGGTGGCCAAAGCCATCCAGAAGGTCATCAACACTGGTGAGTGGGATGGGGAGCACCATGGGATGGGACTCTGACTGCCCCAGCCCTCTCTTCTTGACCCCTGCTATCCCCTGTCCTAACCCTACCTCTAACCCATAGCCCTGCATGAACTCCCGGCCTCATTCCTACCTGCTCCCTGCTCTACTTATGCCCATCACATCCTCCTGGTGTCCATACCCCCTTTCCTATCCATCCATCCCGCCCAGCCGACTTCTGCAGCCCCAAACTTGGCCCTATACCCAGAACCCGATCCCAAAGCTCCCTCCCCAGCACCAGGTAGGGGCTGTGGACCACTCCCAGCTGACGTTCCCATGTGTGTGCCCATGTCTTGTTCCATGGCAGACCTCCCGCACCCGTTCAGCTGGCTCACCGGGTACTTCGCCATGGTGGTGGGCGCTGGAATGACCTTCGTGGTGCAGAGCAGCTCCGTCTTCACCTCGGCCATCACACCCCTGATCGGTCAGTCACAGCCACGTGCTGCTCTACACCACGATGGCCCATGGGCACTGGGGTGCTCAGAGATGTGCCTTCAGGGAGGAGTGCTGTGATGGCCAAGGGGTTCCTCTCCCACAGGTTTGGGGGTGATCAGCATCGAGCGTGCCTACCCGCTGACCCTGGGCTCCAACATTGGCACCACCACCACCGCCATCCTGGCCGCGCTGGCCAGCCCTGGGGACAAGCTGGCTAGCTCCTTCCAGGTATGGGCTGGGGGCTGTGGGGAGACCGGGAGAAGCCCATGTGCCCCCGTGCCCAGCTCAACGCAACCGCCATCCCCCCAGATCGCCCTCTGCCACTTCTTCTTCAACATCTCCGGCATCCTGCTGTGGTACCCGCTGCCCTTCACCCGCCTGCCCATCCGCATGGCCAAGGTGCTGGGCGAGCGCACGGCCAAGTACCGCTGGTTCGCCGTGCTGTACCTCATCGTCTGCTTCCTCCTGCTGCCCTCCCTCATCTTCGGCATCTCCATGGCGGGCTGGCGGGTGCTGGTGGGGGTGGGCGCCCCTTTCCTCGGCCTCCTCTTCTTTGTGGGGCTGGTGAACGCGCTGCAGGCGCGCAGCCCCGGCCGCCTGCCCAAGTGGCTGCAGAGCTGGGACTTCCTCCCAGCCTGGATGCACTCGCTGCAGCCGCTCGACAGCCTCATCACGCGCGCCACGCTCTGCTGCACCGACCGCTGCCGCAGCCCCGAGGGCTGGGACGAGCGTGAGCCCGCTGCCCGCGATAAGGCCAGGCTGGGGCTGGACAACCCTGTGCTCTCCTACCCCGAGGAGATGCCCGGCCCCGCACTGCGAGTGGGCTCCCCACATATGGCCCTGCACAGTGCCACCCGCCTCTAGCTGGCACCGGGTGCCTGGTTTCCACTTTCTATGGTGTCTAATAAAGGCTGAGCACCCGTGTCCCAGTTGTGCATCCTCAGCCCCTGTCCTGCAAATCCTGACCGCCTGCGTCCATGCAGCACTAAGGCACTGCCCTGTGGCCCACGGTGCTTGGCACCACAGCAGCACAGTGATGCCACAGTCAAACCCATACTGTGCTCCTGCGGTTTGCCATTGTCGTGCTGCCAGCATGTCTCTCTGCATCCCCTATCCCCAGAGAGCTGAGCTGCAGGGCTGAGGTCGGTGCCACTCCACTCGGTGTCATGGCAGAGTGCAATTGCTGGGGCTCAGCAAGATACTGTCTTGGCACTGCATAGCCCCACAGTGCCCCAACACCACTGCGGGAGCTCACCTGTCTTGGTGACCTCGGCAGGAGCCCTTTAAGCATTGGCTTCAACCACTTCTCCCACTGCCCACAGATGCTTGGGCTCTTGCCAGCGATAGCGGCCGTCCCTCCCTCCCTGCTTCCCGCCCTCCCTCCTCCCCGGGGCTGGGACGAGTGAGCGGGGCTGCTGCAGAGCCACGGTGCAGCCGCCGTGGGGACGGCACGAAGGCAGCAGGGTGGGGGACGCCGGGTCAGTCCCACCTCAGCGGGTCAGCTCAGGAGGAGCCGCAGCGGTCGGCTGATGGAAGGGCTGAGCAGCAAGAAGCGGCGGTGAGCAGGGCGTGCGCGGGGGGCAGACCCATGGGGATTCGGTCACTGGAGGGGCCGGTGCAGCATGGAGGCTGCCGTCACCCTGCCCAATGCCTCCAGTAACAGCAGCCAGGATGGCAGCCCCCCACACTCACCGGCTGCCACTGGGTTCATCCTGCTGGCCGTGCTGGCCGTGCTGCTGGCCACGCTGGTGGGCAATGTGCTGGTTGTGGCAGCTGTCTCCACCAGCCGGGCCCTGCGCGCCCCGCAGAACCTCTTCCTGGTGTCCCTGGCCTCAGCGGACATCCTGGTGGCCGTCCTCATCCTGCCCTTCTCGTTGGCCAAGGAGGTGATGGGCTACTGGTACTTCGGCAGCTTGTGGTGCAGCCTCTACCTGGCGCTGGATGTGCTGCTGTGCACAGCCTCCATCGGGCACCTCTGTGCCATCAGCCTGGACCGCTACTGGGCCGTCACACGGGCGGCACGGCTCAACCTGCGGCGCAGCCCCGGCCGCGTGAAGGGGATGATCGGGGCAGTGTGGGCCGCAGCCGCCCTGGTGGCCATACCACCCCTCTTCAAGGCCCGGCCGCGGGCACGGCAGTGCGAGCTGATCGACGAGACGTGGTACGTGCTGTCCTCCTGCGTCGCCTCCTTCTTCGCCCCGTGCCTCGTCATGGTCACCGTCTACTGCCGCATCTACCACCTCACCATGCGCCGCAGTGCTGCCGTGCTCGCCGCGCGCCGTGGCTCGGCCCCGTGCCCTGGGGATGCCAACAGGAGGGCATCATGGGCTGCAGCGGTGAGCCGACGGCACCGGAGCCAGCACCAGAGCGTGTCACTGTGCCGGCGGCGGTTATTGCGGGTACGGGAGCGACGCTTCACCATCGTGCTGGCCGTGGTGATGGGGGCCTTCGTGCTCTGCTGGTTCCCCTTCTTCTTCACCTACAGCCTGGAGGCCGTGTGCGGGGAGGGCTGCCGCGTCTCCAAGCCCCTCTTCAGCTTCTTTTTCTGGATCGGGTACTGCAACAGCAGCCTCAACCCCATCATCTACACCGTCTTCAACAGGGACTTCCGCGCTGCATTCCGCAGACTCCTGGCTGCTCTGGTCCGGCATGGCTCCTAGGGACCCCTGGGGCAGCCGTCCCCGCTGTGCTGTGCCAGATCTGGGGGATGGAGGGCTGTGCTGCTGGGTCTGAACTCAAGGTACTTTCAGAAGGGCAGGGTTTTGCAGGGTGGTTAATAAGAAACGCAGAATTGCACGCCTAGGGTTGGTGTCTGCATCCCAGGAGCACTCAGCTCTGCTCCTCTCCCAGGTCATCCCATTTAATCCCAGTATCTCCTGCGGCCGTGGTTGACCTCTCAGTGGTGGCACCTCCATTGAGTGCCAGCAGCCTGTGCCACCCCAACCTGGATGGATTTGCTGGAAACCGAGTAAATGCCAGTTCACCTGCCTGCACGTTTCCCTGAGCATCTTCTGGCACAAAGTATAGAGACAGACCCTGCAGCTGCTGCAGGACCAAAACCGTGTGTGGTAACTTCATGGCTGCTGGGCCATGCAGCACCTCAGCACAGCCGTGTTTTTGCTGGGGTTTTCCAGGCTGTGCCCTCCAGTGTAATCTATGCCATGCTGCCAGGGTACAAGGGGTGCTGGGCTGGAATGGGATGCCCCATAGCATGCTTGGGGCTTCAGGAGGAGAGGCTGTTCTCTCCTGAGAGAGCGTAGGAGATGGAGCCACACGGAAACACAGGGCATGAGGGGGCAGGGGGCAATTGTAGGGTGAAAACCGAGGGCAACCACAGCTCCAGTGCCAGGCAGGGTGGGCCGGCCCCGCTGCTCTGTACAGACACGCAGAGGTCAGAGGAGGCTCGGCTTCTCCAGCTTCACAGCTCAAAATAGAAAATCTCAAAACATTAAACTTTTGCTTGGCTAAAAACAGCCGCCGGCGCCTGGGAGCCGGAGCGCAAGGAACGCCGGCCCCAGGCCAGCCCTGGGGTGCAGCGAGGGATGCACGGCCCCGGTCAGGGCATGGCATGGCCCCACTCCCCGAGAGGATGCTCCAGGACAGGGCCAGCGCTGGCACTGCCGCGGAAGGAGCTGCCCTATCGGCACTGCCTGCTTCCCTCCTGCAGCCAGCCTTCAGCCTCTCACAATTAAACAGCACTTTGTGACTAAAAATACCCATGAACGTGATGGGGGCACAGCTTGTTTAGCCGGGGAGCAATGCTTCATAACCCACTGTGACGTCCCGGACAGGTTGCTCTGTTCCCTTCTATTCAGGGTGCACGAAGCCAGCTTTACACCCAGCAGCATCGCTCTTCTTGCTGCTCAGCTGGCAAGCAGCACTGCTGGAAGGGCGATTCCCTGCGAGCACTGATTATCCCTGCCTCCATGTATTACTTGTGCTTGCCGGAGCTGAATTGCATCCTTTTCAGGCTGTTTCTCACATTTGTCCAGATTAGCTGGAATGATAATTCCGTGCTGCAAGAATCGTGGGTTTTCAGGGCTCTCCTGCAGCCTCAGCTCCTCTGCACAGCCCCGAGCAGAGTCCCGGCTCCACCAGCGCCAGGACACCCGCACCTGCCTTGATGCAAAGCACCGTTAAGGAGGAAACAAAGCTGCTACCTATGGGGTAGGCGTGCAAATACACGCATACAAAGCCACCGCGTTTGAGGCTCAGGTTTTAAAAGCCAAGCAGCCCTGAAAGGGGGAAGCTCTCAGCATGAGCTCAGCCCGCAGACGCGGGGACGGCCTCCGGAGCTCCTCGTTACCGCTGCGGAGACATAACCCAATGATGCAACGTCTGCTCCCCGGCAGATGCTGGAGGATGCAGCAGACCACAGCCATTACAAATGGCCCAGGCAACGAGCGCTCACAGTAATGCCTTATTATCGGGAGAGATAATGAGAACAGGAACCGGCTCCTTCCTGCCGGCCCCCAGCGCAGGCTGCAGGGAGGCAGCCCGGCAGCACGCTGCTCACGAGGCACACACCATCGAGCACCGCGAGCACCCAGGGACAGCCCCTGGGAGACGGCGACTCCCCCGTGAAGGAGCGGGCAGGAGAGCCCACACCTGGTGGAAGGGCAACGGGAAAAGATCTTTCGGGTAAACAGAGAGAATGAGCCGCCGGGGACGGGCGTGCAGCACAACACAACGACCCCGCAACCACCAGCACACAGACCGCAAGCCTGCGGGGCTGCACTACAGCCAGCCTCTTGACCCCACCCCCTAAGCAGCGCTCCTATCATGGCCCAGCCCGCTGAGGAGTGGCGGCTCTACAATCCAATCAGAGGCCGGTGTAGGCGGGACCGTAGCGTGGCGGGCGCTGTTACCGCTTACCCAATCCTCGCCCGGCTCCGCTCTCTGACTGACACCTCCGCCTCCAATCAGCGCCCGCTCTCGGCCCCGGGCAGCGCTCCGCCAATGGTCGCCGCGTGACGCGCTCCTCTCGCTCTCCGGCCCTCCCCCTCACACCTCCGCCCTCCCCGGGCAGCGGCGCAGCGGAGGGGGCGA
>VXAB01014489.1:0-17721 GCA_013399175.1 Odontophorus gujanensis | reverse complement strand
TCTTTCCTTCTTTCCTTCCCCTGCAATCTCACAGAACGCTCACAACCTTTAGCCAGTTGAATTTCCAACACTCATTCATGCCCCGTTTCAAAGCCCGGATCGGAGCAAGCAACACACACCCGCGTGCGCACTGAACGCGAGCTGCCTGCGCCGACCCTTTCTCAGGGCTTACAATCAACTTGCCGCTCTATTTCCTTGTGCCAGACGTGTTCTGTTCAGCATCTGTGCCAAGAAAAGCACTAAACTCCAGAGTCCAGCAGCTCCACCACGAGCACGGCGCGCACGCGGGACCGCAGCGTGGGGTTGGAGCCCAGCAGGGAGGCGCAGCGCTGGGCCGTCCCCGGGCAGCGGGCATGGCGGCTGTGCGCGCCCGCTCCGTGCTGCTCAGCGGCTCCAACCGCGGCATCGGGCTGGAGCTGGTGAAGCAGCTGCTCGGGGGACCTCACCCACCCGCGTGCATCTTCGCGACGTGCCGGGACCCCGAGGGGCCGCGGGGACAGGTCAGCGTGCGGGTGGGCTGCGGGCCTCGGGGATGCGGGGCGGTGGGGGTGAGGAAGGCGGCTGTGCCGTGGGGGTGGGCACTGCAGGGCTGCTGAGCTCTGCTGGTGTCCGAAGCGGACGTTGTTGTGCCAGCACTCGTTTCACTGAAACGCGGAGGAGACACGCGTTGTTTTGGGGAGGGACCACAGGAGCGTCTCCTCCCCGCTGATCGTTCCCGTGTTTCTCTTCGCAGGAGCTGAGAGATCTGGCATCCAAACACCCCAACCTGGTGCTGGTGAAGCTGGGTAGGTGTGCCCTGGCTGTTGGCTGATACCTTTGTGCCGCCAACCACGTTGGCCCCATTTCTCCTCCCCTCCCTGACCGCAGGCACTACATTTGGCTCCACATCCCAGCATTTGGCTTCAAGTGCTGCCACCACCGAAGGCCCAGTTCCTCCATTGCTGCCTCCCATAGCCACAGCCTGAGGCCACAGGACGGGGAGCTTCTGGAGACCAACCGTGGGCTGCCTCTGAGGGGCCTGCCCCCTCCCTCCACCCCCCCAGGACAGTCACACCAGCGCTTTGCCGCCGTGGGGTTGTCTGCCAGGGCACCCCATGCATTGCAGGCGTTGGGGACGTGGTGGCGGGGCTCTGGGATGGTTGCACAGCACCCTCTGGTGCCCACAAGGGGATGAGACAGCACAGGTTGGGGTGCCCTGCTGCTCTCGGGAGCTCAACCCGCACCTTCCCCCCTCTTGGGTGGACTTTGGGATCACAAAGACGTGCAGCTCTCAGAAACAAATCGAATTGCCCTTCTGGGTCACGGTGGGCTTGCTTATGGCCAGCTGTGAGCGGACTGTAGGGCAGGATGAGCGCGCAGTGTCATCCCCTGCAGCCCCGCTGCCCTCCTCTCAGGGATGGTTGCAGCAGCACCCACTGCTGGCAGCCCCAAAGCTGCTCTGGCTCAGGGACGAGCTGGAGAAGCCGGAGGAAATGGGACCGAAACGCATTCTCTGCCACTTGCAGATGTTACAAATCCCTCAGCGATCGTCGATGCGGTGAAGGTTGTGGAGGGGAAGCTGAACGGCGCGGGGCTGAACCTGCTGATAAACAACGCCGGCGTCTTTGCCCCGGTGTCACTGGAGACAGTGGACTCTGAAGAGATGGTACGGTCGTACAAGACCAACGCGGTGGGACCTCTGCTGATGGCCCAGGTAACTGCATCTGCGCCTGCTGCTCCTTGTGGCTTCAGCCACGGTCACAGTGAAGGTCCCAGAGGGTTTTCTGAAGTTTCCTGGAGCTGTGGGATGGAGGGGATGGTGCTTGCTGGTGCTCCCACCCTCCCCCTTGGCATCCTGCCCCTGCTGTAGGCATGGGCACGGCATGGGCATCCACCAGGCTGCTTCTCCCCAGGCGTTCCTGCCCCTCTTGAAGAAGGCTGCCCAGGACAGCAAGGAAAAAGGACTGAGTTGCAACAAGGCAGCCATCATCAACATCTCCACCATTTTGGGGTCCATCGAGAAGACTCCTGAGTCCTACTTCAAGCCGGTCATCTCCTACCGCTGCAGCAAGGTAGGGAGGTGGGGGCTTAGGAGCTGGGTGGAAGTCAGAGCTAGCCCTTGCCAGGTCTGGTCTTAGGGCAGCACCCAAGCTTGTGAGACGGAGGAATGTAAATGTGTTGGTCACCACCTGAAGTCTCTGGGCACCTCCGTGCCTGGCCCCTGACCCCCTAGGGGATGCTTGCACCGTGCACCCTCTTCTGGAGGCCTGACATTGTTTTTATTCCCTCACCTTGAGGCAGAGATAGGGTTGGAGGTTGGTGCGTGGCACATTCTAACATTGCCTTCCTCCCCCCAGGCTGCCCTGAACATGCTCACCAGGTGCCAGGCTCTGACCTACGGGGAGGCTGGGATCCTGTGCGTGGCACTTCACCCTGGCTGGGTGAAAACCGACATGGGCACCCAGGAGGTGGGTGCAGCTGAGCTTCTGTGGGGGACAGACCTCTCTGCAGTGTGTACCTGAGTTGCATTGGCACATGCCCTTTGCCAGAGCCTCCACCCAGGGTTGGCAGGAGGCTGGTTCAGGGGTACAAGGCTTCAGGCTGTCCCAGAGATGTGCTGCGATGAGCCGTCCGTCCTGTAGGGCTCTTCCTGTAAGGGGTTGTTCACACTGCAGGATCCCTGTTTTGGGGCGAGGGGTGGGGTCCCTGTAACCATGGGGTGTTGATAAACCACGTAGCATCCCACTTGCAGCAGGACCTTCTACATGCTAAGGCTCTGTGTGTCTGGTTCCTGGAGCTGCTCCCAATGCATGCAGTTGGCTTCTTAGCCCAAGCCACCTCCATTCAAACCATGCTGATACCCACATAAGCAATCCATCCCATCTCCTGTGGCACTCCCCAGCCTGGGGGCAGGCAGCCTTGCTGGGATGGGTGTGAGCCGGCTGGGTGCTGGTGGTTCTTAGCCCTGCTCCTCACTGATGCCCTTTGCAGGCTGACCTGACAGTGGACACGAGTGTGCAGGGGCTGCTGTCGGTGCTGCCCATCCTCTCTGAGAAACACAACGGGATGCTGCTCAACTGGGAAGGCAAAGCAATTCCATGGTGAGCCCCTGCGAGGGACCACACGGTGCCAGGGGTACCCTGAGTCCCCAGGATGCTCATCACGAGGTGGCATGCAAGCAACCTGCCCAGGAATCTGCCACTGGCTGTGCAGGGCAGGCTGTGATCCCTGCACCTGAATCACTAATAAACACGATGGTCAATTAGTGCCTGTAGCTTTTCCCCACTGCAGTGCTCTCACTGAGATTGTCCCTGCCCTGGCCCAAAGCTGCTCTCTGTACCAAATAACCTGCCATTAGAGCAGTCTGTCTGGGCAGAAGGCTCATCCCAGTGGGTGTTTCAGCAGCCTGAAGCCCTGCTCCGTGTGCCTGCACTCTGCCACTCCTCTGCCCAACGCCTGGCTCCAGCAGTCTCCCTGCTGCACATCTCTTGGTGGGACTTTGTGCTGCATGAGCAGTGCTGGGGCTGAGGTGTCCAGCAGTACCACAGCTCAGTCTGGTGATCCCAGACAATTAGCCATTCCCATTTTGGAAATACCATTTGGGTGTGGGAAATCCAGTCCCAAGGGTAGTGCACTGCAGGAATGGCACTTCTGGTTGGAGAGGGATGAGAACAGCAACAACTGGGCTTCTGCAGCAGGCAGGGCTTCTTGTGGGGGTTGAGCAGCTCTGGACTGCATGATTTTGCTCAGGAGGTGATAGCAGCCCCAGAGGTGGGTTTTCCCAGTTTTAAAAACATTTCTACACTTCTGAAAGGAGTTTCCAACTGGGGCTAAAAGCAGCCAAGTGGCACCTTCAAAACCAGGTGAGCAGAGCAAGCTGGCTTGTAAGAGTCAAAATCCCAGAGCTTTTCCCTGAGCCCCCCATGTCCTATCCAATCTTCCTTGCCCAGGCTCCCTTCTGCAGTCAGGCAGAGCACTGGGACAGATGGCCTTGCTGGGACCATGGCTTGGCCCCACTGTGCCTTGGAGACCTCCAACAAGCCCTGACCCCAGCCTGCCCTGCCCAGCAGCCCATTGAGTCACAGCAGTGAGTATTTTCAGCCTTTGGTGCTCCCAAGCCAGTGGCATTTAGCAGCCCAGACCTTGCAGAGGACAGGAAAGGGGAAACCTGCAGCTGTGTCCCAGCCTAGGCCAGGTTCCCATGGCTGCGGGTAGGACAGATGCCAGAGCCTGTGAGCTTATCCCTCCTTCCTGGGGTTCCCAGGCAGAGAGGAAAGCTGCCCCTAAAAGCTGAGGGGTGCTGGGAGTAACTGTGGGTGGAGAGGGGGTCCTTCTGTGCCATACACTCAGGAAGACTCAGCGAGGGATGAGATCCCCCTGCTCCAGTGCTTTTGCCAAGCAGTGTTGGCTTTTCCTTTGCACAAGTTCTGGGTGTTTGTGCTCACACAGCTCATTATCTCCACGCTTCCTCTCCAGCCCGATGTTTCCTGCCTCGCTCACTCCCTTTCGCTGGCTTTGCCCTTTGTGTCAGCCTTATCTCCCAGCTCTGGGCAGTGTCAGAGCCCTGTGCTCCTCCTGCTTGCCATGACTGAGCTGGGTCACACCCATTGCCTCTCTGCTCACCAGGGAACGGATTGCTGGCTGTCTTTGATTTCTTGGTTCTTCCAGCAATCTCCTTCCTCTCTTGACCTGGCCGTGGGAGATGGGCAGGCACCAAGGAGAGCACTGTGTCCTCTCCCCAGGGCTCAGCAGGGGATGCCAACCCCATCTGGCAAACTGGGACAGAGTGGGGAGGATTTAGGATTCATCTGCATTCAGCAGCTTAAATGGGATCTCCAGGTTCTGTCTTCAGCCACGGGACAGGTGCAAACTGGACCGGATGGAGCGTTGCCCATCTTGCAAGATGCACATCTGCAAGATGATCCGGCCTCCAAGAAATTAAGGAATTAGTCCTCCAAGGTGATCGCTTCCCACCTGGTCTGAGAAAGGCACGTTGCAGCTGGAGCTGGGGCAGGACACCTCCAGGGGTTGGGACAGAGTGAGAAGGACACGGGGAGCCCCAGTGGGATGGGGATCCGAGGGCAGGTGCTGCACCAGGTGAGGCCAAGAGCCCCATGGGTGGTGATGCTGCTCCAGGAGGAAAGGAGCGAAAGCGGGGAGTGGGGATGGCACGGGGCTGCTCCACGGAGCGACCTGTTGGCCCCAGCGCTGGGAGGTGGAGCAGCAGCAGGAGGCAGGTCAGAAACCAGCCAGCGAGGACAGGGAGAGCCAGCACGGCCGGTGTCAGAGCTGCAGAGCTTCACTGGAGCAGGGAGAACCGGGAGTAGAATAAGCGAGAAGCGCGGGGACCTCAGACGGGACCTGAGTGAGTGTGCATCTCCCTCCACTCCCGCACTGCCCATGGGACAGAGAGCTGGGCCAGCAGGGCGGCCACTGTGGGGACATCCACGGCACTGCGGTCCCAGTGACTGCTCCCAGCCCTGTCACCCGGGGACCTGCCGCAGAGGAGGGTGCTGGCTGTGGGAGAAAAGCAGCTGGGCAGGAAGCACACTCCGGCCCAGGCAGCGCCGGGGCCAGCAGATAACGTGTCACGGCTTCCTCCTGCACACTGCAGCTGTGGGGCTGGGGCTACTGGCTGCTCCCTGGCCCCCAGCCCCACCAGCATCCCCTCCTTTATGTTGTTGTTAGCTCCCCAAACCCCACTGCTGCCTGCCCTGCTGCTCCCTGCCCCATCAGCCTGGGCAGGAGGACCCATGGCTGCTGCCTGCTGGGAGCTCGGTGCTGCCTTTGCCCTCCTGGGGGACCAGCATCTTCCCCATCCAGCTTGCATCCCGAGGGCTCTTTCCCAGCACCTCCCCTCAGTGACATTGTTGCGCTGTGGAGGTGTCCATGGTTCCCTCTTTGCTGTCTCTGCTCACTGTGAACTGGTCTGATCACGCCCAGTGTATTCTCTCAACCCACCCCACTGACCACATCCCTCAGTACCACACCTCCATGGTCCTCGGACATCCCCAGGGATAGGGACTCCCCCATCTCCCTGGGCAGAGTCTCCCTGGAGTGCTGGGTAGGGTGGGACCCTCTGGTGCCTACAGGGTGGCCATGCAGTGCAAGAGAGGTCTGGAGGAACTTGGGCAAGTCCCACTGGCTTTATAGGGGACACACTTGGGCTTGGGCACGTGGATCAGTGCATCATCACACTTGGGTCTTCCAACTGGAGGTATCCCGCCCACGCACGGGGGGCCATGGGGATGGTGGAGGAAATCCAGTCCTCCCAGGGCTGGGGCAGGAGGAGCTGTTCTGGAGGGGTCGTTCCCACTGAGCATCCCCTGCTGCATCCTTGGCCCCACCAGCAGCACACTTTGGCAGCTCAGATTGTCTTTCTCTTTGCTGTCCCCCTCCTTGGAGCCAAGGAAGCGGTGCTGGGGAGGAGTTTGGTTCCTCCTGTTTGTTATTAGAGGATAAAGTTACTCTTTAAAGCAGAGCCAGCGCTGTCGGGGCCGCATGCCATCCGGGAACATCGCTTGTTCCTAATGGTTCTGACGTGCAGCCTGGTGTTGTGTCCCAGCCCCAGGCACAGCAAAGGGGAGGCTCAGATGGGGGAGACCCAAGAAGGTGCTTGGGGTCTTCTCCTCCTGCTCTGGGAGATGGAGAGGGAGGGGACAAGGGCCTCTTCCAAGCAGGAGAGGGACGTGATGGGAAGCAGATACTGAAGCGAGAGCTGAGGGCGTTGGAAAGGCAGAGCCTATGAGCTCCCGACTTTGTCCCCACAGCTCCCAAATCCAGAGATGTCCCTTGCTGGGACCTGGCAGGTCTGAGCAGTGCCCACGTCACCGCTCTCAGTGCTCAGTGGTGACGTGGTCATGGGTGGAGGGGAAGGAAGCGGAGCTGGGGGGGCTTCCTGGAGAGCTCCTGCACCTCCACTGACCACATCCCGGGTGCAGGGCAGGGACCCTGCGCAACTCCATTGACAAGCCAGGTCCCCAGGCCACAAGTCATCTTGTCCCCCTGCTTGTGGCACTGGGGAAGCAAAGCCACCAAATATGGGGATGCCTCGCACGTTCAGGAGCCCTGCCACCTTGGTGTGCCAAGGGAAGGTGGCCAGCTCTGCCCTGACTCCAGCGGAAGGAGTTGGCATCCTCCCCACAGCATCTCCCCCGCTGCCTGTCCCTGCCACATGCTGGGGTCCCTATGAAACCCCCCTGCTCCGTGGCATGCTCTCATGCACATCAAAACCATGCAAAATGACATTTTTATGTGCCTTGCTGCGGGTGCAGCACCAGTCCAGCATGGACAGGAGATGGTTACAGCCGCTTCCTATTGCCCTGCAGCTTGCTCACCCCTTCTCATTTCCTTGACCCATGTCCCAGCACTTTTGTTGTTATTCCATCTGGAGGGGAGCGATTATTTGCTGAAGGGGGGAGCTTTGACCCATCCCTGGGGCCACCTCGGCCGTGCTGGGGATCTGCCCGATGCCATGAGCTGAACCCATGGGTGCCAGCCCCGCGCCGAGCTGCGTGCAGCCCGGCCATGACCTCAGCCTTCCTGCCGCGTGGGACAGGCCCGCAGGGGCTGCAGGAATCCTGTGAATCACAAATACTTTAGGAGTGATTACTCCGGGGCGTGAGAGTGTCCTACGGTGCAGGGTTGACAACACAGACCCCGTGCATTTCCAGCGTTGTGTTCATCCCCTTAGTCCAGGCGAGGGCTGGGGATGCTTCTTGCCATCCTCATGGGGCTGAGGAGAGAAGTGGGAGAGGGGAGGGCAGCACTGCTGCAGAGCCGTGCCCTGGGTGCCAGCTTGCAGTCTGGCTGAGCTGGCCAGGTTTCCAGCGGAGCTCAGAGCTGTGAGTCAACCTCCGTCCTCTGTTAACTCCTTCCCAGGTCCTGCTCCTCTGCTTCACAACCAGGGAACCCAGGGGAGCTGCAGCAGGGCATGGCACCGTGCTCCAGGGCACCGAGGGTGAAATTGTGGCTGTGAGGTTTTGAGGGTTGGAGGCTCCGTTCTGCACTGCTCCAGCACGGAGCTGGAATGCCGAGCACGCAGTGCTGCAGGGTGTACATGGAGGGAGGCACAGAGCCAAGCCCTGGCCTCGTGCCCTCTGCAGAGAGGGGAGAGGACGTGGCTCAAGACCTGACATCCAAGGTCTAGAGATGGGGATGGAGCTGTGAAGGGTCTGAGTGCAGTGCTGTGGGAGCAGCTGAGGGAATGGGATGGGTCGGTCTGGAGAAGAGGAGCTCAGGGGAGACCTCATGGCTCTGCAACCCCTGAGAGGGGGGTGTGGTGAGGGGTTTCAGCCTCTGCTCCTATGTAACAGCAATAGGGTGAGAGTAATGGCCTTGAGTTGTTCAGGTTGGGAACTGGGAACAACTCCTTCTCCAGAAGAGGGATGAGGCACTGGCACAGCTGCCCAGGGAAGTGAGGGAGTCACCATCCCTGAAGGTGTCCAAGAGCCATGGAGATGTGGCAGCAAGGGATGTGATCAGCGGGCATGGTGGGGTTGGACTTGGGGATCTCCTGCACTAGGATGAGCTGTGCTGTTTGTTGGCCAGCCTTGGGCCAGGTGCTGCTCCACAACCTAGGGACATGGGGACAGCTGGATGCACTCTCACAGACCACCCATCCATCCTACTAACCATCCATCCCACACAACCTACTGAGCATCTACGATAACACACTGAGCAGGTCAGCAGGGGACAGTTCCTGCCTTCCCCCAGGTAGCCTCGCTCCCCTGAGTGCCTGGCTGCCATCCGAGAGCTTTCAGAGGTGGGCAAGGTGGTGACACACAAGGTGTGGGTGGGATGCAGCCCCTGCATGACCCACGATGGATGCTGTCACACCTTTGATCTGATGACAGCAGCTGGCATGGTGGCCTTGACTGTGTGGTGACCATCCAAGCAGGACAGAGGCCACTGGGCTGACCAAGCCCCATGTTTCTGTCCACTTCTCTCCGTGTCTGCCCACTGTTGTGCCTTCTCCCCTCTACCCAAGGGACCTGCTGTCCTCTCTGCCATGTTCACTCTGCCACTCCATCCAAATAACAGGGCCAGGCAGAGCTCTGGGACACCTGGCTCCTCACAGAGTGCCCTTGGCATGGCAGTTTCTTTGTCACTGATACTGCCCTGCTCTGCTTAGCTCCGAGGTGTGGCAATCAGTTAATTAGGGTTTTTGCATCGCTGAAGCTCTGTGCCGTCTTGTCCTTGCAGCACAGGTGTCTCGTTGGGACTGGAAAGCCATCAGTCCCACTTAAAACTGGGTCAGCTCAGTGTGATCTAGGACAGGGAGGAGAGCGATGGGCTTTGGGAGAAAGAGTTAGGGTTATGGTTAGAGTTAGGGTTGGGATTGGGGCTAGGGTTAGGGTTGGTTAGGGGTAGTGTTAGGGTTGGGATTGGGGCTAGCATTAGGGTTGGGTAGGGTTATATTTAGGGTTGGGATTGGGGCTAGCGTTAGGGTTGGTTAGGGTTACTGTTAGGGTTGGGGCTAGGGTTAGGGTTATTAGGGTTAATATTAGGGTTTGGATTGGGGCTTACATTAGGGTTAGGTAGGGTTACTTTTAGGATTGGGATTGGGGCTAGAGTTAGGGTTGGTTAGGGTCTCCCACCTGCCATTCCTGGCACTGGGGATGGGCAACCTCCTTCCTCCCACCCCCAAAGCTCCACACAGGGGACAGCATTTAGGGCGTAGGGTGTCACCCACTGGGACGGCCACATTGCTGGGGCCCACCACCGACCAACCTCAGACGTGCCCCTATACCTCCCAGCATGGGGTTGGGGCCGGGTGGTGGGGGCCCCATCCAATGCTGCGTCCTGCTGGGGACAGCCTGGTGGGGACCCTCGGGGACGCTTGTCCTCAGCTCAGGGCCGGCAGCGGCGATGGCGGTGACAACGGTGGCAGCGATGGCGGTGTCTGTCGGTGGCAGTGGCGGTGATGGCGGTGGCGGCGGCGGCTCCCAGGGGAGGGCCGGAGGGGAGGTGCTCGCTGGATCCGCCATTGGCGCCGGCCGTGCCGTGGTTTCCTGCTGAAATCACATGGCTCTTGCGTTTCCATGGAGAGTGGCCGGGGTGGGCGCTGCCAAGCGCCTCTGAGCCGTCCCTGCCTGCTCCCCGTCCATGGGAGAGGAACAAAGGCGATGCGCCCAGCCAGGCCCGCTCCCACCGCACACCTCTCCTGGGACATGTGAGTGCCGCCGTCCTCGGGCTCTGTGATGGGGTCACCCTTTGGGGTGGGGTTGGGGGCTACGTTGGGTCTCTCCATTCTCTTATCCGGATGGGAGAGGGGAGTGAGGATGGGTAGGGGGGACCCCGCTGCCACTTCGGGGACGCTGCGATCCCGGTGACACCGGAGCTTGGGCAGAGGGGCTGAGAGCCTGTCCTGCCCCATGGGGACGGGAGGTGACGGCCATGTCTGGGGGCTGCCGCCTCGTCCTCCTCCTCCTCACTGCGGAGGGAGGAATGCTTGGAGGAATTAATGAGACAGATCTGGCTTTGTTGCCGGCCCCATCCTCCTATCTCTCAGCCCTGCCAAGAAATCCTTTGGGAAGCCGAGCACCGTTAACCCCTTCCCTGCTGCGCAGTGAGGCTCCGCTGTGCCCTGGCCCTTACCCGGATCCATTTATGGCATCCCCAGTCAGAGCAGGTGCTTTTACCCCTTATCCTGGCTGCTGTGACAGGAGGAGGGCTCCACTGTGTCCCCAAGCGGGACTGGGAGCTGGGGACGATGGGGCCGAGCAGGGCCGGGGGGTGACACATGGCTCCTGGCTCCTTTTAGGGTGCCCAGAGAGGGCTGGGAGCCCCCCCAGAAACCCTCACATAGGGCAGAGGCTGTGACAGGCACTGCCATGCCCCACAGTGGCTGTGGGTCAGGGGACGTTGTTTGGGGCTGCGTCACTGCTGTGGGGCTGTGAGGCCTCTGCTTTGTGGGGCTGTAGGGCCGCTCCCACTGCCCGGCCCCAGGCCCTATGCTTAGGGCTATTTATAGGGCCGCCACTTATATCTGTGCTATTTCTGCTCTGCGTGGGGATGGCGCAAGGAAGTGACGAGAGGGCTCCAACCCAACCCAGTGGGGACGACTTTGTCACCCTCTCTGTCACCTCCTTCCCCCTCCCAGGTGCCGCCTGTGCCCCCACCTCTTTGGGTGGCATTGGCTCCAGCCCCAGTCCCTTGCTGTGTGGTGCTGGTGTGGGGGAGGGCCATAATAGCTCCTTGATCACTTTTGTCTGATTGGTACCACTGTCACCAGAGGGGACAGGTGGCCTTGGAGATGGTGGCTTTGGAGGTGGCCTCTATGGCACCTTGTAATGGTGCTGGGGTCAGCGGCGTGGGGTCATCTCCAGTGCTCAGTGCCTCTGGGACTTGGGTTCTCTGGGATGCTTGTCCTGTCCCCAGCTCCTCCCAGTCCATCCCTGCTGGGATTCACTGGTCGTGCTGCAGCCTCCTGCAGCAGTGAAGCAGATGATGGGGACACCACCCACATGGGGTGGGGACACCACGTAAATGGGATGGGGCACCGCCTATGTGCGATGGGGACAGCACATAGATGAGATGGGGACACCATTTATGAGGGGCAGGACATCACCTGGATGGGACACCATCCTCCCGTCCCTTGGAGCCTTATGGCAGTCTCCCACTGCGCAGTGCCCTCGCTGCCCACCACCAGGCAGCCCTCGTTAAGCTTTAATGAGGACAAACGAGCTGGCATGGGCCACGGCTGCAGGCGTGCTGCCTGGGCGTGTGCCGGGCACCAGCTCGGGGCGGCTGCCAGCAGGATGTCAGCATTGCAGTGCCAGCAGTCCCATCAGGATGAAGGAGAAGGGTGAAGTCACGGCACCGGGCAGCTGGCTCTGCTCCCCGCTGGTGTCACCGGGGCGAGGGGTGACACGGCAGTCCTGCTGCCAGCTCCCTGCCGTGGTGCAGGGATGTGGCCCCCAGGCTGGTGCTGGGGGGAATGCTGCCCAGTGCTACCTCCCTGTGGCGTAATGGGGAGGCAGGGTGCACCGATGGCATCTTGGGACTGTGACACCCCTCCAAGGCTCTGCCCTGGTGCTTTTCTTCCTGAACCTTGCCTGACCTCCCTCTAAAAGCAGCAGCAAACAGGAAGGGAGCTGGGAGGGAGGCGTCTCTTCCTGCAGAGCTGACGGCAGTCGTTCCCAGCCGGGATGGGGCCGTGCTGCTCCAGCCTCCTCCTTGGGAGCCGTGGCTATGGCCAGGCAGAGGGCAGGACCCATACGGAGACGTGTGGCCCCGAAGTTCACATCTGTGCCGCAGATGGGTCAGGGGGTCCCTTGGCTCTCCAGGGACAGGGACATGGCTCCGTGCCGCCTTTATCAGCTGGGAATTGCTCTGCAGAGGGTTTTTCCCTGTCCTTGTACCTCGTCCTGCCCCTGGGGATGTGGAAACACGTGGGCTACCCTCACGCCTGGTTGGTTTTAGCACCAAATTCCTATGGGGCATGAGGAACCTGGTGCTGTTCCAGGTGCCGCCGCCATGCCCTTGGGTTCCCACGTGGGAATGGCACCCAGCAGCCTTCCAGCACCCTACACAGAGCCACGGCTGAAGGCAGCTTCTCCACGGCACGGGCTGGGAAACTCAGGCCTGGGAAACCCTGCTGGGAAGCCCACAGCAAAACCTCAGGCGGGGTTCAAAACTAAAACAAAATGAAAGAAAGCCGCCCAGAAGGGAGCAGCAGAGACGTGAGCTCTGGCCGGTTGTGCCGTGCTTATCAAAGGGGCCCCTTCCCTGCGCAGGGGACGGACAGGACGGACGGACGGACGTCCTCCCTTCCCTGGCCCTTGAGGCATGCAGTGGGGCAGTACCGTCAGCCCGTGGGCAGGGGAAGCGTGGGAGGGGACAGCCTGCACCGAGCCCTCCTCGGCGGTCCCGTAGCATGAGAGCCCGCTGGGCCCCACTGCCCCCCGCTGCACCCCACCATGAGCGGCAAGCAGAGAGGTAACGAGCCCGGCGGGGACCCCAGAGCCATAATGTCACCACAGGGAGGATCCCCCCCACCAAAACACAGGCAGAGGGGGACGTGGTTTGGGGTCGTGGGGTTGTTGTGGGGGTGCTCTGCTCCCCGTAGCACCTTGGGGAGATGAGCAGCATGGTGCTGGAGGTGTGTGTGCCCCCCTCTGCTTGGCAGATGTGCCTAATCTGGGAAATGCCGGGTGGGGAGGTAGGGGATAAGGGAACCCTGAGGATTGTGGGGTGATGCTGTTGCTCGTCTGGGAGTATTTTGGGGGTGAGGGATTTCACCCTCCTTGCCCTGGGGAAGGAGAGCACCAGGGAGGGGGTCTGTCACCCAAGGGATGGATGTTACTATGACACTGTGGCACTGCAGCAGGGGTGTGGGGCTGTGATGTTTTTTTGGGGGACTGGGATTGGCCAGATGCCCACCCTGGGCAGAACAGAGGAGCGCTGGGGCTCTCCCTGTCTACAGCTCCCCAGCTGCCTGGGAATGAGCATCCCAGGGGAGAAGATTTGGGATCTTCGTGAGGTTCTGCCAACCCCACCAGGACCCAGAGGTGTTGGGTAAGTGAGTGCCACATCCCTACCCAGGGGATACAGAGAGGATCTACAGCACCCAAATGGATGGGGATCCCAGTGGGTGCCGCCACTCTGGGGCCCTGTCCTCCTCCAGGGGACCCATCCCGCTGGGTGTGGCACCTCCACGGCCACATCCCAGGAGATGCCCTAGAAAACAGGTCGTGCTTGAACCACGCTTTGAGGCAGCCTCCTCCCTGGGTGCCACCTCAGGGCTGGCATCCCCCTTCCGAGATCCACCTGGTGCCCCAGGATGGGCTGCGAGGTGCTCCGTCCCCGTCCCCATGTGTGTCAAACCCAGCCCTGCCCTTCCTCGGGGACGCTCTGAGGGGTAAATAAGCGCTTCCTCCAATTCTTCCCATTCGCAGCTCCTTCCCTTTCCTGCCACCCACCCACTTCGGCGCAAGGAGCTGGCCCCATGGCTGCAAGGGGTGGGCACTGGCACCACATCACCCAGCATGGGGTCCCGGCACCCAGCACGGGGTCCGTAGCTCCGTGACCCCAAACACGAATGGCTTTGGCTTCTCCCCAGCTAGAGTTCACTATTCCTGACTCATCCCACTCCAAACCCCGATCCGCTGCATGCAATGGGTCGGGGGGTGGCGGGGAAGGGGCCGTAATGCGGAGGAGGTCAGGGGGGAGGCGGCTCCCAGGCCCTCCACTGATCCCCGGATGCCCCCATCACTGAACCGGGGCAGGAAGGAGGATTGAACACGGCCAAGCGCTGTCCTGGGCCGGAAAGGGGCTGGTGGGGGACCGGGGCGTGCAGCGGGGACACAGCTGTGCAAACAAGGACACAGAGGCTCAGGCGGAGGGAGCGGTGCCAAACGCTTGCGTTTGCAGGCTCCAAAGGTTCTCCTTCGTGGTTTACCCTCCTAACAAGGGTGAGCTCACCCAAAGGTGCCCTGTGGTGCTGGGGGGAGCCAGGTACACGCCATTGTGCCGTGGGGTACCGGCGTGCGTTGCTTGGCCAAGGTTGGGTGCGATGGATCCGGACGCAGCATCCGTGCTGGGGGCTCACGAGGAGCCGGTTTGGGTTCTTGGGGCATCTCAGCCTCCCGTCGTGTTGATAAACCCGAAAGAGCAACCTGGGGCTGCTGTCTGAGTGTCAGGAACAGAAACCAGCCGGGACCAACCCAGCCGGTCGGACTGCCCCCTCCATGCGCCGGAGGAAGCTGCTAGCAGCATTCCTGGGATCGGAATCATCTGAGCAGCACCAGGCACGGGGACACGAGCGGCAGCAGGGTCGGGGAGCCCAGGGGAGGGCCGCTGTGTCCCCTCCGCGGTGCCCGCAGCAGCTGGACGGAGCGATGGGGATGGACGGACAGGCAGACGGGCTGTAGGACCACGATCGTAAGGGCGGTGAGGCACAAAGCTTTGTCAGAAGGCGGCTTCATTAGCACTGTAATTAGGGGCAGGGGCTGTGGCTCTGTGGGGCTGTGGGACTGGACCTTCAGGGCAGGGACACGAGGCTGCGTGGGGACCTGTGGGACTGCCACCCACAAGGAGCAGGAGGGATGTGCTGTGGGCTCGGCGGGCAGCAGGGACACGGACATGTGGGTGGGCCACCAGAGCCCCGTGGAGAGGGGCTCCAGAGCCCTGCGGGTGAGGGGTTGTGGCCACCATCCCTTCCAAGCGTGCCCCAGGCTCGGCGCCGCAGCGTACCAGGTACTCCTTATCTCGGTAATGTCAGGAATGCACCACGCTGGGGCTTCTCTTCCGCCAGCAGAGCGTGCCAGCACCCGACCCCGCTGCCACCCAGCACCCAGCTCAGTGCCAGTGTGTGCCAGGCTGGGGCATCCCAAGCAGCCCTGCAGACCGTGAGCAGGATGGGGTTCATGGAGCAGCCCCCTCCTCAATGAGCTCCTAGACCTGGGGCTGGGGACATGGCAACATGAGGCTGGAGCTGATAACTGGGGTGTCACGGTATTTTGGGTTGGGATGAAGCCACAGTTATCAGAATGGAGAATGGGGATATGGAGCTGGCCATGTCATGCCATGGTACTGATGCTCGAGGTCAGGCGCATGTCCCAGCGTGAGGGACCCCCTGAGGGATTTGAGATAATACTGAGCATCACTCCATCCTGCCACTGCTCCCTGGTGACAACCTCATCATCCTTCACCCATGCGCTTCCTGCTGCTGAATGCCTCTCCTGGAATGCCCCCCAAGCCCTGAGGCTGCCATGTGGGGTTGGAAAGGGTGGACTCCATGCGTGCCAAGTACTGTTGTGGGGCTGCTGGGTGCTTTCTCTGTAGATCAGCACACTCATGCCATGGGCCCTGCTCGCTCAGTGGGGAGCAGATTAAACCACCCTGCAGAGGGTAATCTGCCCAGGCCCTGCAGGGATTACAGCTCCTCCTAATGAGCTTAATTGGGACAACGTTGTCCTGGTGACTGGAGGGACCAAGGCAACGCCGAGACCCACGGAGCTGCTTGGCTCCGGCCGAGCTCCGAAAGCAGGACGTGGATCTGCTGCATCCCAGCATTCGTACAGGGCCTTTGGTGGTGGCAGCTGCTGGCTGCTGGTGGCCTTGGCGCGGTGTCCCCGGGAGCTGGGGACACGGGGCTCAGCGTGGTGCCGAGGAGGCTGGGGCATGGCTTTGTGTTGCCTGGGCAGGTGCGTGCTGCGTGGGGACGGTTGGGATGGGCTCAGGGCTCTGTCGCACCCTCGGGACCCCCACTCCTAGGCTGGCTGCAGCAGGAGGAGCCACAGACCCTCCTCTTGTGCATCCAGTGGTGGCTGGAGGTGTGGTGATGCTCTGCAGGTGGTGGCTGGGTCGGGGCTTTGGCACTCAGGGATTGCCTCTACCTTGCATGGGATGTGTGTATGCCGTTGCCATGAGGACAGACAGTATTTTCAGGGCCCCTACAGTGGCCACCGTGACTTCTCAGGGGAGCGGGAATAGCTCTGCCTTTCCCTTCCTGACACAGAGCTCCTGGTGAAGGCTGGGGACTTTCCAAAGTGCTTTGTTGACAGTGGGTTTCCGTCCTGCTCACAGGGCTGGGCAGCAGGGTCTGGCCCTGTGCCATTCCTGTGCCTGCAGTGGGTGACAGTGGGACACGTGTGGGGACAAGCAGGGCTCCGGGGGCTTTGCCATGGCCACGTCCTGGAGCAACCGTGGTGAGCATCGGGATTCAGCATCTTCCCATGGGCCTTGAGGGGACGTACCCGGGGGGATGGCAGCCCCGTGCCTTGCTGGTGGTGACCCCACTGTCTCGTGTCCCCGCAGGGAGGCCCTCCAGGTCACACTCAACGATGTCACTGTCTGCGCGGCCGCAGCGCCGAGTCCTCGTCGCCAAGATCAATAGGAGCCAGTCGTTCGCCGGGGTGAACTCGACAGCAGAGCGGCCCTTCAGGTAGGAGACGGGTGCTGGTGCTGCGTGGCATGGTGGGGGCTATGCATGGTGGTACTACCCAAGGTGTTGTCCTTTCTCCCCGTGGGGACGCTGGTGGTACCCAGAGATGTGGTATTGGGGCTGCTGAACCCATCCCGTGTCATCACAACACTTGGTTGTCCCAGACCCAGGGCAGGCACGGCAGGGTGGTCCTCAGGGAGCCTCTCAGGGCTGCCCTGTGGCCATCCCGGCACATGTAATGGCTGTGGTGGAGGATTCAGTGTGGTTTTGAAGCTTTGTGTCTCAGCCCGTCAATGTCCCATGGCTGCAAGTGTGTCCCTCAGCACTGGTGTGAATCAGGGCTTCCTCTGGGCCGTCCTCAACCTGCTGCTGGAAGGTTTACTTGGCTACCTGTGAGCTCTGCTGTGAGGAGCAGCAAGCAGCCGGTCCTTGCTCATCCTCTCCGCTGCTGGCGACTTGGTGGCACCCATCACATCCTCCCTCCTCCTGTGCCAAACTTACATCAAGGAGAACCACCCTGTGCCTTCCTCTGCTCCTTTCCCAGCTTCTCGGGTGGTTCTTGAGACACCGTAGGTTTGGACTGTTCTGTTTTAATGCTTTGAATCCCTTTTTGGTGCTCCTTACCTCCCAGCACAGCCAGCATGTCCCAGCTCCAGCAGCACCTCCAGGTGGGCACCTCCGTGGCATGAGTACATGCCCGTGTACAGCTTCCCCATGCCTGGGAGCAGCTCCCCAGCCCCACTCAGCTCTTCCTTGGCAGATGAGGAGGGGGAAGGGAAGGCTGTGCAAAACAAGCACTCGCCCATCATGATGGTTTGGGTTGAAGCCAAGACATTTGCTTTCCTGTACTG
>VXAB01014438.1:0-10779 GCA_013399175.1 Odontophorus gujanensis | reverse complement strand
GCCCGCACCCAGCAGCCCGGAGCCGCCTCTCGCACCGATCCGCCGGATCCTTTCCGCCTTTCCCCTCTCCCGGATCCGCTTTCGTTGAGCAGAGTTCGCTCCGAGTAAACGTGGGAGGTGGATCGCCCCTAAAAAAAAAAAAAATAGTAATCAATCAATAAATAAATAAATAATAAAACCAACCCGAAGCGGGGCAGCGAAAACAGGGGAAGGCGGTTTGAAGCGCCGGGATTAAAGGGCTGCGCTCGTTTCAGGCGCTCAGAAAGCGGCCCGAAGGATGCTATTTTGCCGCAGTCTGGGTTGTTTCAGTCCCCAGTTGCACAACAAACCGTTTAAACATTTCAGCACAAAACAGATTCCATTGTCGGGCTGCACATTAAAAAGTGTTATTCGCTTTGAAGTTTTTGTCTAATGGCTCTAAACTGAAAGAAAATGTTTTCCTATTACTTAATTCAATCATAGCGAAGAGGCTTGGTAAAAAGCCCACGGATTTTGCCCAAAGTGTGACAGAGTTCTCTTTGTGTTTGCTTATCCTCTGCTGTCACACACTTTAATTCGCCTCTCTTTATCTGGCATTCAAAACTTTCTTCAATGACATTCAATAAGGTCCAGCGGCTGGAAAAAAAAACTGGTTATTTTTTGGGATATTCTTTCCCAGTGGCTTTGGGCTCGGTGTGCATTCAGGGGCCGTTAACCCTTTGCCTCCCCGCGACTCCGAGCGCTGCGGTCCGCCCCGGGCAGCGGAGCTCCTCGGACCCCCCCGCCGCCCCGGGGCCGCGGCTCAGCGGGGCGATGCACACCGGCCCGGGGAAAGCCTTTACATTCCGAGTTCTTTATCGATGAAAACGGAATTCACCAACCCCTTTAACGTTTTGAAGGGAAAGGCGATGGGAAATTCTTTCAAAATCTGAATTAAAACCGAGTTTTCACACGCATTCGTTTTGTTTTCGTTCAATCATTTTCCGGCACCGATTTGTGCCCTTCCCCGCATTTCCAGGCTTGAGCACCGATCGCATCTCGGCAGAACTGCGGGGATGTCAGGGCAGCGAGCCCGGCAGCGGGAGCATCCCGGGCGGTCCTTCCATCGGTCCGAAGGAGCGGCTGTTCCCGTGCTCCGCAAATCCCCCACGCTCAGCGCTCCGTCGGCAGCGCGTCTCTTTTTCGCTTTCTTTTTCTTTCTTTCTTCTGTCTTTTTTTTTTTCCCCCCCAAGACATTAAACAGGAAGACGGGGTGCAAAACACACCCCGATGAGTCCTTTTATCTTATTTATTGTCGCTCCTTCATCCCCTAAGCCGTCGGCAGCAAAAAGCCGTCTCACCGGCGGTGCCCGGAGCTCGGCGCACGGTGCTGCCTCCGGGAGAGGGCAGGGGCAGTGCTCGGCCGTGCCACAGGTGGGAGAGGAACCGGGGAGCGGCGGGGGAGCGGCTCGGCCGGCAAATAACCGAGGGGGAGCGGGCTGAGAGCCGGGCTGAAAGAGAAGGAGAGCGATAAAGAGAAAGAAAAGAATATTAAATCGCGAGAGAATGAGAAAATAACCCCGCCAAAGGGAGAGGAGGGGAGAGGCCGCCTGCTACGGCGTGGGTGGGGTCGACAAGAATAGAGTACATTATGCAGTTCATTTAGTTAACAAGGGAAATAATGAGGGAGCGTGCGGCGTGAATGCCAAGAGAAGCGGCACAGAAAGCCCATTGAGCGCCCGGCGCCGCCATCACATGGCGCGGCCGCTATTTAAGGCGGGCAGGCTCCGTTCAGCACCACTCGTGCTGGCCAGCGGCGCTGCGCGGGGGCTGCGCGGGCGCTGCGCGGGGCCATGCCGCGCTCCTTCCTGGTGGACTCGCTGGTGCTGCGGGAAGCGGGCGAGAAGAAGGGCGAGGGCAGCCCCCCGCCGCCGCTCTTCCCCTACGCCGTGCACCCCTCTCACCCGCTGCCCGGGCTGCCGGCCGGCGCCTGCCACGCGCGCAAAGCCGGGCTGCTGTGCGTGTGCCCGCTGTGCGTCACCGCCTCGCAGCTTCACCCGCCGCCGCCCGCCATCCCTCTGCTCAAGGCATCCTTCCCCCCGTTCGGCTCTCAGTACTGCCACCCGCCCCTCGGCCGCCAGCAGCACTCCGTGTCCGCCGTCAGCGTGGGGCACGGCCCGGCGCTCTACCAAGGCGCCTACCCGCTGCCCGACCCCCGGCAGTTCCATTGCATCTCCGTGGGTAAGGGGCACGCGTGGGCACCGCACGCTGCAGGAGGCGGGGGGGCGGCGGGAGGATGGAGGTTCGACGGGGCGGACGGGCGCCGCATCCCGCCGGGTGCGTGGGGATGCGGGCGGAGGGATACGGGTGGGGGGCGTCCCTCGTGGCCGTCCCCGGGGAGTGCGGAGGGTGTGGAGGGTGAGGTGGGTGCTGAGCTCCGCTCCGCTCCGCAGACAGCACGTCGAGCCAGCTGCCCAGCAGCAAGAGGATGCGCACAGCCTTCACCAGCACGCAGCTCCTGGAGCTGGAGAGGGAGTTCGCCTCCAACATGTACCTCTCCCGGCTGCGGCGAATCGAGATCGCCACCTACCTGAACCTCTCCGAGAAGCAGGTGAAAATATGGTTCCAGAACCGCCGGGTCAAGCACAAGAAAGAAGGCAAAAGCGGCTCCCACCGGGGTGGGGGCCCCGGGCACAGCTGCAAATGTTCGGCCCTTTCCACCACCAAGTGCCCAGAGGACGACGAGGACTTGCGCATGTCTCCGTCCTCCTCGGGGAAGGACGACAGAGGCCTCGCCGCCACCCCCTGACCCCGGGCTCCGCAGGAACTGTGTCGGGAGCAGAGGGGGGTCCGTGCAGCCGGATGATTTTGTACCGTTTTGTATAATCCGTGTCATTTACGAAAGACTTTCTCGCCTTTCCAGACCCCCGGCCCGTAACGGCGGCCGTGTGGGAGCCCTGCTGTCGAGAAGGCGCTCCCCGGGACCCCCGAAGTCCCACGTCGCGCTGTCCTACCCATGGCTGGGGGTCCCTGCATCTCCCGCGGACAGAGCCGAGCCCGAGGGCAGGGAGACCAGAGCGGGGCGAGAGAGTGCGGCCGGGGAGGATCGGGGCTGTTTGGGTTATTGTCATAATACTGGCTTTTTTTTTTTCCTATCAGACTGTTCTCTTTTTTGTTTGTTTGTTTGTTTATTTGGTTTGGTTTGACACTCGCTGGCGGGCGCCCTGCTGTGGCTGTACCGCCCCGTCCCCATCCCCATTCCCATCACCATCCCCTCCCCGGGAGATATTTATTTATTTATTTATGTGCTGAGAAATGATGATGGCGATGATGATAATGACGATGGTGGCAATAAAGGCTCCGCCGGTGGTTCATTTCCTCACGCAGAGACGTCCTTTGCCTCGCTTCGGTTTCGGGTACCCCCGGGTCACCGTCTCTCCCCGTCTCCGACGGATAGAGCCCCGTACCGGGACAGGCACCTTAGAGCCACCCTCCACCGTCCACGGGGACTGTTCTCCGAAAGCCGAAGGTACAGGGTGCGGGGATCTCCTTGTCCAGCACTGCGTGGGTTTAGAGGAAACCAGGGAGCCCCCTCGCAAAGCCTCAGTCCGGAGGAGAGGACCGTCGTAAAAAAAAGCAACCGGGAAGTGCCCGGTGACAAACGAGTGACGATGGCAGGACGGTGGTGGCGATACTCCCACGCCCCTGGACGTGACGGGAGGGACCGGGTGCACCTCCGGGGCTCGGTGCCGTCCGTTCCTCTCGCCGGGAGCGGCTCCATTCCGCTGCGTGCGGGACTGCGCTCCGCTTGGGCTCATGGGGACGCGCTCTCAGACCGCCGTCTCCGTGTCCCGTAGCCCAGGGCCGCCTGGAAGCGGCTCCGGTGTCTGGGTACCTCCGGTCCCAACCAGGCCCGTGGTCATCCCTGCTTGGAGATCCCTAAAAACCCACGCAGAAATAGCCCACAAGCCCCACATACGAGCTGAGTGCAGTGCTGCTGCCAAGAGAGCCCCACGTCCCAGTCATAAATGGGGTACTTCACCCCATGTCCCACTGCAGTCACCATGGACGTGGGGCAATGTGGGAGCCTTCCTGGGCAGTGCTTGCTTGCTGCTGTGCTGAGAACACGTAGCATCATTCTGGCTCCTTTCCCCGTGGCTGCTGGTAGATCTCTTGGTGGGTGAGGGATGAAAAATCCCCATGGGTTGAGGACCCGACCTCACTGGAGGAGGCAGTCAGCCTCATGCTGTCCTGGCCCCATGATGTCCCCTGTTTGCCCTCCACAATGGCCCAGCTCCAGCCTGTGAAACTCCCCCAGCCAATTGGCACAGTGGGGCCCTGAAGCCCTTCCAGCTCTCACCCTACTCCCTGCCCACATTAACCAGCCTTGTTTGGAAGAGTCATTGCAAACTAGAGGCAGAAGCAGCCCAGTGCAAACTTACCAGGGGACTGGCATTGAAGTCAACAAACATCCATGCGTGGAGGCTTGTGCGTGCTCCTTGTGCCCCCCTGGCATGGTTTGTAGCCATCTGGCTGCCAGGGGAATGGGAGGAACACCAGCACTGGGCAATCAGTGCTGCTATTAAACTGCTATTGTGGCTGTGGTGTGGAAACTCAGCAACCCCATCTGGCAGCACATCCCCCACCAACTTTTTGCTTCTCCCCAAGCACTGCAGGCACGGTGGGTGCAGGATGCAGCACTGTCTCCATGGGCACACGCAGCATGGGGAGTGTGCAAACACGTGTCTGCATCTTTCACAATCTAAAAGACATCTTGTATATGTAAAACAGCAACAAGAATTCCCTCATACAGTGTAATTTTGTCTGAACAGCAGTGGAGGGTCGTGATGGATGCCCTCAACAAGGCAATATTAATATTCTCTGATACATGCCGGCCTCTGCTGCAGACCCCGTGTCCCCTGCAAAGCCCACCGGGGCTCTCAGTGCACTTGATAGTCATTATGCCACATCCACATGCAGAGATAATCCCTCCTTAGTTGGGCATTTTTCTAATTTAGTGAGAAATCATTACAACAAATGCTCAGAGTGTCATTTTCAAGGACCCCGGTGTTGGGCAAATTAAAGTCATTTTGCTGTGGGAAGAGCGTGGGCACCTCTGTTAGAGCAAATGTCAGAACACACCAATTTTCAACTTTCTATCTCCAGCCATTTTGATGGGAGGTTTTTGAAAGTTACTTAAGCATTTTAGCATCTGAAATGCCTGGTCCTTTGTGACTGCAACAGGAACAGCATTTGCAAATCCACAAAAAGGGTCTGACCATCTTCCAGCATACAGTATTCCACCAAATTTTTATCTCAAAGTTGAACTATTTCATAGAATCACAGAACCATTAATGGTTGGAAAAGACCTCTAAGACCACCTAGTCCAACCCCAACCCATCATCACCATGCCCACTAACCACGTCCCTCAGTGCCACATCTCCATGGCTCTTGAGCACCTCCAGGGACAGTGACTGCACCACCTCCATGGGCAGCCAATGGATTGCCACTCCTTCTGAGAAGCATTCTTTCCTAATACCCTAATATCCCTATCAGGCAGAAAGGAAACTCTTTGGATGCTACTGAGATTTTGAGGACTGGGCGCCGCAGCAAAAGTGGATTGTGCTGACAAGGGAAGGAGGATTGGATGTATTTACACAGTGTTAGAGCTGACCCCATGGCCCTGAAATAGCGTTTACTGTAAAGGGATTGATTCTGCTCTGAAACAGCATTCCATTGGGTACAGCTGGGTGCTTCTTCTACTTGTGTTTACCTGGAATCATTCTCACCAAAGGACCAACCTAGAAAGCCAGGCTCCACTTTTCACCCTTACGCCTTGACACAGGCTGTGAAATTTGGTTCTGTAATGACAGCATTATTATGTCTATGAATGTTATTACTTGAAAATGTAGACGGGTGTTAACTAAAGACCTGAAATAAAATGTTTTTCTATGACATTCCTAATGATTTGAAACACATACATCAACATGAACTATCTCTCAGTTATATTAATTTTGAAAATGCTTTTGCTATGAACACGAAAGTACTCATTTAATAGGATGTAATTATGCAGGATCTGATCTCCTAGGATACTGACACTGATGATGACAGCAAATGGCTGTGCCTGTTGCTTAATGCAGCGGAAGCTAGACTGGGAGTGACTGATGCTGGTCTGCTGGCTGCTCTGTGCATGCACTATGTACTCTATATACACTGTATCATACCTACATCCTCCAGGAGGCCCTGAAGTGAACAAGAACAAGAACAAAAATAAAAGAAGTAGCAGCAATGATCATGAAAGGGAAAAACGCTTTCAGTGCTTACATTTAAACTCTCCCCCATTCTGCTTCAATTCCTGTTTTCTCTGTTGACATTTTCCATTGGGCTTGTTCTCAACTAGGCACACACAGAAAGGAGCAGACTTTCATCTTACAGTTATTACCCAATCCTCATAGACTATGCTGGAAAGACATCAGGATGAACACAAAACGTGCCCTGGAGCTTGTCCCTAGCTTAGACATGTGTCTATTGTCTTCCCAAAGCTCCAAAACTGATGGTGAGTGCTACATATCCCAGTGAGGAGTTGAGTTCCCAGAGAAGAGCTTTAACAGCCACATAAATAACCACAGGCTGCATCAGAAGAGTCGGGTTTTTGCCTGGTTAGGTATTTCACCCTTGGAGTTCACCCTTGGTTTCTGCTTGTTTAGTTTATCTGATAAAATATTCATGTTACGAACTGGGTTTGGAACAATAGGGTTTGAGTTGTGAGTCACAACTTTTCTGTCTCTTGTACCTCTAATGACTCCTGGTCTTTGTGTTCAGTTTGCACTGTTCTATCACTGTGCAATGCACTGCCCTTATTTGTGTCTTAACTATACATTTGCAGTTTTCTCTGCCTGGATGTCAGTAATTCTCCATGGAAGCAGTGGATGGGCATTCTGTGAACATGTACTTTAGAGATGTTTCAGCTGCTTATTTCTGTAGGGATTTGTGCAAAAAAAAAAAATTAAAAAAATCACTGCTATGGTGAGTCCCAAGGCAGGAGAATGCTGGAATTCCAGGCCTTAAAGGCTGCTCACCACTTAAAGCTGAAAAATAAGAATCACAGAATCACAGAATTGTAGGGGTAGGAAGGGACCTCTAGAGATTATCAAGTCCAACCCCCCTGCTGAAGCAGACTCCCTAGACCAAGTTGAACAGGTAGACATCCAGGTAGGTCTTGAACATCTCCAGAGAACATTCTACACCATGCCTGCACTGATGAATTTCTGCCTCTTTGCTCAGTGTGTGGCAGCCTAGCAATGCTAGAGCCTGGAAGTAGCCACAGAGAATATGGATCTATGAAGAATGTCTTCACACTAATGGTCGCATCCCCACTTCCATGGGTGACCCAAGCTCCAGATTCATGTGTGGTCATCCATTTTCTCCCAGCATTCACAGTTCCTCCCCCTCTCTCTTTCTGTCTTCTCCCTGAGCCCATCTTTCCAGAGACCTCCTGGGACTCACCCTCTCAGCCCTGCTGGCAACAGCTGCTGAAGACAACACTCCAGTTTCCAGCAGTAGTTAATAAGTAGACCTTCAAGGGATATTTCATAGAATCACAGAATCTTCCCAGTTGGAAAAGGTCTTCAAGATCAAGTCCAACCGTCAGCCTGACTCACCAAGCCCCATCACTACACCATGTCCCTTAGTACCACATCTACTGAATGCTTCCAGCAATAATGACTCCATAGATCCCCTGGGAAGCCCATTCCAATGCCCCACCACTGTCTCCATAAAGAAATTCTTCCTAATGTTCAAAACCTTCCCTGACACAATTCAAGACCACGTCCTCACTTCCTAACACTTGTTACATAAGAGATTGACACTCTCATCATTGCAATCTATCTTCAAGAAGTTGCAGGGAGTGACCCCACACAGTCCTTCATGCACTCTCTGACCCACCAGCTCCTTCCAACCAACACTGCCCTTCCCCTCCACCCTACAACCCATCCTGGCTTCTCTGCAGCTCTGCCAGCTCATACAGCCTGACAACTCTCTGCCCTCATCACTCTCTCTTCTTTTGGTAAACCGTCTTTTCACAATGTATTTTTTATTTTTCTTCCTTCTACCTCGGCCAATCACCTATCTGAAGTTAGTACACATGCTTAATACCCGACCAGAACCAGCCCTGGATTTTCTTAGGTTGTTTTTCACTCTCAGTTTGGCAGCTGCTTCTCCCATTCCCTCAGAACATCTTATTATCCAGCCCTTATGATTAGTTTTGCATCCAGTTTAGGGCACGTTTAGCATGAAACGCACTACCAAAAGTGAAGCTCTCTTCTTTTTCCTCTTCTTTTCTCTTTCATGTGTTAGGCATATGTGTAAGGAAACCTTTCAACATGTTTGCAGAGCTCAAATATAGCGGAGTGACACAAAGCATTCTGGATATTGCTATGCAAATGACATGCCAAGATTGTTTAGACTGTACCTTGAAGCAGTAAACAAGTTGATTGTCATGGTGTCATGGTAACTAGAGCTGGATCCACTTCATGTGAATGAGGTCCCAACCTATGTTTTCATTTGGATTGCTACACTGCAGCTAGCAACCCAGTGGTCCAGCACTTATTACCATGGTTGTCCTCTGGAGACCCAGAGGTAGAGGAAGTGGCCTCAGGTATGGGGCTACCATTTTAAGACAAAATGATGGGCTGCTCTGACAAACAGGTCTTGGAGGATACTGGAATGCATGCAGGTGAGATGTGAGATGACTTGTGAGATGATACCAACAGGAATTTGCCATTTGCCCCAAGCAGCACTGCACTCTCACCACCATGGTTTCCATCTATGGAGATGATATTTGGGGCTGATAAAGCTTGTGTTTGTAAACCAGGCATTGGTCCACTAGTGAACTGCTCCTGTTTCACAAAAGCGTGCAAGTGGGAGAAGACATTAGGGCTTTACAGCGGGTGGTATGTCTAACTGATCTGTAGGACCACGAGCTCTGGCTGATAGTTGGCAATCAGTATTGCCCACTTGGTGCATGAGTTCTTGCGAAGGAAAGCTATAACACTTTCACTGGTTTGACTTGTCCATTTATCACTGAATAACTACACAGCTCTCTAATGGCATAGGCTTATCACAACAATGACTTAGACATTACAGAATTATTTTTCCAACCTCATAACTCAAAACTGAGGCTTTGATGAACCACCTTGTTTACAAATGTGAGCACAAAGTAATCACCCATATTGAGCCACTTCAGGCTTGGGAACCTCCAAATCTCATCTGCCTCTGCAAACAATAGATTTTTTCACAAATAAAACCAGGAATATGTCAATATTGCCACGCTCTACAGAGTAAATGTGCTAGTTTCCTAGGTGGTTGTGTCAACAGAAGCTCAAGCTAAGAAGATCTTGTATCAAGCACGAAAAAACCTTCATTTTTTGAAGGGCAGTGTATGCAGTGATGAGTGCTAGCTGATCTCAGAGTATTAACTTGGCAGAGGGCTTTGTCCTTTCTGCACTCTACATCACTGCTGATCTGGGTTGTAAGGAGACCCCAAGAGCAGTTGAGCCAGCCTGGTGCAGACCACAGGATGGCCCTGGGTGGAGCTCGCTGTTTCTGTGGTAGTTCTTCAAACCCACAATATTGCCAGACATAACACAGAAGCAAGACAGCAATTACACTGTGTCGAGCCAATAGTCCATCCTGCCTCTGGCAATGGACAAAAACTAAGGTCTACAGAAGGCAGTAGGGACTGATCTGAAGTCTCCAGCCCTCTGCAGCCCAGGAAACTCCTGAAGTTTTCTATGAAACCCCAATGAATGTGTCACTCACGTGTGTGCCCTGCTTCGTGGAACTCGTGTTAACTTCCACTCATGAACTTTGAAGTCACTGCGCTTTCAGTAGAAACTCACTGCGTCACTACGGAGACAGGAATCCTCCCATCAGCTGTAGAATAGGCCTTGCACTTAGGCAAGCAAGTAGCAGAACAAAATGACACAGCTTACAAAGACTGTGTTCCTCTTGTGCTGGAGGGTTCCATTAAGCCCTGTGGTAATGCTCTGCTACAAGCAATCCTAGCAGATTCAAAGGGATGAGAGAAAGCTAGGCTGGAAAATGTCACTGAGACTCCCATACATTCATGATTTCTGTGTCCTTTAATGTCCTGTGTCAGACCCTGATTTACCATGACCAAGTAGACAATCGGGCTGGTGAGTGGGTGGTAAGGTGAGGAGCTCAAAGTCTAAAATCAGCTGGACAGCATCAGACTTGAAATAAAATCTCTCCAAAAATAAAATGACATAGAACCAAGCCTATAACAGCTAGCTAAAATATGGCAGTGTTTCCTTTAGTGCTTGTATGCCAAGAAGATGTTCAGAAGCAGCGGTAACCATGGTAAATTGACTCCATAGAGAGACTGCGGAGTCTCCTCCTTGGAGATCTTCCAAAGCTGCCAGGATGAGGGCCTGGGCACCCTGCTTTGGATGTCCCCTCTGTAACTGGAGTAGGGAAAGGTAGATTCTGGCAACTTCTACCATCCTGTGACTGTGAAATCCCCTCCTGAGCTGCTGAGCATAGCCACAGAAGGATGAACAGCACAGCCCTCCCAGAACAAAAGCAACCTTCACCCACTTGGCAGGGAAAAGAATTGTTTAACCTGCATTGGAAGGTACATAAGAAAGACCTTCCAGATGGCACAAAAGCACTGTGAGCTCCAGGTGAACACACCAAATCCATCTCACATTGCCCAAGACCTCATCCACTGGGTACTGGGCTCTCCTCTGTGCTTATGGTGACTCGAGATGCTACAAGTAGGATGAAGAGGTAGATGAGGTG
>VXAB01014363.1:0-10491 GCA_013399175.1 Odontophorus gujanensis | reverse complement strand
TTTTTACCCAGCAAAGAGTGTACACTTGTCTAAGCCAGAGACTAACAACTTCTCCAGGAGAATGTTGTGGAAGAGTCAAAGGTTCTACCAAAGTCTAGGTAGACTGTATCCATAGCCCTTCCTCCACCCACTATAAGGGTTTGCTGACATTGAAGGACATCAGGTCAGTCAAGCAGAAACTGCTCTTCATGAGCCCATGCTGGCTAGGCCTGGTCCCACGGTTGTACTGCACATGCTGTGTGATCACACTCAGGCTGATCTGCTCCAAGACCTTCCCCAAAACTGAGGTCAGGCTGATAGGTATGTAGATCCTCCTGACTCTAGATTCTCCTGACTCGTTTTGTAGACAGGCATCACACTGACAAGTCTCCAGTTGCTGACAAATGGTGGAAAGCAGCTCAGTAATCACTTTTGCCAGCACCCTTGATATTCTTACGTGGATCTCATCTGGCTTCATGGACTTAAAACAGTCCAGGTGGAATAGCAGGTTGCTAAATGTTTCCTCCGGAAATGCGAGGGGTTTATTCTGTTCCCCATCACTGTCTTCCAGTTCAGGGGGTTGAGTAGCCGGAGGGTAACTGGTCTGACTATTAAAGACAGAATTAAAGGCGGCACCGAGAAGCTCAACCTTTTCTTCATCTCATAGCACAGTCCAGTACTTCTCACTTATTTATTTTGATATTATATTTGCTTTAGGAGGAAAGAGGAAAATATTTTGCAAGTTGATACTCAAAAGCTCCACCACAATCATATACCAAAAGCTTTACTGTTTTGTTTTCCATATGCAACAGAACAAACAAAAGACAAAACCTAAGGATGAATAGAACTACAGTCATCTCTGTATACTCTCTATTAATATACATACTGAGCACCTAGAGATACAGAGACTCCAGAAATAGTACATCACCTCCCCTCCATGTGCAGTGTGATGTCTCAATATGAAGAATACAATCAGCACCTCTGCAGAGTGTGTCAAGCCTCTTCCTGCCAGCAAAAGTAAAGGTACTGCAACCTCCTTATGTGGTCTCAGTGTGGAACACCCAGAGAAAAGCTCTCCCTCGCCTGTGGTAATGGCTTGTCTCTGACACTGCCTGGAATTCTGTACCCAGCTACAATACCTGGGAAAAGCCCACCCTGACTCGTGTTACAAAGGACCTAGCACTGAGCACCAAGGTGACTTTTGCTCTGGCTCTTGGTGTGTTGTTTTCTGACTGGGACAGCCTGCGCTGTGTATCAGCCACTGTAGGGCAGTCTGGCCATACTCAGTAAAGAATGGGGACATCAAATGAGTACCCAACTTCTGAAGCAGAAACAGAGAACATCCTTTAAAGTTGTTGGGGTTTATTAAAATACTAGACAGAGGGCTTTCTGATTCACTTACATGTTTTTGTTTGTTTGTTTGTTTGTTTTTAAATTAATGCTGTTCCAGGTAAAGCAAACTAGACTTAGATCAGAAACCTGGTGGTATTTGATGTGTAAGAAATGGAAAATCTAGGCTCACTGTCTAGAAACACTTTGATTTTTAATTACATTTGGTCACTGTATATGTTTGAGAAAAAGCATTTGAATGGCTGCTGCACGTCTAAAATAATTTATTTTTCTTCTTTTCTGACTCAAAGGAAGATAACAAACCCAGATAAGAACAGATTGAGTATGGCTGCTGGGTATAACAAAAGAGACAGGGGTCAGATGACTTGCAGACTAGTTATATTCAGAAATGTTTGTGGGAAAGTAGCACCATATTTCTTCTTTGTCTTGTATGTTCTTGTTTGCTGTAGGACTGCAGTGTGCCCTGTGCTGATCCCACAAGTGGACAGACAAGTGCTCTGGGTAATGGTGAGCTTTCTTATGGATCTTCTCTGCCAAGCGTCACTGACATCAGACCTCATGACCTGTGGAAATCTTTCTAGCTAAAACAAATATTGAAGTCCAGTTCTCATGGGGTTGTTCCAGTTTTGGTGATGATGTGGATAAAATTTTAATTTGAGGCAGAATGGAAATTGCTTATGGGTGCTTTCCCAAGGAGCTTAGCTTGAAGGAGCTTTGGCTGCTTAGTCTGGGGAAGAGGAGGCTGAGGGGAGACCTTATTGCTCTTTTCAAACACCTGAAAAGTGATTGCAGTGAGAGCGGTGTCAGTCTCATCTCACTGGTGACAGGTGACAGGAAAAGGGAAAATGATCTCAAGTTGTGCCAGGTTGGATGTAAGGAAGAACTTCTTTACAGAAAGGGTTGTTAAGCTCTGGAATAGGCTCCCCAGGGAGGTGGCTGAGTCATTTAAAATCCTATTGGATGTGGTACTCAGGGACATGATTTAGTGGTGGGTTGTTAGAGTTAGGGTAGTATGGTTAGGTTGTGGTTGGAGTTAATGATCTTGAAGGTCTTTTCCAACCTGAGCAATTCTATGACTCTGTGATTTGGACCAGCGTTACTTCTGAAAGGAGGCCATTTGGCCCTGCCTTCGCTGGCAGCCCCCTGGCCTCTAGACACGGCAGTGAGCAAAAGAGGCCAACAGGCCAAGCCTGCAGGGCCAGCAGCAGGCTGGGATGCCTAAGCACACAGGCCTGGTGTGAGCTCAATGGATGAGGCTGCAGCAGAAGATGGATGGAATAGGACCTCACCCTCAGCACAAGGTAGCTTTTGCCTTGTGTAGGATACCTGGGGAAAAATAGTCGAAAACCTTGCAGGGCTGAGACTGGAGTGCTGGCCTGAGCTATGCAGGAACTTGGTTAACAACTCCTCCATGCCAGACCCTGCAGGGGTTCAGACAGGTTGTCAGTGATTTCGCCTATTTGCATACACAAACTCTCTGTTTAGCTCTCTTCATTGCTACAAGAGTATCCCAAAAGAATTAAAAACAAATTGGAAACAGGTGTTGCTGCCATGGGGCACCTAACCCCCATCAGCTGTCCTGAGTAGGATTACAAACACACATGCACCCATGCATGAACTGCCCTGCAAACACAAGGCCTTGGACAAATCTGCTGGTTGGCTGCCAGCAGTCTCCTGACTGAAAAACATGGACTGAGGATTGAAACTGTGGCAGTGACCCAGCGGAGCACCTGCTCCTTTCCCTCTGCCCCAAACACATGCTTAGCCTGGCTGCTGAACCACTTGGTGTTGTTTACTGCTTCCCACCAATCTCTGCAGTCCATCTGCAGGAAAGCTCAGGTGAGGTGGAGCAGGATGCCTGCCAGGCCAGCAGAACAGGACAACCTGCAGTTGGTGTAGCTGGCTCTACCATCATGGGATGTATGTGGCTCCCTAGGAACTTCTACAAGCACACAGGCTCCACCCTACTTAGAGAGAATGCACTGTCATACTTCTGTGGTCCACCTGGTGTGTGCTCGCAGCGTGGCCACTCTGAGCCCCACTGTGCCACGGTCTCAGGGTGGGTAATCATTGAGCCACAAAACCTTTAGAGTTGGAAGGGACCTCTGAGGGCCACCTAGTCCAGCTCCCCCACAATGAACGGGGACACCACAGCTAGATCAGGTTGCACAGGGCCTTACTCTGCCTCGCCTTGCAAGTCCCCAGGGACAAGGCATTGACCACAACACTAGATAACCTGTTCCAGTGACTCACCACCCTCACTCTAAAATTTTTTCTTTATCTCTAACCTAAGTCTACCGTCCATGAGCTTGAAGCCATTTCCCTTCCTTCTGTTGCCACA
The DNA here is from genome assembly GCA_013399175.1 of Odontophorus gujanensis. Taxonomy (NCBI): domain Eukaryota; kingdom Metazoa; phylum Chordata; class Aves; order Galliformes; family Odontophoridae; genus Odontophorus; species Odontophorus gujanensis. The sequence goes on along the minus strand of VXAB01014363.1, from coordinate 6,821 downwards.
GACCCTACTAAAGAGACTGTCCTCTTCTTTCCTGTAGCTGCCCTTTAGATACTGGAAGGCTGCTCTCAGATCACCTCGCAGCCTTCTCTCCCCCAGTCTGAGCAGCCCCAGCTCTCTCAGCCTGTCCTCGTAGGAGAGGTGTTCCATTCCATAGTTCATTTTTATGGCACTTCTCTGGACACATTCCCAACAAAATCCATGTCACTCCTGTACTGAGGACTCCACATCTGGATGCAGTACTCCAGGTGAGGTCTCACCAGTGCAGAGTAGAGGGGCAGGATCACCTCTGTCACCCTGCTGGTCATGCATCATTTCACACAGCCCAGGATACAGATGGCTTTCTGGGCTGTGAGGGCACATTGCTGACTCCTGTCCAGCTCCCCATCCATCCACCGTTACCCCCCGGTCTTTTTTAGCAGGAAAGTAATGCAGAATGGAAGGCGGAGCAGTTTGCCTCTGCTTTCCAACAGCATCTAAAACTGCCTCTCCTCCCTAAGGAAAGCAGTAGAGATGTCTCACAAAGGTAAGTTCCATCAACGTGCTTTCTAGTCTGGCTATTTCAACACTTAACTACTACTGCACTCCTACTGCCCAGAGTGGCTCCAATCATCATAGAGAGGCCTCAGGCGGCAGAGGTTAGGAAGAGCATTATCTGGCTTCTTGAATCTGAAATAGTTCCTGAAGTTGGCGCCCCAGTGGACTAAAGTGGAAGGAAAGACTGCAGGTATTTGTGATACGGGTAGAGCTTGTGAAATCTGTTATTCTTGCAAGAACATCAAACTTTTTGTGACCTAGGCTCTAATTCCAGTCCTTAACATCTGAACACTGCACCTGTGATAAAAAATTTCAAGTACTCAACCATCTGGAAGATAGAGAAGCACTAATTTCACAAGTTTCCTTATTTTCTTTTATATCCTATTCTACTTCCATCACTACTCCTCTTTCATATAATTTACATATAATTCTGCCTGGGTGCCAGAAGGTGCTCCCACACAGGAAGCTTACACCACAGCTCTTGCCTCTCCCCGGGATGCTCAAGACAGTCGCATGGCCAGGCAGTGGTGTGAGGAAGCTGCTGCTGGCTGTTGCTGGGGAGAGGAAGGAGAAGACTTGTCCAGCCCAAGCCTGGCTCTGCCCTGCTGTGAGTTCAAGCCATCTTTACTGCTATGGGAGTTGGCCAATATCCCTGACCAGCAGTTTGATTGATTCAAACACTAATGAGAGGAAGGACATCCTCACAATTAAGCATGTGTCAGATGAAAACTAAGTGGGAAAGGCAGTTTAATAACCAAGCACCATGCCCTGCTCAATGGAAACAGAGCACAAGAGATCACTGGCAGTGCTAATGGAGGTTTAGTTTGAAGTGCAGAAATAGCATATCTTCAGCTGGAACTTGCCAGTATTGAGAAGCACTGTCCAACAGAGGCAGTGACTCAGAGGCAAAAAACATAATCATGTCAGTAAGGAGATGCCAGTACCTCCTGGTTAATGTGCTGACTTAGCAGTAGCCCAATACAGAGACACTTTTGCTGGGTGAAGGCAGGAAGCATATTTCTGCCAAGCAGAGGAGACAGAAGTCAGACTTGTCTTTGGACAGACAGAAAGTGCTCCTGGCTAGTGTTTCCAATGACCAATTCAGCCCAATCTTTAAAGTCATTTTTTTTGTTGTATAATCCCAACCTTTTATACTATAAACTTTCTAGACTTTGTTATGTCCCTTAGGTTTGAAGAGACACGTTATTTGCCTTTGCAGATTTTTTTGAAACTGAGATTTGCAGAGAGAGAATGAAAACAACTTGTTGTTGAAAGACATTTCTTGCACTCAAGTCTCAAAGTTTTTCACAATTACCATCAGTAGTGTTTGCACGCTACTTTTTGAAGTTCAGCTCAGCTTGGTTAATACAGAGTTGCAGGCAGATTAAAAAAAAAACAAAACGCTAGGTAGAGTAATGTGAACCCTCGGATAGGACAGAGGCTGGGCCTGCAGGTCAGTTCTCCTAAGCTACAAATTGAAATCTTTAAGGAAACAGCAGCTCTAGGGCTGGTGGATGCTAGCAGCAGGGCTGAATGGTATAGGCAAGCCTCTGTTGGCCTGCAAAGGTGTAGGAAGAACCCCATGCTTCTGTTATACTGAGCACATGCAGGCTGATGGGTCTCTCAGTGCCTGCTGGGACAGGTAGACTTCATCCTTTTCTACCCCTAACAGAGACACACAGGAGGTGCAGCTACTGTGCAGTCCCTATACACAGATGTGTAGCAAGGACTAGTAGCTCCAGATAGATAGTGGATTAAAGGAGGTGCTTATATCAGGTTTTGACAAAAACAATTTGAATATTACCTCACTTACCACTCCAAGTAATGATTGGAGACAGTCTCTATTAGTAGCTTCTATGAGTAGAAAACTGCTTCCAAGATTGATGTTTCTCTGTTGAGGAAAAATTTTATTTCAGAGATGTCATTCAAGCCACATTCCAGAAACAATGACTAGAAATGGAGATGAAAAACATGTAGTGAAAACTGCTTTCATAGAAACCAGAATTACTTCTGGGAGTGAAAGAGAGGAGACCAGGAAACACAGAAGAGTTTAGGAGCATTTCCATAATTGCCTGATGCAGTAACATATGGCTGCATGCACACAAATGTCAGGCCTGAGTTTCAGAGACATCTCCCTGCTCTTACACAGCCTGCTCCAGGGCTCACTGAGGGAAGGTGAAAGATATTTAATGGCCACATCCTCACCACACAGCTGAGTTGTACTAGGAGGGGCTATGAGAAGGGGAAGATGTGTGAGGTGCATCAGGAGAGGGGCAGCTGGGGGTTAGGGACAGGGTCTGCACCAGAGATTGTGGGCATGGAATGGGCTGCACAGGGCAGAGGGCACAGCCCCTGGCTGCCGGTGTTCAGGGAGCCTTTGGACACCATGCTCAGACAAAGGGTTTGGATTTTGAGTGGTCCTGTGTGGAGCCAGGAGTTGGACTCCATGAGCCTTGTAGGTATCTTCCTTCTTGGGATATTCTGTTCTTCTGCAGCTGGGCAAGGTCTGTCTGAAGGCCAAGGCCTGCAGCAATCACTGTGCCAGGCAGCTGGTGGCCCCCGCAGCACCTCTCTGTCCAGCTCATACTGCAGAGTGAACGTGGCACCAGCCATGCAGTGCCATTCACAGGGTGCGTATCTTCAAGCAGAAAGGCAGCTCTAGTAGGGAGTGTGGTGAAATACCACACTTCCACAAACGTATGAAGACCAGAAATTTAAATAACTGGATGTTCTTAGTGCAGCCCAATGCATTAAAAACAAACAAACAAACAGAAAAAAAAAAAAAAAACAATAGAATTTCTCCATTTCACTTATGCCCTTCTTTCAATGGTCAGAAACAAGATAATGTGAGATGCATACTGCAGAATCATAGCTGGGAAGGCAATTTGTGGTCTAGCACTCCTGGGCTTTCCATTGTTCTTGGAAAGGTGCATTCCTGTTGAGAACAAAGTAACATTGATCCCTGGGGAGCAAATGGTGTGGTAAGGCTGTGGCTTTGAATTGGTACTTACACCTGCCCCATACATCCAAACTGCAGCCAGTTATGTTCATTTTTCTATTTTCTCTAGACCGGAGAGACCACCTCCTTATCTAAGTTGTATAACGTGGGATGAGAAGGCTGTACTCTGCATCTGGATATCCCTCTCCTCCCAGCAATACCTCTAAGCTCTGGGTCTTGATCGGTTCCTGGAGCATGCACTAAAACTGCATTAATCAATGAGTTGAAGTGTCCACACGGCTCCTTTCAGAACCTCTGTAAGAAGCCTGCTGCTGCGTGTCCCTGCCTCAGGCTTCCTCTGCAATTCTTACTGCTACTAGACTGCTAAGTCTAACGGCTGCAAGCAGTATTTCCTTCTGCCTATGAGCATCTAAGGAAATTAATCCCATCCTAATGTAGCACTAATTTGGTTGCAGTGACTCATCCTCTTCTGTGATTTCCAGCCTAATTGTTACAACACTCTCCAGCTACCAATAGTCCCCAGAAACCTTTAGAAATGTTTGAGTCAAAACACTTTAGTGCTGGAGGGTGGTGGTTTAACTCAAAAATCAAATAATCTAGTCCTAGCTATCAAATGGGTGGAAATGCTTTAAAGCAATCTCTTTCTTTCATCCTCTGCAGGTATGTGCCTTCAGAATGATGAAATCATCCACACAATGGGCTTAGAAGAGAAGGAGCTGGTTCTGTCCTGGAGCTCACCTGAGTTTGTCACCAGCTTTTGACACTGCCTTTACTACAGCATTCAAGACCTGTGACCTCTGTTTTCTAGAGGAATGAGAGCTTTAGCTTCAGCAGTAGCTGACAGTGCTCGGTACTTTGCAGAATAACTTTTATTTGTATTTACAAACAATAAGAAGTCAGAATTAATTGTACATATACACGTAGATGCCAATGCTACACAGCTGTAGGACCTGAAAGGCAAAAACAGGGATAACGGGATTTACTGATATCCCAAAGTTCCCAGCAAGTGATCTTTCTCCTTGTACTCATTTTGATTACCTGATCCACTCTGCTACAAACACATGAGCATGTATACTGTCCTGCTGCAGGAATGCCCTTGTGAGCCTCACTTATCTCTGGGAGGCAATGGACTACAACAACGAAGGTATTCTTCGTGGCTGTGCTAAACCTGTGGATTTTGCAATGGAATGGGCAGCTGAAAAGTGAGACACACGGTGACTCAGAGAGTCATGCTCAGATCTCTAACAGCATCAGTGTGGGCTAACCCCCCTGACATGAGTCTTGCCCCTCTTTCCTGTGCTTTCTTCAGAAGTTTTGAAAAGTGCAACTTCTTGCTCCCTGCTGCGTACCACATGCTGGTGTCTCATGCCAGGCCTTACTCATACATGGAAATACTGCCGAAATGCACCAGGAGCACCTCCACTATCCTTCCAGCACAGACATCCTGATGGTGAGGCCCAGCTGTGCCAGTGTGCCCAAGGCTGCAGTGGAGGCACCTCTCTGCTTTGCCCTTTGGGTCCTATGCTGAAAGGAGTGAGCACATATTCCAGAACCCATACTTACAGCTGCCTGCTCTTACAAGAAGTGCCATATTTCTGTTGGAGAAGATGGCATGGCTCTGGCTGACAACCTCTCTGCCAGCAAGCTGCAGAGTGCCTAGACATTTTTTCCTACTCAGCAGCCCTTGCCAGCCCCAAAGGACTGCCCAAGGCCTTCCTTTCTGCATAAGGATATGATTGTGTGTTTGATGCATGGCGTCCTATGTTGGTGAGAGCAGGACACAGAGCAGGTGGGGCATCCTCAGTGCAGGGTGGTTATTTTATATGTACACCCAACTGAGTCAGCAACATGGCTGCATTTTCAAGAATGATCTTTAGACAGGCATAGCTTGGATTTGAACCTCACCTCAAGGTAATCAGGGTGGTGCAGAAATGAGAAGTCAGTTTGGTTAATGCAAACCAGGGCACAGGGATGTTCTTTCAGCTTGGAGGCAGCATTTTCCACTGGCCTGTGGTTTCAGTAAAGCTCATTACAGCAAACTGCTGCCATGCAGCCTTCTGTCTACATCTCCTCTGACTTTTGGAGACCCAGTCTCACAGAGGTGCAGTTTGAGCAGCTTGTCCCTTTTAGAAAACAAGTTCCTTGTCATTGTTAAAATCTTTTCTTCCTCTTTTTTTTTTTTTTTTGCCTGCCTTGCCTTCCAAGTCAGAAAAAGACTGAAAAGATGAAGAAATGAACCTGTGATCCTGTGTAATGGTTTTTTGTTTGTTTGTTTGTTTGTTTTGTGAATTTTGACAAGCTATTTAAAGTAAAATAGAAACACTTTAATTCTATTAATTCTATACCTGGTACCTTCAGGCCACCATCAAAGAAGATGCTGCACTGCTCTCTCTGCTCAAAACCTAGAGAGGTTTCAGCTCAACGCACGCTTCACTTACTTTCTTTGGAGTTATAATTTGTGCATCCCTCTTCCATTTCATTTGCAAAACTGAAAGAGTGACGTGATTCAAATCAAGGAATCTCTTTTAAACAGCGCTGCAACACAGCCTCTTTGGAACACAAAAGCTGCAATATACCAACAAATAACTTCAGCTCTGGTTGGGGAATGCAGCCAGTGCAGGATAAGCTTCACCACTGCTCTAGAAAGACACATCACTTAGAAAGCAAGTTTCTGGCTCCTTTCTGAGCCTCCTGCCTCTCAATCATTGACACTTCAGTGTTGCTAAATCCCTGTAGTTTCATAAGGCTTTCTCAATCATTTGAATCATGAGGTTCCTGAAACCTGTGGCTGTCCCTGGTTTACATTCTCTTAAGATGAAAAGAGTAATTTATACCCATCTCCACACCCAAGGTCACCTCTGGATGCCCTTCTTGTCCCACCCTCAGTAATTTGCATGAAGCCACTGATTCTCTCCTGGTTTTCCAGTCTCACCTGCTGGGTCTGCAGCAAAACTCCCACAAGACATAAAGTCAGCCTCTAATACACACAGCACCATGAGGCACTCTCCTATCTTATGCATAGTACTGCACAACTGGGAAAAGAGACTTAGAAAAATGTTTTTTCAGAATTTAAGTTCAGATGTCAATAACGAACTGTGGGACCATCTGTCTTGTGTCTTGTCTTGAGCAATTGTGTTGCATCCTTGAGTTTGTCTATATTATTGATTAACACCCGGGCTAACTTCTATATCATCGAGCTGCGCAGCTGTGAAGAGGAATCCTCCAGTGGTCAGTATCCACTTGTTTCACTTTCAGGAGCTGAGTGTACGCAGTTAGCATGCTCATGGCACAAAACACCCACAATATACTTTTACAGACAAACTTTTTT
>VXAB01014332.1:0-26415 GCA_013399175.1 Odontophorus gujanensis | reverse complement strand
GTCACCCCTACGGACCATCCCCAAATTCATGGATTGGGATGGTATAGAAAAAATGACTGTGTAGAGAAGCAAAAAATATCAGGAAAATCGCTGATTTTTCTTGGGCCTCTTGAGGAGACCTCTTGAGGACCTCTTGAGAAGTAATCACTCCACATACTTAGTTTTGCACAATACTTTTCAATTTATGTAATAATCTGTCAGTACTATTGGAGGTGAAGTGTATATTTGAACCCTGTAGGATAATGCACCCAAAATGGAATTCCAAATGTTGAATCTGAAACAAATCTGCATTAAGCACTAAATATTAATGCAGATGTGACCCAAGTTCCTGTCATTAAATGGTGATCTCTACACAAAATGAAAGAAGGGCAAGAGCTATGAAATTTCTCGATCAACTTCTTTTTGTGCTGTTAATAATTATGTATGTATGCTGTGTAATGGCAATATTCTTATTCAGAAAATGGTAATGGTTATGTTAAAGCATAGTGTTAAATATGGACAGTACTTGAAAAGCTGACCAACTGAACTGTCACGTACATCTGTTGCAAGGAAAGGGTTCTGTTTTTCTCTTGCTTTTCAAAGAGGAGCAAAGATGAGGTCTGACCCACTGCAGCCAGCAAATACAGTTAACAGATAAGTGCATGACATATTACATAGAATTAATTAACTTAGGTTAGAAGCATTGCATACAAAGACATCTCTGAATCCAAATATTTACATTTATTTCTGTACTTAAAGAAGTATATATATATATTTTTCACTTAACAAAAAGAGCCATAAAAACCATCTATACTTGCTGTTGTAGTTTGAAGGCTGCACATCTCCCACTGGTAATACTGGGGGAAGGAGTTTGTTGGAAAAGGGAGAGGATCAAGGAAATAAGTGAAATGTAGTATGAGATAATAGCTTGCTATTGGCCTAACTATTTCTTACACCTTTTCTATAGAAGTACTCTTTACTGGAGCAGAGCTTCCTAGAGCAGCATCTCAGCTGGCTGATGTAACTGCATGGCAGCAGAGATGTAGCAATCACAAAATGGTTTGGGTTGGTAGGGACCTTTAAGATCATCTAGTTCCAACCCCCTGCCATAGGCAGGAACACCTCCCTCCAGACCAGGTTGCTCAAAGCCCCGTCCGGCCAGGCCTTACACCAGGATCGACCAAGGGGAAATTAGGGAACAGAAAAGGAGACATTTTTTCAAAGTTACTCAAGATGATAATTAATTAATACAGAGAAACTGCAGTTAGGCTTGGGTGACTTTTAGAAATAACTTTCAGGTTAACTGGATTTATCCCACAAAAAAGGGTTTGTTGAAATATACCGGGCCCCAGCCCGTTCTGCGGCACTGCAGTCACATTGAGGGCTGGGAGCGTCTGTGCCTTGCACGTCGGTGCCAACAGCCGGCCAGAGCTGGGATCTCTTACCTCTTGATCTTTTCATAATCCTCCGAGCGTATGCTTAGAAGCAAGAGCTTTCCTTGCCAAAGCATAACTATTGATATTTTCCAAGCCCAATTTTCCAGCTATAATAGTTCTGGTACAGTTAAGCTGTATGTTCAACAGCACATGACTTTATCATCTGGGAAGGAACATTAAGTTTGGAATCCAGGGGGAACAATGTATAATTCAATTGGGAGTTTGTTGTTCGAGCTGAGCAAATCAAGTTGCTATAAATTAAAAAAGGATACTTTGGTGACAAATTCCCTCATCAGTCTTGAAGATCATTTTAATCTAATGTTATACACTATCAAATTTACAAGCAACAGTTATATTGCAGTCTGTTGTCAAAGATGCAGTATATACTTAGAAATCCCTTTAATAGTTGCAGGTAATTTTGGTTTCCTGGAGCATTTTATTTGTATTGTTTATTTTTTAGGCTTGCCATCAATCAAACAAATCTTAGGGGAGTTTCTGAGGACTTTACTGGAGCACAGCCTCTCTGTGCACCCTTGTTCTGTTTTTCTAAAACAGTGCTGGAACTGAAGTCCATGTGTGGGAAGGACATATGGCTGGGCAGAAGACAACATATGTCTTTACTATGCACTTACCATGCAGTCAGTTTGGACGGCATCTGTTGTTTGTTTAAACACTTTTTTTTTCCATTTGGTAGGGGGAAGGGTGTAATCTGTTTAAAGGGAACCTGCAAAGAGAAGGAGGGGAAGGGTTTGTGTCTGCTGTCTTCTCTTTTTCCTTCTGTTTAAGGGAGAATTCCTTTGGCTTGTTTTTTTACCTTAGAAATATCAGAACTTTGAAGCATTTTTTTGTTGTTTAGTTGCATGCATTTTTGGATCACTGGAGTTGCTCAGGGAGTTTTGTCATCTTTAAATGGAAGGGGAAATAGGCATGGATTCCTGATGGTGCATTTCTCCAAGCTTTCCCAATGAGATGCATTTGTATTTCTGTTAGTTACACCACTCAGCAACCTCATGCACAATTAGGGATCTGCAGAGCCGCTTGGTGTCGAGCATCTTATCCAGTGTTTTCACGTGATATATTTCTGCAGCTCAGACTGCACACATTATTTGGTGGAGCAGTTTGTTTTCCCCATGGGAGCTCAGCAGGTGTGAGCTCATCCTGCCCAGGCTTACTGCAGGTGCTGGGAATCGCCCACTGGGACTTCTGCCTCTGAGCCCTGACGCACTCAGCAGCTCCTTCCAAGCCTTGGGTGGCTGTGGGACTTCCCTCCTCCTGGTCATGTTTTAATGGTCATGAGCCTGCGACCAAAAGCAGCTATTAAAAAATTTACTTAAAACTTCACTCACGGAGTAGGCCAGAACTTGGCAGCAGCAGCAGTGTTTTCTGAGCGAGTACAAATTCGGAGGCAGGCTCAGCTCTGGCAGGAAAGAATTCCCAACTTAGTTAATAGGCCTTTCACATGTGGGATCTCTCAGATGTCTCGAGTCAATCGGTGTGCCACTTGTCTTCCCCTGCAAGGAGAAGCAGAGTAGGCAGAGCTGGATTTCTGCGTGATTATCACTTTAGGAATTCCTTAACTCAAAGGAAAAAGACGAGACGGTCAGGGGAGTGAAACCTGTTATCCAAGCACTGTCATCACTCATGTGAATACTCCTAGTACTTGAACTGGAATTCTCTGAGGGCATCTTGGTATTGTGACAAGCAGTGCATTCAGTTAAGGACTGAGTTTAAGTCAGCTCTCAGATCACCAGGTTGGAGAAAACCCGTGAGCCTGAGCACAGCAGACCGTGGGAAGTCTGGAGGTACGTTTCCGGGGCCCATGGCCCACAGAGGGGGAGTGCACAGACTACCTAAAGGAAAACACGTTTTACACGTTTCACTGTAATTCCCTTTTGTTGTTTAGCCACTATTCTTTTTTATGCTAAAGCAGATTGGAAAATTTTCAATAAATTTTATGTTGCTGAGGGGAAAAAAAAATAGTCTAAAAAAACCCTGTTCATTTCCTTTTGCTTATGATTATGGTGTCTTAAAAACCACTTTAATCTTTCCACCTTCACTTAAGAATAGAAATATACTTTTTAATGGCAAAATTCAATAAAATTATTACAAATTAGCCCTGTTTTAAGTGTGGAAAAGTTAAAAAAAAAAAAAATGAACGGAGTACTTGAAAAGGGTTTTTTTTTTGACTTTTTTTTTTTTAAATTTTTAATTAAAATTTTTAAATGNTAAAAAAAAAAAAATGAACGAAGTACTTGAACAGGTGTTTTCTTTTGACTTGTTTTGTTCTACATTTTTAATTAAGATTTTTAAATGCAAGCATTTTTTAAAATCAAAATATTTTGAATATAATTGCTTAACAGTCATTTTTCTTCAAAACAAAGATTGATTAAACTTTAAATGATTTAAAAAAGTGATTGACAGTGGGGCTCAGGAAGTTGATCATTGCATGTGACAGTGCAACAATTTACAGACTGTGAGACAGAAAGGTTACTGGAATGTTAGAATTCCAAATGAGTTTGCAGTTTGGAAAGCTGTCTACATTTTCCTACCTTGGATCGAATACACTTTCATCATACTTGAGCAAAATACTGTGTGAATTATGGATGGGAACAGTCAATTAGTTAATATTTATTGAAGAAGTATCTAAGGACTACAGTGGTTCACAAGCTGAAGGTGACTCATGAATGCTATTTTGCTTAAGAGTATTTTGGGTAAGAAATGAATTGTTCTTTCTGCCCTAGTCATCATATACATAGCCTGTACATGGAAAATGGTATCGGTGTGAACAAAGTGGGAAGAATCCAGAGGAAAGCAAGAAGGGTGATCTGAGACATTGCAAATATGGCTTAGTAGGAATGATAGAAAGAAATAGGGTGATTTAAATACAAAACATAACATACAAGTATGAAATAGCTGTGAAAAGAAGAAAGGAATAATGTGTCCCCTGCATCTGTGTGACACCAGAAGGAAAATAATGAACTTGTGTCAAATGACTTCTGGCTTTGTTAAAAAAATAATCTAACAGTTAAACTAAAAATGCTAATGTACAAGTTGTTGCTGAAGCTTTGTTTTAGATGTCTTTAGAAAAACATCTAACAGAAATAACGAGTATAAGTGACACTGATCTGGGAGTAAGGCACCAAGTAACTTTGTGAAGTCCTTTCTGGCTTTGGTTACCATAATTCTCTTCTTTTGAGTGTGTCAGGCTCTGTTTGTGGCTGCCTTATTCCTGTTTCTCTTCTGAGTATCTATCTATATATCTTTGGAAGGCCAAGGTACCTGTTTTGGCCCCAGGATACCTCAGTTCTCCTGTCCCAGTAGGAAAAGGGAATTTAGTTTGGGTAAACCCCATTGTTCCTCATAGAACAAAACAATTTGCATTCAGTTTTCAGCAACTTTTCTCCCAGTGAAGACATCTGAATTCCACTTTTGGACCTACTGTGGAGTAACACAACTGCCAAACCTGCCTGAGTGCTGGTTTGTGTAACCAGTTGTAAGACTGGGACACGTGGTTGAATACTGGTTTGGCTGTATTAAAGGAAAAATGAAGGCATGGAAATATATTAAGCAGTGTTGAATAGTTGCTTGAGGTTGAGAGTCTGTAAGGAACAAATGCAAAATTTATTTTTTCAGAGCATTTAACTATTTTATCAGAATATTGTTTGACTACTGATCTATGTAATATTCCATACATCTTAAGATTTTTTTATTTTTTACAGGAAGAATGCAGAAGTAATTTTAATCGTCTCATTTTTAGGCACCCCTAAACGTATCTGTATACATGGAGAGCTCCAATTACAGTGTAATTAGAGTAACCCAAGAACCTTAAGATCAGGAGTTCAAATTTATATTTGTAAATATTCCACTAACATCTAAAACACTCTTCAAAGATGTTTATTATCTCCATTTTCTGATTGATGGGGTTGTCATGCTTTTAAGTACAATCACACTAGTACTAACAGACAGAGTTTCACCTATATACAAGACCTTTATTACTTCAATGTTTAAATGATTGTAACTGTAAGATAATCAGAACAAGAAGCTTAAATATATGTGGGGGGCAAGAAGGTGAAGTGTATGCAGACTTCTCTCTCCCTTTTATCATAACATCTCAATTATAATTATTAGTTTTACTAAACACTAATAGAAGCTCATATGAAAAGCAAAAGAACTACAGGAGCAGTATGGCCATCAATGTTTTTATTTATTTAACTTTATTTTTTTTTCCTGAAAGGTTTGGGGATTTGGTAGATAATGCTGACTTTTGGCTTCTTGGAAAAAGAAGTCTTCATTTATTTTATAATGTATATAACAACATCAGTCGACCCAGAGATGCCAAAGAAAATTCTGTTCTATGTGATCAAGTTTCTTAATGGCTTGCAGTACTGGAAGTGATACGCATGCAACAAATTCATCTATTTGCACACATATTACCAATAGCTTATGGCATGGTTTGGTCTCGATATTGTCTGTTGTAATTCTTCTAGGAAAATGTCTGTTGGTCATTAGAACAGGCCACAGTTATTGCAGTATGTAATGTAACGTGAAAATCCAAAAAACTGGGACTCACCCAGTGTGCAAAAAAGTTTAATGGGACTAGAGGGAATAGCAGACTTGAAACAGCAGTGGTTTTGCTGAAACATGAGTTTATAATGGGGGCAGGGGATAGCTGGTATACTATCACCACTAAATGGCTGTTTATTGCTTTATGGAATTCTCTGCAATTCCTGTTTCTCTCCATGTTTTGTTAGAGGAATGTGCTGAAAGTCACAAGGTATTCCTTCTGTACTTGCTTGCTTGAGTAAGGAGAAGGACTCGCTGTGTCTTTCAAGGGGCTGATGGGGATTCAGTCCCTTCCTTGTCCCCCTTTCAGCCTCCAGCTTGTTGTGCAACATACTTGGGTCAGATAGATGAACACATCCAAGAAAGTAGGAAAGGACTGAGTGTTTCATATTCCTTTGTCTCAGAGTTGTGAGCATTATCGACTGCTCTTCATGTCTGTCTTTCTTGTTTAATACATTTGTTCTTGCAAAGGAGACTTTGATAAGAGGACATTACAGTCCTCAGTTGAATCACTTGACATGAAGCACTACACATTAGTTTTCTTCAGTTCATTCTACTGCAAAATGATGGCTTTCAAGAAATTATTATCTTGAACCAGTCTATTATTTTTTTTCTCTCTCACATGAAAATCTCTTACTGTGTTCTCAACACTTTGCATTTTTACGACACTTTTCATCTGAGGCTTTCAAACTGCAGAGTATTATAATTTTTTGAAAATAGGAAAATTCTACCTGAGATACATGTTTTTAATTAGACTAAACAAACAGTAATAAAGTCATGGCCCTGATTCTGCAGGCTGATCCCACTGATTGAACCCAGCTCTCATATGAATTCTTTGTGAAATGGGCCTAACTTCAGATGTCTTTCTTCTGGAAATGAAGGAGCTCAGCTGCACCACATGATTAGCTTTTTAAGCAAATAACTTTTTGGCTATCAATGGAGGGAGCCCAGGAGGAATGACCTGCAGGTGTGGAGGAAAATTTAACTTCCCAGCCATGCAGTACTAATTCTTTGTTCTGCTGATACAGGATTAGAGCTCAATGGGAAAGAAAAAGATCAATGACATTTAGGCTTTGTCTATACGGGGGTAGGATTTTTATGTTCTCAGCACCCATAACTGGGAACAGATTTTCAATACTGCTCAACTCCCACTAGATGCTTAGGTATATACAAGACATTAAAAACAGCTCAGCATCAAATGTAGCAAACATCTGAAAATCCATCCAATTGTTTGGATACTTAAGCTCTCTTTTCAGAAATACAACTATATTTAAAAGAAAAATTATCAATTCCCCAACATAGCACATAAGATGTGTAGTGTGAGTGATGCTTCTGTGAACCTCAGCTGGTTGCATTTGTTGGTGTTTACAACATGATCACTGTTGTGGAAATTCCATTAGCAAAAATCCCAAAGTAGACTCCACTAGAGATAAGCAAACCAGTCAGGAGATGATTTAAAATGATTCAAACTGTTTCTCAAGACTTGAAATTTAAACCACAAGAGCCTCTTTGAAGTTTAAAATGTTCTTCTATTAGCAATACATATTATTACATTTTTGTCTTCTGAGTTCTGGAATTTGGATAGACCTGAATAAACAATTTTATTCTGTCCCTGTCCCCCCCCCCNATTTTATTTTGTCCCTGTCCCCCCCCCCCCCTTTTCTTTTTTATTCTAGAAGTGGCAAAATAACTTGCTATATAAAGGCTGAGGGCAGTTGACTTGGCCAGAAGTAAAAACTGTCTACGATTGTCTTAGGAAAGGTCTGCTACAGTGCTTTTGTTTGACAAGTATGCATATATCCATTGTTTGAAGCACTCTTAGGGCCCGTGAATGTATTTCTTGGATTAGAAACTAACTATCCAGGCAAATTTGAACCAGTTGACTATACTACAGTCATTTCTGGTCCCCATGTTTTTGGACATCCTTTACTTCTGGAGCCAACTTGTTGCTGTAGAGTTTTGCCAAAAAGCAACATCTTTCTGCATGCAGAAGAGATGGGACTCCCCCAACAGCACTACTGACATGACATCTAGATTTGCCAGTGAGGCTGCTTTACAAATATGACCTATTTCACAGGAGTGACAGAGGTCATAGTTCTTTGCTAATGTAGAGGAGACCCCTTGGAGAAGGCTTTGTGAAACTGATATACAAGTACAGTGATCATGGTGAAAATACAGCCTGGCTGGATGGTGCAATTAGATTGACAGATTTCCACTACTTATATGATTCTTTATGGGATGAAGGCCAGTTTATTTTGAGTTTTGTATTCAGCTCAAAAAGTCTGTTAGTTAAAATTCCACTTTGAGGGACTTGGAAGTTGTGAGGATTTTTGTTCTTTTGTCTTGTTTTGAAGATATAATGAGGACTTTGCACTGGAAGCCTGCAGCAATCCTGTTATGCTGTGATTAATGTCACTGTATAATTCTGACAAGCTGAAGCCCTCCCAGGGTGCTCATTCATCATGGATCTCTCTATAGCTCTTATTTATTTATTGAACAACATGTAAGCACAGTTCCCTTTTTTGTTTAATGTATCAGCATTTCAGTGTATATGGACTTCAAGGTTTCAGTTTTGTTGACAATAATGAGATCATCCAGACAATTATCGTTTGATTTTCACTTCACTAGTGAGGAAGATTAAAGAAAAGTTAAGGAGCTTTGTCTGTTTCCTGTTACCCATTTACTGAGGGGGAAGAAAAACTGTTTAAAATGTATAAATTATGAGACTTTAGATCACGCTCAAGCAGTACGTGAGAAGCTTGCATACCATCAGCTCATTGGAGTTTTGAATGGGTCAAGCTGGCTTAACTAAGCCGTGATTTAGTTAAACCCACTTAAGCAGCAGGCATGAATTAAGGTCCAAGGCATATGCCGTGTGCACACTACATGGGTGTGTGTGTCCAGCTACTATGTGTTAAGTTCTTCACAGTGCAAAGATTAGTTGCTTGCACAACAAGGATTCATGCCTAGTGTTAGCATTTTTTTAAGGCATCTAGGCCTTATACAGGATACTCATACAGAGTTCCTGAGCTGCCATGTTTCATTGGGAGAATAAAAATGCATGGAAAGTCAGTAAAATCACAAAGTACAGTAGAAGAGTTCAATTGAAAGGGACCTACGAAGATCATGATGTCCAACTGCCTGATCACTTCAGGACTGACCAAAAGCTAAAGCGTATTATTGAGCACGGATTTGTAGAAGGACGTCAGAGAAAGTTCCAGAATCAGGGATGCGTGTTGTCAGGGCAAAACTGACAATAAGGATACCAGTCACATTCTTCAATACGTTGGAGAATGTTCAGATGCTGCTGTGATAGGTGTTGTATAAGAGACTGAAGATAAAAATGATTCTTGGTACAGAAGCAGTACCACACCTACAAAAGAATGTACTGCTCTGGACACTTCAAGATCAGACAAAAATATCAAGAAGTTGGAGGGAATTCAGAAGAAAGCCACAAACATTATTGAAGTGTACAAAAAGATGATGGCTAGAAAAGATTAAAAGAACTTGATGTGCATAGCTATATGAAGATTAGGAAGGTACATAAGCATCTAAGGCTAATTGAAGTGTGTAAATGTAAAGGAAGGATAATAACTACTACCTGGGGGTGTTAGGAGGGCTTGTAACTGGGAGTAGTTGGATGAAATTAATCAAACACAAATTTAGGCTGGGAAATTTCCAAACAGTGGACCATATGTTCCCTTCTGGCATAAAAACGTGTGAAGGGGAACAAAACACTCTAAAAGCCATGTGGCTTTTGAAGTGCAGCTGTTGTTCCACATGCTCTCCCCTGCTCTGTGAAAGTAAGGGCCAGGGCCAGGTTTCTGAAGTGCACATATTATCAACACAAGTGTTAGAAAACCCAGGAAATCTCTAGTTAAGCTTGTCCACCACTTGAAGACGCAATTGCAAGTTGTACCTTTGCCTTTCAAACTGCCCTGTTTTTATTTTCCACATCTCCTTCCTCCTCCAAACTTTGACTCCCACTAAGACTGTGTGTTCTGAAATGTATGGTTTTGCTTCATTGAAGTCGATTGAGGCTTGGAAGTATATGGGTAATGTCTGGAGAGCCTTTCAGTTGAGGTTACATTCCAGTCTGTGGTGCTGAAGGGTGGGCAATGAAGAGAGTTGTACTGCATTTAATACCAGTCCTGATAAATAAGTCTTACAGCTGCTTTCTCTTTGACTGCTAGTGTATGTGGCTGAAGGTGCCACTTTGTATGGAGGACAGAGATCTTTATGGCTTCTGGTTTTGAGTTAGAAGTGCTATACAGAAAGAAGATTATTTTAATAGTATGCTAAAATAAAAATTCAATTAATAATTTCTGTGGGGTTTATTTATTTATTTATTTAGTCTTTTCTTTGCCTTGGGTACAAATATATGGGTGACCTCAACATTTTTTTTCTTCTGTTTATAATTTTATAAAGACCACAAGTAGCTATTTTGTCAAACTCGAGAAGTCTTGCTTTTTGACAGGACCTTCTCAGTCTTACTGAGTCCTCATGCCCTTCTAATTGCCCTATGCTTCCTAACTTCTCTCTGCTCCACAGACCCCACAGCTGTACTCCAGATTGTCCAATGAAGAATTACCATGTCAAGTTTGAGGACTAAATACAACCATTTATGTATTTCAGAAAGACTGAAATCTGTTTGCTTAAATACATGTCCCAACATTAATTATAGAGTTGTTGCTGATTTCTTCTTAATAAAACTCCAGAGAACGTAATATGTCATACAATATGACATTTCAGTTTTTCTGTTTGCATTTTTCTAAGGGAAACAGTTTGTCCAAGACAGTTCTCTTATTTCCAGATTTTAAACAGACATGGCTCATTTAAAAGCAGGCCAAAGGAATTTGAAATTTTAAATCTATATAAACTATTTTCTTAGAGAGACAGTATTTATCCATTTGCCCTGTGTTTTGTGTCACCTTTTGTTAGCAAATCTCTAAATCTTCAAGCAGGTCTCTGAATTTCCTAACACACATCTAAATGGAAGCATTGTTCATATTTTCACTGTGTTTAGGGAGGGCTTAGACTATTCAAAGCAAGATCCTTTAAAAATAGAAGGAATTTACATTTTCCACTACTATGTTATTTTAATAAATTATTATAGAATTATTTTATTTAGATGAAATTTGCTGCTGATATAGAGATAAGTTTTACCAGTTTACAATAACTGCCAGCTTGATCTACAGCTGTTCAGGATAGTCTTTGTGCCTTTTTATTAGACTGTAAAATGTACAGACTATCTAATCATTATTGGTTATAAACTTTATAAAGTAGAGCGAGTACTGTTGTCAAACATTTAAGAGACCCAGAGTAGCTTTGCATTTTCTTGTTTTATTATATGCAAGTAAATATCATCATCTTAACCAAAACCTAGGAACAAATCTTTTTCTTTTTTTTCAATGTTCGCTTTAATATTCTTGAACACCAAACAATAAATGAAATAGACCTGCACCCAAACTGAATGAAAATTTCATCAGAGGCACAAAGGGTAGAGAATTCTGAATTAACGAAACCTTTGCCTCTTGCTGTGTATCTAGATGTTGTTGAGGTCCCCTAACCTTGATTAGCGTTGACACCAAAGGCAATGTGTTATTGTAGATCAACCAGCACAATTACTGCTGACATCTTTAGTCTAGCTTTTTAAGCAGAAGAAATCTAACCGTGTCTAGAGTTTAGTAGCTAGAGCTAGAGAAATTCAGCCTTGAAGTAGTGTGACCTTTTTTAACAGTAGGTAAATTAACAGCAGGAACAATCTACCTAGGGACACTTGGGTTTCCCCTTCACTTGAAGTCTTTGTATTAAGACTGGGTATCTTTTTGTAAGAGGTTCTGTTGATCTAATGGAAATAATGGCTTTGATGCAGAAATAACAGTTGGGGCTGTTTTGCCTGTGTTATTCATAGGTGGTCAAATCCAATGGTCGTAACAGCCTGTTTTGGTTGTGACATCTACTGATTCAGTAAGTGAATTACGTGTGCAGTTAAATAGCTGTGGACAGAGCTATTTAGCTTTTATTTATTTGATACTTATAAGGACTGCTTATCTTCAGCATTTTATCTGCAAAGAAAAGTAGTACCCACATAGGCTTAAAAAATTATGGCTGACATATTGCTTCAATTATTTCAGCAAATAGATTGGAAGACTATGCTACCAAACTACCTTGGGAAGGTTTTTCAAACCAACCATAAGTTCACAATTCTAATAATTTTTTTATATTACACTGTCAGTGTTTTCCAATTTCTTAAAACTGCCTTAAAATATGATCATATGATAATGCATTATTTTACTTCCCATGTCTTCAGGGCAGCTTAATAGAGGAGTTTAATTAATCTTCAGACAAAGAATTGGAAAAAAAAAAATCTATGCTGACTGTGTGGGATTTTTGTTGTGTTTTATTTCATTTTGCTTTTAGTAATAAATGCAGTTACTTAAGTCAATTTGTTTAACAAAGCAGAATGGATCTTGGTGAATCACCTTAATCGGTTTCAGAGATGGCTTTTTAATTCGTTGCAGCTCTTAAGCTATTGAAACCAGAAAATGAATAAATTATGTCTCTTAAAAACAATAACAACAAACTCATGTCTAATGACTTCATGGAATGATTTCAAAGTAACATTGCCCCTGGTGGAAAAATGGAAGCTGCCTGCTTTCCAAATGGGCTGCACCTGTGCAACTCTCTGAGAGGGTAAGAACATATCAAAGAGTTTTGACTGTGCAGGGCCTTCTGGGATGTGCTAAATGGATTCAGAAGTTGGAGGAGGATCAGCAGTCCTGGCATCATGTTCTGCGTTACTGTTGGTCCTTGTTTCCTGTTAATTGTGATACTGCCAGAGAAAGACTTTTTTCCGATCTCATAAAATAAAATAAAGACTCAGCCTGCAGGCATGGGATCTAATGCCTTTGCTTGCTGCAGAGTCAGTCATCTGGTTTTAGTGCTTAACATCTAATAGTTGGCATATGGACAGAACGCAGTGTTGTGTGCTGCTCCTCTGACTTCTCGTAATCAGCAATTGGGATCCATTATTTCAGCAGGTGTGCTAATATCTGCAAGCATGGCTGCCTCATTCTGCAGAACTGAAGATGTGTGGCTGTGGCCTCTCACATAAAAATGTTAATAAAATTATTATTGCACAGAATGTGTTACATTCCCGTTCCACAAAATGGCCAGTGTCCTTAGGGAAACACATATGGATAAGATTCTGTTTTATAGTGCTGTTGAACTAACTGAGTAATGACTAAATGAATTACCAAAAAAAAAAAAAAAAGAATGTGTACTACATATATACATATTTATAAGGTCATATTTGACTTCAGAAACACACTGTGTGCTGAATACATCTTGTGGGGTTTTTTTTTCCTAAGTTTGTACTTCCTAACATTGTTTTATATGCTAGAGTTAACAGAATTAGTAGAAACCAAATATTAGAAATTTTAGTACTGATTGTGCATTCAACAAAGGGAAGCTGCTGTGCAGCTCCCATCATGTTCTAACTCTACCATCAGGAGCAAAGTTTGTAGAAGTTCCAGTAACAAGTTGTTGCAGATGGTGGCTGCAGTAGGAGGCTGGTAACATCCCTATCGTGAATGTGCACATCTCTTCAAAGATATGTTTAAATTTCAGGGATGTTCTTCATAAACAAGAAATTCCAGTAGCACGCTTACCACCATCTCCTCAAGCATCTGTCATATTTCTAATAAGAAAATAATAAGAAAAAGCATTTATCTTTGTGTATCTGTTTTCATGTTGCAGAATTATGTAGCACATAACATACAGGAGGCTGAGTTGATAATGCCTGTAGACACTTCAGTGTTTGTACTTATATTCATTTATTTTTTGAAAGTTCTATTTCTTGTTTCTTGAACCTGTGCTATCAGAATTGTGATGGCTATAATGCGTGGCTCAGAAAGCTGAACTAGTCCACTTGGCTCACCAACTCAAGTATGCGTTGATGGTCAGAGTGCTTCTTAGAATGTGTTGGAGGTGTTTGTCCAGTACGTAATCTTAGTCTCTTGGAAAAGTCAGGATTTAGATCTCTGGAGTAGGAAGGTGTTTCAATTAAAAAGTAGACGTTCATGCAGGCAGAAAGGTATTTTTCTAAGAAAAGAAGTGTGCTTACCACCAACAACAAAAAAGTCAGTCAAACCAACCAGAAATAAAGTAGAAAAATCTTCCCTGTTTTGAGTGCAAACCAGATTTTTATGTTTGCCTAGAAACAACTCTAGACAACACCTGGTTTTCATTTGGCAGCACCTGGTCAGTGAGCCTTTGAAAGCTGTTTCTACCTCTCTCTGTATTGCCCTGAACGCATTTGATAGTATTCTGTATACAGGCCTTTGTGCTAGCACAGTGCTGCTCTATATTTCTGCACACAACTGTCATGCTGTACCTGAAGGTAAGATGTTGCTAGTAGAAGAGTTGGAGCTGTTCAGTCTCCAGGACAGCATATTCCCAAACAATTGAGTTTGCATGGCCTATAGTTTTTTCCTCCGTTGGAACAAAACATTGTATGAAGGAGTTTGAGAGGGAGGTCGCAGTATATCTTCTGCAAAAGAATTTTTTGCAGTTTCTTAATCTGCTGCATCTCAGACAAGCACTCGTTTAACTACCCACCCTCGGTCTAATCTGCAACATCAGGCATATTAGGAAAGTGTTAGCTATGATGGAGTAAATGAAGTGAATGAATTAGAAATCCCATTCCTGAACTTACTTATTAGAATTATATTTTTTGATTTAAATATGTTGAAAAAAATTACCTTTGCAAGGCGAGCTCAAACAATGAGAACAAAATTTTTAGTACTTAGAAATGACTAGTAAACCCATTAATCTTTCTTCTTTAACTTTTCTCTTTGATTGTGAGGATGGGAATTTTCAGGCTCTCTCACAACATCAGTCAAGATGTAGAAGAAGCTCTCTTTTGGAGAAATGCATGGAAACGAGCTAGAGTAGCTGTACAAAGTACTGCTTTCCTTATTGTTAATAGTGTTTCTTAACTAACGTTGTAATACTATAGTCATGAACAGTTTAATGGTCAGTAGTTTGTGAGAAAAAAAAAGTGCACTGTGATGCTTCCTCTAGGTATTTATGTGTAAACGTGGCTCATTTTGCATTCACCACCTACTTTTTTCCATCGTTCTTGACTTTACATTAAGAGTGCCATTAGACTTGCTGAGATATGTTAAGAATATTTGCACTATATTTGAACTCTGACTTGGGAGTTTAGAGACTAAATTAGGCTTTGTTCTTCTCACTTCTTACAGGGCTTAAACTACAGTATGTGATATTTTAAACATGGTCCCTGAGCCAAGTTGTTTCCTCCCTAGAACATGCGTTAGGCATCAGCTCTCGCCCGTCATTTGCTGGGATTGATAATGTGCCAAGTCTTGAAGTCTTGACTCAGTTCTTATTCTGACAAGACTCCCATGGAAATCAATGGAAGTTTTGCCTGATTAAATGCTTCTGGATTTCTCTCCAAAACATTTGGCTTATTTATATAAGGCACATTTGGAAAAATCCAACATTTCAACCCTGTAAAGTAGGATTATCAAAATCTTAACTGATGGAGGACATTCTGAGGGCAAAATACCCAGGGGCCTGCTGCTGGCAGTGGAACACTGCCTGTGTTTGGAAAGCAAACCAAAACAAACCCAAAGGCAGCAGGACAATACATCATCAAAAAAGTGACTTGTAAAACAGCAGTTAAACTTAGCTGGCAACATCCACATATGGACAGGATGACATGACAGTGCCTTGTTACCCTGTGAGGCGATCAGTTGATGACTTGTGTTGTTCAGAGTCACTCTGAAACTAAACAAAAGGCTACAAGTGATTATATTGAAAGATCTTTCTTTTTCTCTATTTGCGGAAATTTGAAAAACTAAATGTTCATGCAGTAAGACGTACTGTAGCTTAGCAAGCATTTCATTGCAATCAGTTTCAGTGAATACCCCAAAAACATGCTGGGATGAACATAATCAGCAAAAATAAACAAATTAACTTTAACGATCAGCTTTTAATTAAGTGAGTATCATCCAACTCTTATTTTATAAACACATGTAGGTTTTTGTGAAGCTTGGCATGCTATACGTCATGTAATTCATATTCCTTTGAAAACAATATATACTTTCCATATTGAAAAAGAAGCTATTTGGAAAAAGTAATGTTTATACATTCCCCATGGTTCTGCTGTGGAGTAGATCAAGGTCAGCTATTTTGCAGCAGACACATTCAACTTTCATTTCTTAGTGAAGGCAAGACAAGTGAGATACAGTTTTCAGACAGAGTGAGAAGCACTATCACAAAAAAAAAAAATTAGGTGTTTTTTTAGTTAATCTGCCAAATCTGTACTGTGTCGTGCAGCCTAAGAATTCTATAATGGTAATGCAGTGATCCCAGTCAGGCCCTGCAGCTCCTTAGGATGGGGCAAGTCTAAGTTGCTTCTGCATTTGCTACCAGGGTACGTACTGGTAGGTATGTGTACTGGTCCCACTGTAGGATGCACTTGTCCTCTGTGCACACAGAGTATTCACTACAGCTCTAACTAAGTGAAGCAAGATCAGATCATGATTTTTTCCATTGCATGGAAGGATGTGTCAAACCAGTAGGGCCTTGGCTTTTGGAAAGAAAGCGTATCATATTTCTCTCCAAAGTCCTTCTCCAGCTGTCCAGGAACTGCACATTGAGATTCTAGGATTATGTCTATACTGTGGCATAAAGAGTTGTTAAAGTCTACTGAACCCTGTGACTCATGCTTGCTTTCCCGAAGACTATTAGACCAGCTGCAATTCTGATTTAGAGCACACACATATTCAGGAAGAGTTGGCTTGTGTTATATCTTGACAGACTAATTCATATCATGTATGATTTGCTGGTGTCTGGTCCAACCAGGCTTGATATCTTGAGCCCATGATAAAATACCAGGCATGCTTTGGTAACTATAAGCACTGCTTCCTGTTCCAGTGCCTGCTTTTCACTTTCTTTTGTGATCAAACAAAGCTTATGATCTTAGAACTGATTTATTATGGCTGTGTAACCTGCATGGACATTAATTTTTCCTGTCTCTCCCAAATGTACAGAGATTTGGCTGAGAGACTATTTACACGGTCAAGAGGTTGCAACATAAACTGGGAGGTGAAAATGCATTTTGCTGACTTTGTGGCCATATGCTGTGACAGAGCACACAAAGGCTAAGGATAATAAAGCTACTGGGGGGTGAAGGGAGAATTCTTTAGGATAGGAACTGCTGAGTTCAAGACCCAACAGGGCTAGGCAAGAGCCCAACTTACCATCTGCCAAATGTTGTTCCCCATTCCTACTAGAGCAAGCTGGGAGAGGAGCTGCCTCACAGCTGTTTGGAACCAGATTGCACTCCAAGTTTGGAGTGCTTCTTGCTTTCAATCTTGTGTCATCAATTAGCAAGGGAAAGATATGTGTCACAAGGACAGATATATCAGTAATGACAACTAAATCTAATGAGTCATTATCTGCTCAACTCTTCCCCAGACTGTAATTTTTCTGTACAAAAAGAATAGTCCTGAGGTCTTAAAACATGGGTATAATTGCATCATGAAATAGGAACAGAATTAAATTATTTGAAGCAGAATAACATTTTAATTTTTTAATTTTATTTTTTTTATATTACTTCTATTTTATGCCAGTTAATTCATCTTTGTGCTTTCCTATTTAATATCTCTGCAAATCCTCCTGCTTGCAGAAGACCTATGAATGCTCTTCACAGGCTAGCATTGCTCCTTGCTCATACAAAAAAAGTTAAAAGGGTTTTTGCTACTTCCATTCTCTGAATCTCTTGGAGTGAGTCTGTTTCATCTTCTCTGCCTTTCAGTTTCTGTGCTCTTTTGGCAGGAACTGTTGGCCTGATTCTGATCTTATTTGAAGTGTGTAAATCAGAATGAAGCCCCATGCCTTTGAGTGAGATCTGGGAGCAAACACCCTAGCATGGTGTATGGCATCTTGTACTGCCAGAAATTCCATTCGGATTTGCAGCAAAAGGGAATTCTTAACCAGGTTCAGTTTCTACAAAGGGCAGTTTGCTACTACAAAGGGAGTCAAACAAATAGAATGACTCAACACTGAAACAAAAGTAGAGGTAGGGATCACAGAAGTGAGTTTTAAAGGCATTTATTAGAAAGTCTATAAAAGATAAGAAATTAAGAAGTAGGATGAGAGTCAGTTCAGCACACAGAGACGTAGCAGTCAGTGTAGACTCATTTTTTCTGGAACACAATCAGAATTTACTAAGCTGATAATGGTATTTTGATAGAAATGTGATGGTTATTCTTACACTGGCTATAATGACTATGCTTGAACTCTCAAAAAGGGATGGTGGTATCAGACAGAATGGAGAGCAGCCATGGTAGTTAAAATCAGTGCAAGTAAAAGCATAATTTGTAAAGGGGAGACTTCTTTTTAAGATTCAGTGTTCTAAGCAGCAGTGATTTGGGCAAGAATATAGAAGAAAACATAGAGTATTTTAAAGTGACTAGTTTTTAGTTTTAGACTAACAGATGTCTCTCCTGATACCAACTTTGCAGTTGCCTTTGATCTTTACAGCAGGCAAGGTGTTGTCCTTTTGGGAAAAAATCTGTATTTCCAAATTTCTTTCTTGGCATTTTTGCAGTCAGTGCTCATGTACATAAACAGATTTACCAGCCAATCTATGATATATTTTGATAGCTAGATTGCTGGGTGAATAGGCCTGTTTTGGAATGCCATCACACAGGAGATCACTGGACATCTAGAGAAGGAATTTCCCTGGGATAGTTCTGGTGGTATTACTAGAAATTCTCCGATGATGGTAACTTTTGGTATCTCAAAAGTTTCCCTCACTGGAAAGTGTAAAAACATCTTCAAGATCAGTTGCCACAGAAGTCTCATAAATCCCGCGTCTTAGTCTCACTTGTTCCCATTACAGTATTTAAGCAGCACTGCTAAAGGTGGGAGCTCTTGGTTTTAGCTCAAGTGAATGAAGCACTTTTTCATAATTTATTATTCAACTACAACACTTACTATGATAGAATTCTGTGGAGACCAAAGTAGATTCAAGAAGGGATTAAATATATGGCTAATTATGTACTACTGCTGGGTTGCACACCCTAAATTAAGTTTCTAAACTTCTACTTTTTAAAAGCAAAGATGGTGGAGACAGATCCTCATTCTTCTCTTACCAACTTACATTACTTAGAAATTTTCTGCTGAATCACTAGCACTAACGCTTGAGAAAGAGTTGCAGATTCTAGACACTTAATCCTGATCAGGCTCTTGCCATAGGTGAACAGTGAAAGGTTGAGAAGCAGCAGCCATAGATTCCATCAATGGAAATTCTAAAAACCTATTACAGTAAAGGTCATTAAGCACTGGAACAGGCTACCAGGCGTGCTGGGAAAGCTGTGTGCTTGGAGATGTTCAAAACCTAACTGGACAAGGCCTCCAGCAACCTGATCTGACTTTGAAGTCAGCCTTCCTTTGAGAAGAGGTTTGAACTAGATGACCTCCAGAGTCCCTTCCAACCTAGAATATTAAATAATTCAGTGATGATCAAGTTGGAAGGAGCTTGGCAGAAAGTCCAAATCACTGCTACTGCAGGAAATTCGTCCTTTGCTGTCTCTTCAGACTCTTTCACAAGTTTATTGAATTTCGTCTTCAAAATAGTTGTTAAGCTCAATAGAAAATAACAACAACAAACAAAAAACAATATCTAGGGAACTTTCTAGCTTCAGCTTCTGTGCATTGTACTTTTCTTCACCTGGTTTAGATCCCACCTTTGTAATTTAAATAGCAGTTACATCTCTGAGTTGCTCTTCATATATGACTAGGGACAGAACCATCAGTCTCAAGCCTTGACCCAGATGGTTGGGGATTCCCTGACTGAAGAGATTTCTCTGTTTCTTCCAGTAACTTAAGAGTAAGAACAGTTTATGACAGTGTGTCTATGGAGAGATTTCTGACTGAATATGTTTGCCAAAATTAAATTTTGGCAAGCCCATCAGAAAGAGATGAGGACATTTCCCCTAGTTCTCTTGCTTTGTCTCCTTATAAATATTGAAATTAAATTCATTTTCCATTCATTATGCCTTCTATTCCCAGCTACCAAGATGAGAATTCTGTCCTGCCTGTTATTCCCTTGTCACGGCACTCATTCTTACCTCATCAGGCAGCTGCTCGAACTCTGCTTTGCTTCATTGGTAGACACCCTACGCCAGTCAAGGCTCTACAAAAGCATAAACACCAAAACATGTGTTTCTCCATGGGGAACAATAAAACATCGAGAAAACAGGAATTTGTTTCATTCTTAGTCTTAAGTCTATACTAGTTAGGTTGTTGTACCAGGGTCATGTATATTTCATGCACTTTCAGTATTTCCCAATATGTTTCAAAAATAATTTACACTCATTACATTCGTAAATGTAGTTCACCCATGAAGTACCGTACTTTTAGAAAAAGTGTCATTATTCCAGCATATGCAATGCAGACATAGCTCATTCAAATACAGCCTTAATGCTTAACTATAGAAATTCATTTGTAGCATCATAATGCTTTTAGTTCTTAAAGCTTTTATTTTGGAAGACTAGAACCTGTGATGCACTTCCTCTAGTCATGAGAATGACACTACCAGTCTTAACTTCCTGTGTCTACCTAATGCTCTTCTTCCATACATACGTTCAGATGAACATATGATGCTTTTTTTCTCTTCTCATGCTGATGCATGCAGCACTTCTCTGTTACAGCAATTTGCCTTCACAAGGCTTTGTTTCATATCTAAGTTTGGCTTCAAGAGAATAGACTGTAGAGGTCCCTGTTGGTATGGAGTCCCTTTTTTTGTTTTGATTTGCTGGTAGTTGTTTTTTCTTTTTCTTTTTTTCTTTTTTCCTGTACCTCTGCAATTCTGAGCTCTTTGACAACCCAAGGTATGGACTCCAGTTTTTGCTGCTCTGATCTCACTGGCAGAGTGCACTAGCATTTCTACCTTTGCTTCCTTCATGTGTAAAAATAGGAAACCCAGGGGTGGCTGCCAGAGAAACTTGGGAACACCAGAATGAGCAAATACTGCTCTAAAAATATCATCTTAAGGTTGTGTTCCCTGTGTTAAAGTTCATGCAAGTAGCTGTTTGAGTATACAGATCAGGAAATAGTGCTTTTGTGAAATAGCAGGGGAACCTTTTGGTTTGCTGAGCGGCTTTGTTTTGATCCATAGCTGCTTCTTTGCATGCTTAATATTATCTCTGCAGTTCTAAGAACAGATAAGCTGTTCTGACCCTCAACAGAATCTTCAAATAGATCTTCTTGAGAATCTCTTATGCTGATTACTTTTTAATAGAAAATGTACTCACAGTTCTGCATTAATATTGTAATTATTTTCAACTTACAAATACCCTCCAAACTCAGTAGAGCCTTCAGGATGAATAGAGCTATTTTCCCATTTTGTTATCTTTATATCATCAGATAAAAGCTGGCAATGAGTTTATCCACTCTGACCATCCTCTTAACATGAATTATTACACTTCCACAGTGACAGGCTACCATTGGCTGGATACACTGAAGAATCAGTCATCTAGAGTTTTTACACTTTGTGGTATCCAAGTTTTACTGGATTGCTTTCAAGTTTGGTAAGTGTCCAGCAGTAATAATTGGATGCTTCATGGTTTTATGAAATCTTCTATATAGTTAATACTTAGTTAAGCACGACTAATGTATTACTGAGCAGCCCTTTAGTGACTCGCTTAAGAAATCAAGCCACAAAACAACAGATCTAGTTCTGCTATCTGCTGTCTGTTCACTAGCTAATATTTTCTATGTACAGGTAATTCTGGTAAATACCAGGATTTCAGTCAGTGTTACTGTGGTGATGCTCCTAGCTCTTTATTTCCATACACGTTTTATCTGGACCCAGCAGAATATCCTTACCCTAACACGTCATAGGCTCTTAACTGGCTTAGTTAACTTTAACAATCTCATCCACTGGCATTTCTATTGACCTTCTTTCTGAATACGGCTGTAACACAGTCTGCTGAGATTACCTAACACCGTTCTTCATTACTGTTCCCTACCATGTACCTCCACGACTGGGTTTCTTTTCCTGTCCATCACGGTCTGAGCCAGACATTTGGGAAATCTTTGAAAGTAAGAAGGAAATGGGGGTGACTTGCCTGGAAGCAAGATAAAGGGAGGAGTTTGCACATGGGCACCTTGGTAAAGGCCCTGTTTTTTTGAGGCCTGGACTGTATGAATGCACATCTCAAGGACAGAAAAGCATTCAAGGCGTTCAAGCTAGGAGGTGTCATAGAAGCGTTTGTTCTAGATCTGGTACTAGAACACCAAGGACATTTCTACTCCACTGCTTTGAAAGTTGGAGATTCTGAATTGAAACGTGCTTTTCCCTCTCCTTTGTGATGGAGACCATAATTTATTTTTGCTGTACATCTATCTTCGTTTAGTAATCACATGATAGTTTGAGCTAACATCTTCAAATGAGATTCCAGCTTTAATGCCTGTTTTTTTGCCTTTAGATATATCTGCCAATTGGGAGGTACAGGAATGTTTGGTAGTGTGAATCTTTTTCACAGTATTATTTCTGGCTCATTTCTCTTGTTCTTTCCACAGAATTTATACTGTCCTTAACACCAGAGGTTTAAGCAGTCTATTGTAAGCTTCCTATTCAGGCCCTATTCCCCAGTTACAAAGGTGCAAATTTGGAATCTGGAAGTGATAGACAGGGATCTACTTTGACTCAAGCTTTTTCAACAATTCTTCGAACAATTATAAAAATACTATACACATTAGCATTTAGGATACTTAATATAAAATCATAATCTTACAAAACATTTAACATTTTTGTTCTTTTTTTACCCATTTTTAATTTTTCAGCTTTCCGGATGTGGTGTGTGTGTTAGTTTCTATTTTTGTGCTTTTACTTTTTGTTTTTGGTTTTCTTTCTTCATAGTCTTTCTACCATTTTGCCTCCTCTAGTGAGAGAGTTTGTGAAATGATTGCAGCTCTAGTACATTCAAGGATGCTTCCTCTGAAAGAACCATGATTGTTAGCTACTTTATGTCACATACAAACACAGATTAAAAATAATTTCACTAGTCTATAATCTGAATTTATTTGCTACGGATTTTAGTCTTCAATTTTTGTTGTGACTTCAGGTGAATGCTGTGTAGGCTGGAGTTGTTTTCCATTCTCATGTAATTTTGTGTGTACTGCCTCCTGCAGACTTTTTTGTTGCATTTTGAACATCTTGTTAGGAATTTTCACTTTTGTCCTGCCTCAGTATATTCTGATTAATTGTGATAAGTATATCATATTCTCATAACTTTCTCTAACTTTAAATCTGGATATCTTAAGAGACTTTTCATTGGTTTAATGATCTTACTTTTGTCAAAATCTGGTCTCAAATTAAGGATTGTGAGCACTTACTTAAATAACTATAACATCTCACATTATTGAAAAAAAAATTGCAAATTTTACTTTAATTTCTCCAACAAAACAATCTCTTTGTCAGGTTTTGTGGGTTAACTTTTTTCCCCTTGTTTTCTCACATGACCATACACTATTAATTCTAGTGTCTCTGACCTGTAACACTCAGGAAAATACATTTTTTTTTTTTCCTTTGTGGTACCATTCTCCTTCACTAGGAAGCAGAAGTCTTACCTAACTGAAGAGCTTCATCTGCAGCATATGTGCTGCTTTGGAATTTGTTTTCCACTCTCTTCCCTTATTCTACCTCTACTTCAAATACTAAGTACTCACTGATCCTTTAGGAAAAACTCCTGATCGTTGTGGTTAGTAATACATCATCTAACTTAATACACAAATAGATGTTTGCCAGGTTTCTAGCTTCAGCTAACTCAGCATGAAAGCACCAGCTTTAACCAGAATGTTTCAATCTCTTAAATGGCCCAGCAGTGACTAGTAGTAATATAGTTCTATATGAATGCTGACTCTAGGTAGGCACCTACTGTGGCACACTTGCCCTCCATCACTGATATCTGGGTTCAGCTTGCAGAAACGTGGATAGGCTAGAAAAGGAGCTCTGAACTGTGCATGTGTTCATTTGCATGTACCCATGTATGGAGGCGATGGGTGAATTCTAAAATTGCCAGATCACTACCCACTGAAAGGGTTGCTCTTTTTCACCCAGAAAGAAAAGTGAAGAAAAGTTCTGGCAAACTCTCAAAGCCTTCTATAGCTGTCAAAGCTCTGTGTATCTATGACTATCTGGGGACTTGGCTTGTTGACCCTAAAGGGTCAATTTTTTCAACGTGATGAGTTTTAATGACTTAATTTAATGTGTCCACTGTTCCCATTTGCACTTTTTTATACTGTCTGAATTGATTGCTTTTGCTAATTGCACAAAAGAAAAAAATCTCAAATATCTCAGAACTTCCTCTTTCCCAAAATACAGATCAAGCTGTGCTGCCTCAGCTCACAGCAATCAGCTGGCATCACTTTCATCTACAGCTGCCTTCTTGTTTGGTGGGCTGTTGAAAGGGAAAGGAATAGATTCAAGTTCTACAGCCAAATCCACAGCCAATTGGAAGGACTTTTGCTTGTCTTTTTCTCCTGATCTTGATATGCAAGTCCAGATGCATTGGAGTGTGTATAAACTGGTTCATTGCCTGTTTATCCTGGAAGACCTTACAGGTATTTGAATATGCCAAAAATTCAAGTTTCCTCAAGTCCTTTGCCAGTTCAAGTGGGGTCTCTTCCTTCCCTCTTGACTCCTACCTCTTGGCTGTGCTGTGGCCAGCTATGCCCTGTGAGGATTCATCCAAGCATATCAAGGTCTGGTCCTGGATTAGAATGATTCAGATATTGAAGGGGAAAAACAACACTGCCACAATCGTTGATGCTAGAAAGGACTAGTTGACAGCTTTAAAGCAGCCTGCCCTTTCTGACCATCTTCTGTGCCATTCATTTGAGTTTGGCATTAAACTGAACAACTGAGTTTATACTTCAGTTTGCAGTAATAGCAACTTGAAATTTCCGTGCTTATGCTTCAGATCTCATGGTTAACACCACTAATCTTTTTTACCTAAGGGATTCACCAATTTTAGTTTGTTTCCGTTGGGAGGAGAACTTGAGTATGGACTGAAGTATTTCTCTGGGACAAATTTGTTTTGTTACAAATATGCACAGGAGCATTTGCCTCAGCACAGCTGGGGTTAGCAATATGACTGTGAGACCACGGCCCTCTTCCAAGCCAACCCTCCACTCTAAAACTCTTCACTCTTCTCAGATCATGTCACAAATATTTCTCTGTTCACTCTGGATTTCTGTTTGCTCCCTTAATTTGTTCTTTCACTGCTTCTTTCAAAGATGCAAGCATGCAACACAAAAAATCAGCATAAAACCCTGTCATTGCATTTTTTTTTAATTAATCTGAGTTCAATTTCTGCCTGCAGGGATCAGCCCATTCCAAAGTTTTTACAGATCTTTGTTTTCACCTAAACAAAAGGAAACCCAGTGAAACTAGCTCACGTTCAGTAAAATGAGTTGTTTGGTGCCAACCAGAGTGTTTTAAAATTCTCCATTGACACTGACTAGAGATAACAACTAACAGGAGTTACATTTCTTGGGATAGATCCTATTAGTTGATGTGCATCTGCAGAAACTTACTCATCTAGGAATTAACTGGGATTTTGGTCTTATTGTGATGGAAGTTAGGGATGAAAGCAAAATGAATGCACTACTCCAGTTTGTCTGTCCAAGAAAAAGACTTCCTTTTGAAATGCATAGCCATGAACTGGACTTGGGAGTGACTTATTCTTGACTTAACAGAGGATGTTCTGTCAAAGATTACGTCTTGCTTTGCAAATACAAAGGGAAGGAGGGCATTTGGTTTACATCTGTAATGTATACCCTTCAAAAAAGAATGGAAAAGAAAGTCTTGTGACTTTATTCAGCCTACAAACTCCTAATAAACTTACAAGGTATTCATATCTGTCTTTAATAATAGCTTAAAATCACTCTGATGGTTTGATCCTATACAAAATGCACAGAAATAGCAGCATTAACAGCATATGGGAATACATTTGGAGGTATTTTTAACAGGTTATGCTGGGAAGGAAAGAATCTGTGGAGATAAAATCAGGAAAGTTTCTGTAGCATGGTACTACTGACATTGTAGTTATTGTGATCACATTTCATTTGACTTCTTGATGTACAGTGTGTTTCCCTCCCTCAGCGTAGGGCACTTGCTTAGTTTTGTGGTCTAGTTCTGGGGCTGGTAGCTGTCGAGTAATGTCCTTGGGAGTGACCAAACAGACTTTCAAATATTATGTTCTTATTTCAGCAATTGTAATTTGGTTCATTCTGAACACTTTTATTTGAGAGCTGATAGGAGTGCCAATGCCCTACTCATGACAACTGAAAAATACTGAGACTTAGAGTTAGTTAATTTGGGGGTGGG
>VXAB01014325.1:0-11782 GCA_013399175.1 Odontophorus gujanensis | reverse complement strand
TCTTTGTAGCCCTCTGCTGCACTTTTTCAGGGAGGTCCCTGTCTTTTCTCTACTGGGAAACTGATTGGAAGAATAATTTGACAGATGACTCCAGATTTGAGTCAGTGCCCGCGTGATTGTGCCCTTGGTTTCCATACCCAGGTTTTATGGGACTGGATTGAAGCAGGAATAGGGAAATGGTTGTATTTACTGAACAGTTAAAACTATTTATGAGTAACTCAGGGGCAGATAATCTTGTTGTCTCATGATTGTTTCCATTCTGCTGGTTTACAGTATAATGGCGAGTGGTTCTGATTCTTGCTTTTGTTTTGATTTTGGAAAGGAACTTCAAATCTGCACTGACGATTTCAAAACTTGAACTGAGGGAAATTGTTATGGTTTAATTTCATTTCTGTATAGGATTGTGAAAATAGAGGGAAAAGTACAACCTGATGTTGCAAGCAAATTAGTATTATTCATCTTTGGTTTTGTATTTTCTTGTATTTCTAAGCACATGTCAAATTGTTTTGCATAGTTCTTGTATTAAAGCATTGATATGCTTTAAATGATCAATGTTCCAATTGCACGAACAGGTGATTAGATGTTTTTTGTTGTTGTTTTATTTCCCAAAAGTTGTGTTGTGGGGGGTGAATTGTGTTTGTGGGTTTTTTTGTTTTAATCTAAAATGTTGATCACAGTCTGAGAAGCGTTCTTAGGGGATCTGGTATCTGCGAAAGGTTTGTCCTGACTGGTCCTCTGTTAGCACTTGTTCAGCAGTTTTTGTGGTCCAATTGTACATCTAAAGCTATGAAGATGAACAGTCGTGCAGCCGATGGCCTTTTTAATGGTCTTTGTCATTTAAATGAAAATGAAAATCTCTTTTTTTTTTTTTGTACTGTGTTGTCTTTTCTTTGGTATTTAAGTGCCACTTCATTTTCTGGTTGATACTTTTCGTATCATTTGTCATAATAATCATGTAAATGAGAAAAGTATTTTGGACTGTCTAGTCTATGCCACCTCTATTTATATTAGATGTTTAAACATTGATTATTATATTCTTTTTATTATTATTTTTAGCTTTAAAACTGAGGTTTGTTTGTTTGTTTCCCTCAAAATAAATGAAGTCAAGCAACAGAGTTCTTCAGAGAAAGCTGAAAATATTCAGCACAGCTATAGACAGTAGTGTTTGGAGCTGGTAGATGTTATGTAAGGGAGTAAACTTTTTTGGAGAATAAAGTTGTGTGAGTACTTTGAAAGTTGTGGCTGACATGTTATATGATCTTCATGTAATGGTGCTTGTGCTCACTAAAATGTGGATCATTTAATAAAATATATCCAGGACCAGCTATGGCTATATAGATTCCTGTTAGTTAAGGTATACAATTTTATAGTGCAATAATAATATCCTATATTACAGTATAGTTTTTGTGGATTATCTATGTGAAGGAAACTTTTGCATAGACAGCAAAATAATTAACAGTCTTAGACATTTTAAAGATTATGTACCTGTGGCTGAATTTGGAGACCCATGTATTCATTCTCATTATATTTTTCTGTGAGAATATGATTTTACAATTGTTTAATATTACAAATACTTTAAAAAGAACCCAGAAGTTCAGGGAGCATTCCGTCTCTGCGTCAGTTGGCAACAAGAAAGAAGAATATGAACGATTTATATGGCGAAGAGAAAACCTAAAACATTTGGCTGGCATTTCCATAATTGTCTGTGGATCAAAAGAACAGGTGATAACAGTTACCAGCATCTTCTAGCATCAGTGTGCCCTGACATCTCAGTTGTCCTTTTTCAAGGCTGAGTAGGACTTGGGAAGCTTAAAAGGACACATCTGTATGGTTGTAACTCTACAACTTTGTGTCAGTATGAAGCAAAGGCAGAGTGAGCCAAAATTATTTTCAAAAATTAGTGTTACTTATATCCCATCTAATATGAAGAGACTAGTCTTAAAAATAACCTCTTTTTAAAAGTCAGACTTACACCTTTATTCCTTGCTTTTTGTTGTGTGTTTTTCTTGTTTCAGTTCATCCTCTCTGATTTGCACATTGTCAACCATGAGCAGCTAACAGTGGCATGATTAGGAATTGTTGGTGGACAAAAGCAGATTCTTGTTAGTGCTAACAGATTTAGCAGTCACTTCACGTATGGGAATTTGAGAAACTAAGAATGTGTGACATTCCTTTTCTCCCTTTCCAAACATAGCACTGTGGTAATTTGTTGTGCAAACTGTATAAAGAAGTTTAGGGCATGAATGCCCTTAGCAGGTCTGACTTTCTCCCTCCCAGGGAAGTATCCTGCTACGTTCCATCCAGCGCAGTGGTGAGCACCTGTTTGGAGTAAGGTAATGCATAACTTGGCAAGGAATATTTATGACCTTAGTAATAAATGTTTTGTTATGTATTATCTAAACTTTGTGACTGTTTCTATGAAGGATGGCAACATCTAAAGAGTAATAATTTTTGACAGACAAGAGAATAATGCATTAGCTGAACTACATCAGTCAGCCTCTTCACTAATTTGGCAGCTTGCATGCTAGAGTCAGGTTTGAGAGGTGTAAGAGTCTAGCTATATCGATCAAGTCACTAGATAAGAGTTTTGTACTGCAAATACTATTCAGCATATTCCTGTCTATAAAATACCTTATGTACATTGTCAGTACTGTATATAGTAAACCTGAAATGATCATATTTTAAATAGACTATTTCTATACATTTAACCTGTGTATACCTAAAAGAGTTAATGGTTTTATGTTTTCTTGCAGCTAACAGAAGATGAAATAGCAACTATTCTGAAATCTACTCTTAAAGGACTTGAATATTTGCACTTTATGAGAAAAATACATAGAGATATAAAGGCTGGAAACATTCTTCTTAACACTGAAGGACATGCAAAATTAGCTGATTTTGGTGTGGCTGGCCAGTTAACAGTAAGTACTTGTGGAAAGATGATTTAAAAATGCTTGCTACTCCTAACCGTGTTTTACACTTTCTCTTCTGCCTTGAATTTGGAGTTTGAGGAGCAACTAGTGGTGCTAACAGTCTTTATCGTGGTGAATATTTAATGTACTGCAAAATTATTTAGTTTCTGGTGGTTTATTATTATAACCCCCTGCACTTCAAGTGCTTCCTGATCTCACTTTAAACTTTTGTTCAAGGTTTATGATTAAGGTTGAGGTGACAGCTCTGGCTTCTAAAGCCTGGTGGCCTGAATCTGTTTGGTCTTAACTGGAAGTCATTACCTCGACCTTTGGGTGGCTAATTTAATTTCTAAATATAGAATAGATATCAAAGGAATCTGTGAAAATAAACATCACTGTTTTAATTGTATAAATAATATAATTACAGGATACAATGGCAAAACGTAATACTGTTATAGGAACTCCATTTTGGATGGCTCCAGAAGTAATACAGGAGATTGGCTATAACTGTGTGGCAGACATCTGGTCCCTTGGTATCACTTCAATAGAAATGGCTGAAGGAAAGCCTCCCTATGCTGATATTCATCCAATGAGGGTAAGTGTGTGTGTGGGCAGTTTATTGTTGTTATATCAGGAAAAAAAAGAAAAAGACAAAAAAACGGCGATACAGGAATCATGAAACTGTGCATTCATGGGCAAAGTTTAGAACCGAAGATTTTCATTTTCTGTCTCACTTCCTGCTTGCTGCAGTTTGTATTTCAGTGTGTATTTGTAAGCTTTCAGAGTGAGAGAGATCTAAAGCAGTAATTGCTTAACTGACTTAAGGCAACATACAGAGCCTGTTTCAGACTGTAACTGTACTTGCAGAGTTCCACAACCGAGGGGCCATTCTCCTTTGCTAAGAGAATTTTGACTTGAAAGTTGTCTGGGAAAGAATTTAGGATTACCCTATGTGAGCACTGCTAATGTTAGTAACCCTTGACAGTTTATATTTTTTTGCTGGCTCTTGCAGTCTGTTATTGCATTAATACACTTCTTGCAAAATAAAATGTAAATATAATTAGTCACTGTATGAGAAGTAGCACTTAAAAGGAATTGCTTTGTGAAGTTCATGAGGAAAACTGTCTATGGATGACTGTTGCCAGTGTTAATCATACTTCTGTTTCCTTTTCTGAAATGAACTGTAGACTAACTACACCAACTGGGCATCAACAGATACTTAATTCCTGGATTGTTTATATCTAAAACCTGTTTGGTACTAAAAAAGCACTATGTGTTGTTAAAAGCAGATTTTTCATCTTTGTGCTTTGCTGCAAAAACAGCACACACACCAGATTATTGCATGCAGTTTTATTTTACTTCTGTTTCGTATCAGGGTCTCAATCTAAGTAAGCCAGTACTCCTCAGAGAGAAGGTGCCGTTCATATGTGATTACTGAAAGGTAGCACATATGCAATTTCAAGGGTATTTAATTCTGTTGAATTCTTGGTTTTCATTTGTGCTTTTTGGTGCCAAGATGTTTCCTGAAGCATTTTCAGTGAGCAGCTCAATTAAAGCTAGTGAGTGTTCTGCAGTTTGGAAACGTTACATCATTTTGAAAATGAAACTTTGTGTTTTTCTTACTCCAATTTTTTTTTTTTTTCTGGGTAACCAGCTATTTTACAATTAGTGTGCAAACTGCAAATGCTCAGAAGAAAACTGAGAGGAACAAGATAAATATCTCTACTGCTTTTTTAAAAGGGGTAATGTAATTCAGTATGGATTGACATGTGAAAAAAATGTTTTGAAGAACTGCTGATGAGAAATGAATTGTATTTGATCGTGCTGGTGTTTTGGTTGTACTTTGATTGAAATAGTCTTCATTATGTCTGAGTTCATTTTAACAAAGTAGTGTGTGGTTGCACTGGCTGTTGAAAGGTGAGGACTGCGTTATCAGAGGGTATTTTATAAACATGACAATAGCTGCTTATAAATCAAAGGTCACTGT
Organism: Odontophorus gujanensis; assembly: GCA_013399175.1. Taxonomy (NCBI): domain Eukaryota; kingdom Metazoa; phylum Chordata; class Aves; order Galliformes; family Odontophoridae; genus Odontophorus; species Odontophorus gujanensis. Next base: position 6,886 of record VXAB01014325.1, on the reverse strand, counting down.
TTGAGTTTGAAAGCTTGTGAATCCGTTTAATTCTTGTAATCAAATACGTGCTATCAAAGGCCAAAGTAATTTAACACAACAATTCTGGATTACATAGAACATGTGTTCTTGTTAATAAATTACGTTACAGTTTTAAGGGCTTTATATGCTGTTAGTGCTCTTTTGTGTATTTGATACTTAGGGTTTTTCTTAATTTTTATTAGTGAGTTGTTACAGTGGTTAACAAGAAATACACGGATTTAAGTTGCAGTAGTTTTCCCAGTGTCATATGATACAACTTCACAGGACGTTTGGACATATGTAGACGCTTTCCTACTTTGTTTTAGTTATGACACAGAATTGATACAGGCAAGCATGAAAGCTTGGGCAAATTTTCATTGCTTTTTCTAGATGTTGCTGGAGTTCTGTGGTATTTATGTAAGGCACAGTTTTGTTGCTTGGGAATGCATGTTGAAATTATCATGTGCACTATTTTGCTGTAGGCTGGTTGGCACTGCCACAAAGGTAGCGTGCTGCCAGTAGGCCATTTCCTTGTCAACTGCATTTACAGCTTAATAGAAATATTACATGACTTCTTTAAACAAGTGTTTTGGCAGAGAGGAAATAGCAGATTCCATGCAAACAAGCATAGCTTCCTCTGCTTAACCACACTCTGGCTACTCTGAAAAATTGTGCTGGTTTCAGCTGGGAAAGAATGAGAAGCGGGGGTTGCAAAATGGAATTTGATGTGGGAAAAAAAAATCACTTTCTTTCTGTTCAAGTATTTTGGGTAAAGCTTAATTGTCTGCATACGTATCATCAATGTTATTTCACTTGTTTCTGTGGCTCATGTGATTTCTGTATAACCTGCAGTTGTCATACTTGGTTTGAGGCTCAAAGGTCAAGACCGTTGGCTAGCCCAACACTCCAATACTTCACTCACATAACAATTACAAAATGCCTTGTGTGTTCGACAGCAGAATTCTTTTGTGCTTTTGGTTGTGCTGTAATAATGATGTGAACTGCTAATGGTGAGAAGTGAAACTTCAGTTTTCTCTGACAAATGTCCCTTGAAGAGTAGTTTTAAGTAGTTTACAGTAGTTTTAAAGGGAAAAAAATACATCCTCGTAGTTACCTTAAAACATGGTGATACAGCCACTAGAAATAGCAGTGAATTTGCAGTTAAGTATAAAAATGACTCGAAACCAGATTATTTAACCTGTTTGGTGGGGCTGAAAGCTCGAAGACTGATAACACCAGTCAGCACAGTGAGCTGGGATGACTGGAGCTCCTGCTCTGGACCTGCACTACTGGACTTCAACAACTGCTGTCATGTCACAGAATAACTGCAGCATGTATGCTTGTCTGTTCTAATGTGTATTTATATCTGAATTTAATTCAGACTATTAATTACATTGTTCAGTGTCTCCTTTTCATGCAGTACAATGTTTTTTAATGGTAATGGTGTTGAGACACTGGAAGAGGTTGCCCATAGAGGTGGTGGAAGCCCTGTTCCTGCAGACATTCAAGGTCAGGCTGGATGTAGCAACCTGATGTAGCATAGGTGTCCCTGCTTGTTGCAGGGGAGTTGGACTAGATGACCATTAAAGATCCCTTCCAATGATTTCATGGTATCTGTCCCTTTTATCTGTTTGTTTCTAAAGGTCTTTAAAAATTTTTATGTATTTATTTTATATAGGGGAAACACAGGGATTGGCAGTTTTTCTAAAGGAGTTATACTTTTTCATGGAGTTTGGTAAAGGACTTTTGAAATATCTTGTGTTTGCCTATCAAACCATAGTCTCAAATCTGTCATATAAGAGAGATGCTTTTGGTGGAAGATCATCTAAGCTGAGATTTTTTTACTGGATCTACTGCTGACATTTGACTGTGTTAACAAGTAGATTAACAGCACTTTACCATAAAACTAATTTTAAATGTTATGAATGGCAACTTTTGAGATGCTTTCTCTAAAACCACCCATATCATATATATATGCAGTAATTGAATATAAATATATGTACTTATATTCACTTACTGTAATAAGGATGTGACTTTCATTATCAGCTTAAGGCAGTTAAGGTATGGGCTGCTGCTTATAGGCACAGTCTAGCTTTACCAGGAGCTTCTGCTGACCTTTCTATGAGCAAACACTGGCAGTTTTGTGTCCTCACAAGGAGTTGGACAAAGTAAACAATCTTCTGAAATGTGAACCTGTTGGAACTGGGCAAGAGGAGCTGGAGAAGTGCACAGATGGGCAGGGGAAGTGGTTGGAGTGGAGCTGGTGCTTTTGGCCATGGCTACGTGCTGATCCATGTAGACCAACAATAAAACTGCAGTCTGAATTTCATAAAATTTGCTCTTCTTTGCAAGGTCAACACTTAGTGACAGGATGGAGCATTTCAGATAAATGCTGGTAGCTCACTTTAGAAAAAATAGTAATCTCTTTCATGCTTATCAGGCAGCTGCAATAATTCATGTTGCTACGGTATGGAAGAAGCAAAGAAGCTGGTGGTAGATGTGTTTTTCAACACTTCACAGTATTGGCCTTTGTTTCTTTATGGTGAGGTTTGTTGGAAATGGACATGTGGGCATCACATGTTCTACAGTGAATTGGAGGAAGCCAATTTGAACTGCTTCCATTTGCTTTAGGTCCAATCATGATATTTATTTTTCCATGGCACTTACCCAGATTATCCATGCCTCCTGCTTAGCCTGTGTCATTTCCATCCTGGACTAATCTGTTCGTAATAACCTTTCATGCCTGATGTATCTTATAACAATCTACCATTTCCCAGTTTTTTTTTCTCAGCAGAATGCATTAGAAGTGGAGATTGAAGTGAGAATTATTGCTGTGTAAAGTTGAAGAACCAAGGAAGTTGTCCTGTTCAAGGAAGTTGTCTTGTTCAGTATTGCTGTCTGATTTAGCCAAGTTTTTTAATCATTGAGGAAATGATTTCCTTTCCATCTTCTATGCCAGAAGTTGAGGTTGGGGAAAAAAACACTGTTGGCATTGTCAGGTGTTTTTCTGTGTAGTCAGTTCTAACAGAAGGAATGCTTATATTTATGTGTTTTCTCTGACACATGGAATTATCTCATTGATTTCTATTGTTTTACTTGAGAGGTCATCATTGGCATTACTACCTTCTTCTAAAAGTTTATTATACTTTTTTCTTATTTGAATGCCTTCGCTTATCTTTAGTAGAGAATTTTAGAGAGTACTTCCAAAAGTCATTCCCTTTAAAAACTTCTCTGTGAGATGCTTTTTGTTAATTTGTAACTTGAGATCTTGCCTGCTGTTTCTAGATAGCATAAGCTAATATTTAAAGAGATTTAAAATATGGATTTTTGATTGTATCTTACTGTTTATTACTTTACAGCCTCTTTAGAATCTTGTGGAATAAGGGCAGTGAGCTCAGTGGTAGGACTCATCGAGTGGGATTCCTCAGAGAGGTTGTAATTCTTCACTATTTTTGTTGTACCTTCTGTGCTGTGGTGGTTTCCCTGCAATGACAGATACTATGTGCTCTCAAGCAACTTTAATTGCCAAGATTGTTTTGAAATAACTAAATATTAAGTCTTGTAAAAAGCATGTGAGACCCTAACACATCCAGTTCTGTCAGTGGAAGAATTGTACTACTGCATGTAATGAAGGGACAGAAAAAGCTGATTTACCCATTGTAACTGGGTCTTCTGTTGTGTCTTAAGAAAACTGGATTCCTGGGGACAAGATTTTAGTGTGTGTTGTCTAACGCAGTGCCATGCTCATTCAAAATTCTCAGGCAGTATCTGGTGGTACACTGTATGAACATAGATGTACCGTGGTGACTGAACTCTGTGACATGATGTGTTCGTTGCACAGAGCTAAAATTTGAGAAGTGAGCATCATGCTGCAGGCTTCCCAGCAACCTGCTAGTGACCTTCACATGCTTCTGGGCTTTATGTGAGTTCAAGTGTTTGCTTTAAATTCAAAGGGATTTTCTTCCTGCCTGTCTCCATTCGTTTTTATCATGCATTTTTGTTGCAATGAGCTTTTAGGCAGCTGTATGATGAACTCTTTCCGATAACTGATCCATCCAAAAACTAACCAAACAAGTGGTAGTTTAGACTGATGTGGTTAACGTGGTGCTGGGACCAGGTTGGGGAAAAAATTCAGTGTCTGGAAATGCTGGGAGAATCATCCCTTTTTGGGGTCACCAAAGTTGCTGCTGAGTTTGACTTAAAGTAGCCGCAAACCTGTAGTCTCAACTGTCTGTTCAGAAATTTGCTCTGATTAAAATGTCAGAATTAGTTAGGGAAATGCCTGTATATGTAAATTTGCTGAAGGTCATCATCTATCTCATGCTCCTGGGAGCTATAGCTGCAGGTCTGTGCTACCGTGTTGCTTTTGGTGCTCTAATGTTGTTTACCTTTTGAGTACAGGGAGGGTCTCAGGGGAAGGAGAGATTTCGCTTCCTTCTGATGAACTAGGAAGGAGCTGCAGAACAAAAAGCTTCCCTTACTTTTTTGAAGCCCGTCCTACCCATTCTTTTAGGATTTTCTAGTTCATGTCAGTAAAATGAGACACGTTTCTAGACTTTTTAAGGGTGGATGTCCTTGCTGCAAAGCTTCCCTCCTTCCCCTGCCCCAGAATATTCTGCTCTCTCAGCTTTAAGTACAGTTGCCATGCTATGGCTGAACTTCATGGGGTGAGCTTGCAGTGGGCCTTTGGTTTGCATGTGGTTGCAAGTGGGTGTTGCTTCATAAGGTCACAATTTCAAATAGGTTTTATAACTTTGAGAACAAAGCAATTAGTACCAGGCAATGTTTGCGTAATAGAAAATAATGCTCCTTGTAGATCTTTTTTTTTTTGTTCCCCTCCAGTGTCAAAGGAGTTGTTTCCTGTACAAATCACCATGAGAAATACAACTCCAGATAGCAGTAGCATATGTAGAATTTATTTTGAGTTGTGTTCTGTGGTTCAAGTCTATACTAATGCCAACACTGAGCAACGAAATGCATTTTTGCACTTTGTGACCTCCAAACCTCAAGTTATGACTTAATGTGGCTTTAGTTAAAACATGCTTGATGCTCACTTATATATGAAAGTTGTTCTGGAGAGGATTCTGGTGCTTTCCTTTGTAGCTCCTCTTCTTTGTGAAAATGCCAGGCATAGATACAGGCGTACTACCCTTCGGAACGTAATTTCTTCTGGAGTATCTATTGCCTGTGGAACTCAGGGAGGAAGCAAATTTTGAAGGGATTTCATTTGCCTGTTTGCTTGTGACCAGTTCTGCTCTGGGATGGATGTTGAGGAGGTAGAAGGGGCAACTGGGAACTTTGTAATGGGAGAGGAGGTCAACCCAGGTAATGTGCCTCTGTGGAGTTGTTTCTTGTGATACAGAATTTCTTCCTATTTTTCAGCATATTTAGCATGGAATTCTAGTAAAAGTTTGTAAATCCTAAGCATTGCTTGCTTTTGGTAAACTACATACAGAGTAAAATAAAAGTATGTGAATTGTGATCATGCATTGAAAAACAATATGGAGATGTCAGGTTGCAAAATGTGTGAATAGGTCTGTGGTATTTTTCTGATTTTCCTTAAGTAGTAGTTGATAATTCATTGCTTGGCTTCACTGGATTCAGCTATGTGCACTGAATCTGCTCAGCAGTGATATGCTAGCGTGGCAGCAACCAGCTCTCAAGACTTGACAGCTTGCTATGCAAAAAGGCATAGCATGCTGAGTCCATTTCATGTGGAAAGGAGAGTTCTTGTAACACTTGTTTATGAAAACAAGATAGGAAAAATGTCATATATCCTCTGGCATAACTTAGAGATGAGAGAGATTTTTCTCTGTAATACTCTAAGGAACTTTTTGAAGAGGTTTTGCCACGTTGCTTTATGCAGAGCCAGTATTCCCTTCTTCCCACAGAAAAGACTGACAGATAACTGCAGCTTATGGGACTAAGAGTGCAAACCACATAAAGGAATGGACACATTTAGTAGTTCAGTTCTGTTTTTGTAGGGAATCACGAAAGGGTGCTCAGCTGGCGTCCTAATTTAATTTCATTCAGCCAAGATACTACCTCATCAACACGTGGCTCTTCACAGACAGGAAAAATGACACACAGGAGGATGTAAGGAAATGAGGAAAATGTAAGATGGAGATAATGGCAAACAGGGACTGGGTTGAGCTTAACCTCAGAAATCCAGAAGCTACTGTTGAGGTAAGGCATGGGAATCTGTGTGAAATCTGGAAGAGCTCACTAGTGGGAGGAAATCAGTTCATCATGAAGGTTCACACTCATTCTTCTTTGGTTGACTGGTCGGCACAGAATGATAGAATATTAGCATTGCTGCACATACTGTGGAAACTTTAGATTGTGAGGTGTGTATGACTAAATCAGAGAGTGACAAATTCCTGTCTACATTACAGCTTTTCAGATGTCTATGAGCGAGTGTATGTAATTGCAGACTGCTGTAGGCGTTTCTCCAGTTATCTGCTCTTCTATTTTCTTACATGTCTAGCTTGTTCTTCCCTTAAATGAAGAAATGTCTTGAAAGTTCACATAATGAAACTATTGCACTATAAATAAAGTTCAATTAAAAGTATGTGTGGTTGTAGAATTCAGCATTAATGTTTCACCGTGGTTTGGAAGATGCATGTTCACCCCTTCACATCGATAAAATTATTTGGGCAGAATCGACAGTATGTTTATTATTGTTAAGAGTATACCACCTAGGGAGGAATATCCGCATGCACCGGGACAGACTGGGGGATGAGCTGCTGGACGGGGGCTCTGAGGAGAAGGATCTGGGTGTCCTGGTGGATGACAGGTTGGCCATGAGACAGCAGTGTGCCCTGGTGGCCAAGAAGGCCAATGGCATCCTTGGTTGTATTGAAAACAGTGTGGTCAGCAGGTCAAG
>VXAB01014313.1:0-26491 GCA_013399175.1 Odontophorus gujanensis | reverse complement strand
CCTGCAGCCATTTCCCAACAGGCCACCACTTGTGACTGGACTCCACCTTGACATAAAGCTGTTGACAGCAACCCCTCTGGCTATGACCATCAAACCAATTCTTTATCCACCTGACAGTCCAGCCTTCAAATCCGTAAGTCTCCAATTTAGAGATAAGGATGCAGCGTGTGATCACGTCAAAGGCCTTGCACAAGTCCAGTTGCCTTCCCTTTGTCCACCAGTGCTGTCATGCCATCACAGAAGGCCACCAGCTGGGTCAGGTATGATCTGTCCTTTGTGAAGACATGCTGGCTGTCTTGGATCACCTCTTCATCTTGCATGTGCTTTTCAGCAAAGCCACTTTCCACGCAGTCAGCTTTCATCCTATTCTGTTGCATGAGATTATTAAAACCTGTGTGCAGGACTTTGCATTTGTATAACCTCAGTGTCCCTTCCATCCCATTTCTCCAGCCTCTGTCAGTCCCTCTCAATAGCAATGATTTGACCACATTCAATGACTATGTATCATGCGCAAGCTCATCTGAGAACTATCACGAAACAAAAGAGAACAAAACAACACACTTGTGTACATAATGTAGTTTCAGTGAGACTTGATCAGTTCAAACTCAGTGGGCCATTACAATAATTAAAATGTTCTTATATACGATGCTCCATGTCATGTATTACATNGATATCTATTTAGTAAATTAGCTTTCCTCCTCAGATCGTTGCTGCTGTTTTGTTTCTAGGCCCATCTCCCTTTTCCCTTTTTCCTTTTTCCCTTCCCCTTTCCTGGGGCGTGGGTCCGTGGGTCCCCCACACCAATCGTCACGGAACCGGGCCGAACCTGCCCGTAAACCGTTGACACATACACTTCAGATGTCAGGTATGACATTTCAGCAGCATGTTCACATCTGTGTAAAGCTTGATCTCTTTTTCCTCCAAAGTTATGCCTGCCTAGAAAAAAATAATTGGCATGGGTTGGGCTCTGTTAAAATTTATAGTGAATAAAACAGTCACATGCTAGAAATCAGATAAGAGAAAGATCAACTAAGACTGACCCCTGCCAGCCAGCCTGCATTTTTTCCTGGAGTGTACATGTTTTGCTTTGGCCAATCCATTTTATACTGATTAATAGTCAATTCTGTCCATGCCTGTTTATTCCTTACAGGAAAAAAAAAAGTCTTTAAAGACACCAACAGTTTTGTCTAAGAAAAATCATTAATATTTAAGAACTGACTTGGTACCACTGCCATCACCAGCAGGTCTGCCACTGCATGAGCATCTGTCTAAAAAATGGTCTCTTAGTTCTCAGTTATCAAGTTAAGGACAATCACTGAAACATTTAGAGCCTAAATAAATAAATAAATAAATAATCAACCCTTGGAGCTTCATATTTCATGGATTTGGTAATAACAGGAAAGGTCTCAGAAATAATCAGCATACTGTAAGATATCTGGATTGTTTTCTACAATTCTGATCACTGATGCTCAAGAGCAATGAGTGGGAATGGCAGCAAATATGTGGAGTTCGCTGTGCATTTGGAGGCTCCAAGAGCCTGGATTACATAGCTTAGTGGAACAGAGGTGTAGGGGAACATCATTCTTCTGTATAAATAATTACAGAAAAAGAATCAGGGCAAACATAATTGTTCTTCAAGCTAAGTTCGTAACAGTTCAGGCATAAACAAACAAACAGAAAGCAGCAGTATGATTCCAACTATTAAGCCTCTTACTTTCCAAACTGGAGTCAGCGACTGCCCAGGAGGGTCAGAAAGGGCTTAAGGTCAAATGTGAAAAATTAGATTTAAAAATAAATAATAATTTAGAATTAATTATATGTTTCAATACTTTATATACTTCAGTACATTATCAAAACAGCATGCCAACAAAAATCCCCACATTATGCACATTTACTGCTGGCAGCAGGTCAGTTTCCTCTACAACAGAACAGAAAGAGGTATCTGGCTGGCAGAGCTGGTAATTACCATGAGTGGTAGTCACCTTCACTCAAAACTACATACACAGAGAAGCTGATGCTAACAACGAGGTGCTGTTTGTTCCTGGTTAGAAGGGTTGGGCTCAGAGGAGGTTACAGAGAGATAGGTGACCTCAGAAACACAGCAGCACTTAGGAGAAGTTTGAGAAAAATACTGCATTAATGAAACTGGTTTTCTGAGAAGGCACTCCACCAGTAAGGGAGGAAAGGGTCACTAATTGCTTTTCAAATGATGTTTGATAAATGGTATACTCTCTGGTACCCATGAGAAGCTGGTCTGTTACACCAGTTCTTTGCATGTTCCTAATGATAACATTCCTAATGATTCTTAATGGTCAATAATGCAGTTTTTGCTGATGTATGTATATACATAGAATGCTATGTTATTCAAATAAACCCTTGAATGACAGAATTTGTTCAATATTTCAGATTTTATGCAGCAGTCATAAGATAACGATGAAGTAATTTGGTTGGTTGGCTTCAGTATCTCTACCTCTGCCTGGTAGCATTTTGAATTAGCAAGTAATGTACAAGTAACAGCGATGCTCAGAAAACCTTCATCAATGTGTGACGTGCTGGCTTCACCACAATTTTTGGTCTGTATATCTTGCCTTTCCTTTTCTCCCTAAGGCACATTGTCCCTGTTTTGTGTTCCTCTCTCCATGAAATGCTTCACTAGCATTGCAGCTCAGTTACTGCACCCGCATTGGCACTTAGGCAACTCTGCAGTGAGCTGTTCAAGGAGTTTGTACAGTCACCATGTTTGGAGGCAATCAGTTGCTTCAACACAAATGTTATTGACTTAAACCCCCATGAAACTAGGCTCTGACTTGTAATATTTACAGAATGGGTTTTGTGGAGGAGCTGAACAGATCACTACTAATAAGGCTGTTAGAACCATAATCATGTAGGAAGTAAAGAGACCTACGAAAGGGAACAAAAGTATGACCTTGAGATACCATTTAAGAGGATCTCTTTGAAAGGAGAGAACACTAGAATGACAGGATCAACTTCAGAGCTTACACATAACTTTGGACAGTAACTTTTTGATCAACAGTGCAAGGTAAATGCGGCACTTCTGTGGATGGGAGCCTGCTATGGGGTAAACAATCCATTCCATGAGCTTGATTTCCAATTTAAACTATTGGTTTTGCCTTGCCAGCACATCAGAACTGCAATATTCTTTATTTGACACCTGATCTCAGTTATTTTTAAAATTTTTGCTCCAGCCACTATCAGCTGTTATTGTTTTCTGTTTTGTTTTTCATATAATGAATGTCTTATGTGAGACACATGGGAAATTCCCCCCATACTCTGTACTGAAGGGGAATATATTTTTCACATCATAGGACTTCACGAACTCTCATTTCTTTAAATTCCTTACACACTTCTGGTGAATAACCTAACACAAATGGACATCACACTCTAGATCTTTTTACCATTTGGTCCTCTGAGATTAAGAACAAGCTAGATCCCATTGTGTATGTAGAAATTCAGTGAATTGGCAGCCCCACAAGCACAATCATCATAACTCTTTTATTCTTTAGAGAAAGCTGTTGTCCAGGCAGATGCTGCAAGGAAGCATCAGGGAAAAAAAACAATAGGAAAATGGGACTCTCCCAAAGTAGATATCAGAATTCTGACTGTGGGAACTTGGTGACTGAAAATGTTTTTCTGGCATGTTTTCCACTTAGAAAAATAAAGTCATGTTTACCTAGTCCCCACACCTCTCACTTTGAATGCATCTTACCTTTCAAGCTCCTTTCCCCAGCAAGTCTGAAATTTGCTCCACCTTCAAGTCAGTGAGACAAGGACAGAAATTCAGTCTTGTCAGCATGTAGCAAGATTGCCAAAGGACAGCAATGGGTAGAGCACCAGCCTGGGATCTTCATGGGATTTTAGATCTTCATGCTAAGCTGAACGTTGCCACTAGTGTTCATCCTGATTTTGAGGATGCTCTGTTTCTGAAGCAGAGCCAGCTTCTTAATGTGCAGTGTAGGAGAAACTGGAATTAGCATCCTACAATTGCAGTTTGACCTACTGCAGTTCACACTAGGTTTCTGAGGTGATGAGTCAGGGCAGTATGGGGAGCACGTGCAGTCAGAATACACAGCCGCAGCTCTCCCCTGTATCTGCTTGACTGCTGGCTCCTGTTTCAAGACCAGAACTCACCTCACACCTTGCACAGCTTGAATTGCTGGAGACAGACACTATTAACAAGCCCTTTAACAAACAACACACAGAGCTGCTGCAGGCTTTACATTTTCAGCAGACGATTATGTGAAAATGTGTTCAATGTTGGTAGGTTGGATGGACTTCTGGATCAGACCCTGACAGCATGGCCAGTAAATGATTCTATGGTAACAAATTCTGAAACGTGTTTCTTTGAAATGTTGAGCATCAAAATAAATGTTACAAATGAAAACATTATTGAAATTTCAAATGAACCCACCATGCAGCATATACAGGAAAAAAAAAAAAAAAAAAAGAAGCAAATCCTGAATGTCTGACCGGATCCCAAATAAAGCAGAGTTCAACTCAGTTCACAGTTGCTGCTCCTGTATGAATTACACTTATACACTCTGTATGCCGAAATAAGTTTCAACATGTGGAGTTTCTTTCCCACTCTTTGCTGCTTGATGTGGAAATTTATCCTTTATGAAAATTACTGGCAAGAGCAAGTTCAGCTCACTGAAGATAGCGATGTTTCTTTATTCAATAATGCCTTAGGATTGGATTTGACCTCTTGTCTACGCTCTGCTTGGTGTTCTTCCTGACATTTTCTGTTGCCAATACGTTTCTTCACCCAAGAGCTGCTCAGGCTTCCTCCGAGCCTGCAAGTGTTTCCTGGCACATGGGCCGACTGCTTATCCAATGATAAGCATTATCAAACGATTACACATTTCCCCTGCAAAGGTATCGTAGAGATCAGGTTGGGTATTTTTTTCGTAGCGTGGAGCTGGAATACAGTCCGTGTTTCCAAATACAATAATGTAATAGATTTTGAGCACAGCCGGGGCCCTTCTGTGTCAGAACACGCTCCACCAGCAAGTTCTGCAGGCAGAACCTGACAGCGCGCCTCATCCTTCACCGCATTGCGGCCCGTGTGTATTAAACCTGTAAACGCTGATAGAAAGGGCTTAGGCAAGGCAGCATCAGAATAACTGTGAAGCTAGTCAGAGGATCAAACACGTTTTTATCCCTCTCTTTAAGCAACAACGATTCACCCCGCTCAGTCAGGCACGCTACGGGCAGCCCGCCGCGCGCTTTCCGTCAGGCGCAGTGTGGACAGCCCCGCCGAGGCCCCCGCCGAGGCCCCGCTGTTAAGGGCGGCCGCGCCGCCGCCTCTCTCCTTTCCGCCCGCGCCGCCATCTTGTGAGTGCTGCGGCGGCCTGGCTGGAGCGTGGGGGCCGCTTCCAGGTGGCTCCGCGGCTCCGGGGGGGCGGCGGGAAGGTGGCTGGAGGGGCCGTGGTGGCGGTGGGGTGGCTGGCTGTGCCTGGGGAAGGAAGATCCTCGTGAGAGGGGATCGCTGGGGGAGCGGGGAGGCTGCGGCCTGCGGGGCGCCGTGTGAGGCGCCGGGCCGGGCCGGGAGCTGCGGGGGGGAGGAGGGTTAGAAGGGCTATGGAAAGGACGGGCCTGCTGGGATAGGGAGACTAGTTTAAGTTTCAAGCTAAAATACGGGAGTTTTTGGTTGGATATGAAGTTTTTCACTGTTAGAACGGTGAGGCACTGGCATGGGTTATTTATTGGGGGAGGGTGTGGGTGTCCCGACCCTGGAGGCGCCCGGAATCAGCTGGTCCGGGCTCTTGAGTACCAGAGGGAGCTGTAGGTGGCCCTGTTCATTGCAAGAAGTTGGACTAAATGGCCTTTAAGGGTTCCTTCCAACGCGGAGATGATACTGTGATGAGTGACTTAAGCCAAAACGAGAGCAGCTCCAATTTTGTTGTAAAATCGGGCGTCCAAACAAGCTGCACGGGGAGGCTGTGCTGTAGTTTGCCTTTATCCCTGAAGAGGATGAAAAATGTTTCCCTAAAGGGAGAAACGGCCAGGCAAGACCCTCAGCACCACATCTGCAGGCAGAGCTGGGTGACTAGCTAACATCCCATGTAACCTCTGTTATAATCTTATGTAGATACTGCATTTTTTTTCCTTTCAGTGTCTGGTAACATTTGCTTTGACCCTGCAATTTGGAAGTGCTATCATTCTGAACAGGCCCATGCATTTCATTTTTCTTTATTTCCTGGAAATGTTTTTGGTCACGTTTTTAGTGAACCAGCTAGTCCTACTGATTAATTTGCATCCATTTTTACAGTAATCTGCCAAAATGACGAACACAAAGGGAAAGAGGAGGGGAACTCGTTATATGTTTTCGAGGCCCTTTCGCAAACATGGTGAGTATATATTGTAATCAAAGCACTGTTTTAAGTTACTGACCTACTGTAGTCCACAGGTAGTATATGGAAGCACCAGATCATGTCAGAAGGTGTCTGACAAGTTAGATCAAAACCCACAGCATGGTTTGCAAGTAAACTTGCAGCTGTTATAGCTTATGTACTAGCATTCTGAGCACCATCGTTTGAAAGTGAATATGAAGGTGAAGAAAATACTTAAAAATTCAGGTTTACATCAAACGTACTGTTTGCCTCTTAGCAGTGAGCAGCAGTAGGAGCTGTTTGCAGTGATAAATAGATGTAAAGCTTTTTCAACTTACGTATTAGGAATGAGATTAAAGCTGTAATTTTTATTCAGATCAATTTTAATTTTTTTCTTTAATTTGAAGTGCATGAAGAGGTGTTAACTGCTTAGAAGAAGTTTGACTTGTTTTACACTCTTGAAATTTAATTGTGAATTTGTTTTTTTTTAATATTTTAAAATGTGTATGATCTGTTCTTCTCTTTTCCTCCCCTATTTTTGAGTGCAAAATATGAGCTTCATAGTATCCACATTTGTATCTCTCAACAGGAGTTGTCCCTCTGGCTACCTATATGCGTATCTACAAGAAAGGAGATATAGTTGATATCAAGGTACTTTCTGTGGTTCAGTGTAATTAAAAATACCTGAAGCAGTGTGATTGCTTTTTCTTCTGGGGACGTCTTTCTGTTATTTGTGTTGTGTGTCAGTACAAGTACCCCCTTCTTACTTTTGAAGTACTGGAACAGCAGTGCTATTGAGGCAATAGTAATGTGTCGGTGTCACATATTTTTATATGTGTAATATATATTATTAGACTGTGAACTATCAGTTCAGCTGAATGAAGGTGAATGAAATATGCCATATCTAATACTTGGGTTGTTTGATTTTGCCTACTGGCCCTGCTGACACAGCTGTCATTGTGGTAGTTTTTCAGTTTTGCCTGATTTACATGTGCTATTGAGAAGAGCACAGTTTATACTGTGTAATTAATGCGGTATCATTTCCCATTAATTGTTTTCTAGTTGATTTTAAATGACGTGCCCTGTGCTTTCAGAAGAATGTTTTATTAGCTCTGAACGTGTTTCACTGAGAATTCCTGCTCTGTTGAATCCTTTGAAACACGAGGCTGTTGTAACAGCCACACAGAAGCTGGTGTGTCAGTTACATGGGGTTGACTCTTGGAGAACCATGCCGTTCAAAATTGCTGCTTCTTGACGTTCTGGAGCTTGATGATGATTGTCTCCTATGATTGCTTGCTGAAAGCAAAGTGATCATATCATTTCACCGGCACTGAAAGCTACTGGAATGATCACAGAGGAACTGAATGGTTTCTAGGTATAACATGGTGTAGCTATAAATTCAAATGTATGAACATAAAAGGAGCACTTTTAAATAAGTATTGAATGGTATGATATTTCTGCTTTAAATAACTTCTGAAAGAAAAGCCCCTGGCATTGCTTTAATGTTTTTAAGCTAAAGCTTATAAAACTTAGCCTTCAATCTTGTTTTGCCTCTTAACAGGGTATGGGTACAGTTCAACAAGGTATGCCTCACAAGTGTTACCATGGCAAGACTGGAAGGGTATATAACGTTACTCAACACGCTGTGGGCGTTATTGTTAACAAGAAGGTTAAGTAAGTAACAAAATCCTTAGTATAAAAACTTCTGCTTTTGGGGAAGTTGATGTGTAGTGGCGCCCTCCTTTCACTTTGCCAGTTAGACACTTTTTGTCTTTATTGGTCATTCAAGGTGGGTAAAGTATATGTCCTTTTAAAACCCAAGCAAATGGTGGTTGTTTGTCTTGGATCCTGTCAGAGGAAACAATTCTTTATTCTTCTGAGTGGCACTTAATGGCATTACCTAATGAGGATTTTCAGCTGACTTGAATTTATACTGGAGACTGTTTTAAATAATACTTTGTGGCTGTATCCAACTGTACTCAGCTGATTTTCATACACTTTTGTCAGGAAAAGATGCTTCTCTTTTCCTCAGGATTGGGACTGAAGTACAGTGGTAACAGTTAACTCATTTGTATATTATAAGGTTAAGGTTACTTGTTCTCCAGCAATTTCATCCTAAATTATCAGCATGTTATTGTATATTGATAAAATCCATGTACATCTGCAGCAGTGTATTCTGGGTGATTGCCATTTGAAGAAAGATGATCTGCAGTTGAGCTTATAGGGTTACTTATGTCAGTGCCATAAAGCTAGCTTTGAAATGGCTGTTTTTCAAATGCAGTAAATTAAAGGCTGATACTTTTTTCTTAGGGGTAAGATTCTTGCCAAGAGGATTAATGTGCGTATTGAGCACATTAAACATTCCAAGAGCAGAGACAGTTTTTTGCAGCGTGTGAAGGAGAATGAAAAGAAGAAAAAGGAAGCAAAAGAAAAAGGCATTTGGGTTCAACTGAAACGTCAGGTAAATATTTTAATTGTAGTTGATAACATTTTTGATTCAATTTGCTAAAAAGAAACTAAATGAAAACAAAGCATGAAACAAAAAAAACACCTAGAACCAAATCAGCTGACTGAATGTTGTTCTCTTCCAAAACAACAGAGCATTATGCTGTAAACAGAACTTTGTCTGTTTAAAAAAGGAAGCAACAAAACATGTTAATGGAGCTGGGATCCAGGTCTGTGGTAGATGGTGCAGTGCTGGAGGTGTCTGTAACCGCCCTCACTTGTTTGTATTCCTTTTGTAGGAGGTTCATTCTTTTAGAGCAGGGTGACAGCATACAGTGTCTCCATCTGAGCTGTCTGATATGCTTGCTGGCTGAACAGAGCTGTGCTGCTCCGGGATGAAAATGATGCCCTTGGCTGTGAGCGGAGAGACAGATGCTTCCTGTTGAGGCATTGCTACTAGAGGATTACCAGTCAGCAGCAGAAGCTGTGGCTGATTTCTACAAGTGATGTTATCTTTGGTTTAGTTGGATTTAGCTTGCGAAGACTGTTAAAACCGGTTAAGACTGAATAACGAGACTTCAATAGCTCTTACCTTCACTCTGCATCTGGAACTACAGGGTACTTTTTGGTGATTTGGATTAATAACTTAGAGGCTGAAGTAGCTTTCTTCGTTCAGCAGAAAAGTCAAGTAAATCTTACAGTGAATTCTTTTTCTTACAGCTAAGCAGATTTTAGAAAAGACTAGGAATGATAAAAGTGCTGTGATGTGTGTATGGTAATTCATTAAATTTTGTGGACATGAATTTTGTGTAAGGTTTCTTTTGAGCTTTTGTGCCATAAGTTGTTTCTGGTTTTGTTTACAGCCTGCTCCACCAAGAGAGGCACACTTCGTGAGGACTAATGGAAAGGATCCAGAGCTGCTGGAGCCAATTCCCTATGAATTCATGGCGTAATGCACGTTTGAAAAATAAACAAAACATCTGGTTTTGGACAAGACAAGTGCATGTGATTGTGGCTGATTCCTTTCAAGTCTTTTTTAAAACAGATTGTTGGAGGGCTTTTTGTAAGCTCATTTGTTCAACTTGCATTACACAGTGCTTGGTTTTAAAGTCACTGGTGCCTTTTGCCCATGGCTTTAGTCATTTGTGTAGACTGTAAACCTTGGGGATGCTGACATTTGCTATTGCTCAGTGATGAGCCTCCTCCTTTGATTACCTAGTGGGGTAATATGAGAGGACATGGAATCATTTCACCGGCGAACTGAGAGCAAATAGCAACAACTGTACAGTGTCTCTTGAGGGTTTTTTTTTTTAAGTGGGGAAAATGGTTTCAGATGTCATCAGTAGAAGCTTTTGGCTGAAGAGCTTCAGTTTAATACCAAGGGAAGGTTGTAGAAAGTTTTTTCAAAGCACTTCTTGAGAAATGGCTCTGGGAAGGCATTTGTGTTTCACCACTGTGGCTGTAAAAGATCTTTAGAACGTGCCAGGGTCAACGTGCATTCTGAATAAATAGTCTAGAAGCAAAGCCTTAATTTCAAAACAGTGTGCCTTTGTCATTTGTTTTTCATTTCTGTAATTGACACATTTTGTATGCTTATTGCACACATTTCTGATTTTTGTTTGGAACAGTGGTAATGCACACTGAAGGATCTGCTGAAAGCAGCCTGCTTGGATAGCTTTAAAGTGAACACGAACTCAGCTTTCTTACTGTTACATATTCTCTATCGCAGAATGGAGAGGTTGGAAGGGACCCCTGGAAATGGTATGTTCAGCCCCTGCTGGAGCACATTCCTTACAGTAGCTTCTGCAGGGAAGCATCTGGATGGACTTTGGGCATCTCCAGAGGAGGCTCCACAGCTCACTGGACACCTTGTTCCAGTGCTCTGAATACTTCACCTTCCAAAGTGTGTCTAAAATATTTGACTTGTAAGGTGGGAGTTTTCCATTAGGCTTTGTGTCTGGAAGAGTTAAATGGGATGCTTTAAAGGGAGTGCTTTTAGGGGATGGTGTTTCTGTCCATTTTCCTCATGCATGCTTGTGTGAGTTATTTTACACTTCACTGTCAAGACTGAAGTGGATTTGCTGTAGCATCCTAATGAAGACATTAACAACCATGAATAGATGGTGGGTAGCTTTAAGCTTCTGAGTTTTTTTCATAGCTTGGAGTAATAGGAACAGACAGTATGCAGAGGCCTTATATGAGAGCCGTGCTTCTGGAGTTCTCCATCTTGGTGATTTTGGAGGTTGCTGTGCAGGCAGGAGATGCTCATGAGTACCTGCTTGGAATCCGTGTGGGCTGGGAGGAGCAGGACGAGGTGCTTTCCTGGGTCTGCACCCCCAGAAGTGATGGAAAACTGGGTTTGCAAGGGGAGAGAGCCTCTGGGTTTCCTGGGGCATTTGGAAGGGCAGGCTGGGAAAGGCTTCACCTTGTCCTGGGTTTGTAGGAGCTGTCTTTTGGTTACTGCTGGGATGCTTGGGGTCAGACCCACGTGCTGTGATCTGAGGCCGTGCCTACCCAGCAAAGCCCTGCAGCAAGTGTGCCAGCTGCAGGCTGCCTGCTTCTGTAACAGGCTTCAATGAGTTGTGTTCTCTTCTACAGTGATTTTAGAGAACTTCCTGGTGAAGACTGCAAAGCTGTGGATTTCTGTGATAATTGAGCTAGTGCCATTCAGTTTTGCAGAAAGTACTGTTACGAGTCCTGACATTCAGGCTTAGTGTTCTGCAGCTGGTGGTCAGATCGCCCCTGTACAGCACGTGGTGAGTGGAGTGCTCCTGGATGGGCACAAGCTGTTGCACTTCAGTGTGCTGCTTTGCATTCCAGTCAGCCTAATTCACAGGTGAGGGCTGAGGTGTCTCAGTCCTTACTGCCTTGAACCACTGCAGCTGATTCCCTTCCTCCTCTGCTAAAAACTCAGAAGAGAGGCAGGGAAACCTGAGCTGTCACCTTCATCTTGAAGTGCATCGCTCACACCAGCATCTGGGCTTTCCTCCTGTGGGCTGTGTGGGCAGTATTAGTGCACAGTGATGCTGTGTTACTGGGAAGGGTCAGGGAAGGGCAGAAAGAACTGGGGAGGAGAATCTGTGCCTGGGAAACGAGGAAAATGCTGACGCCTCTCCTGCTCTTGAGGGTAGGCAGGTAGGCAGGGCATCATGATCTGAAGGATGTTATCCTGCACAAGTACTGTGTTGGGATGGCCCCAGCTGGTCCAGAGGGTGCCAAGAGCTGTGTGACCACACCTGTTGGAGAACCTGATCCTGGCTGTCCCTGCACAGGTGCTCCCGTGTGTCCTTGCAGAGACCTCGAGGTGAGGTGGGCTCCCATAGTCCATGTGGAGAGGACACGGTTCAGCTGGGCTTGCCATTTATGTGGAATTACCTCGTGATTTGGGAGTGCTGGTGTTTCCCACAGTGCAGTGGCACTCTGCTGATGCACTTTGCCCTTGTGCGGGAGAGGAGTACCAACAACTCCCCTGATCTTGGGGGTGGGGTATCTTGCTCACTCAGTGGCTGTACTGCCTATACCTACTTAACAATCAAGTTGCAGCTGGTAGGTTTCAAGCACTGCCTAGGGATGTGGCTCCCATCCTCTACACCCACACAGCTCAGGAACCCATGAACTGCCAACTCTGGGTGGAGCTCCTAATTTCATTTTCCACTGTGTGGCTTTGGCTGATGGCTGTCAGTCACCATTTTTCCCATTATTCCAAACTGGCCTGCCACTGACCAATGGGGATTAAGGAGTGGGAGGCAAAGCTTTGTGGCTGCTGCTTATTGCCCCACAACTTCAAGACAACGTAGCCGTGCCAGCTGAGCCCAGAACTTGTTGCCATCCCCGGAGCTGCTCAGAACCAGGAGTCCTTGGGACTTGGGGTGGAAATGTGATTGGGACTGAGCAGTCTTTGTATGAAAGGCCTTAACAGAGACTGTAGGGTTGGTGGTATGCAATGTCTACGTGGAGCAGGTTATTTTACAGACTGGTGCTGCCAAGCAGGGCCTGCAGTGAGGGAATGAGACTCCTTGGGATGGCTTTGAAGCCCGTGTGTCAGAAAGAGTGCTTGGTCTGCAGACATTGCTGATCTGAGCTGCCATGTGAAGTACGTGAGCCCAAGTGCTTTGGTCATGGCAAAGAGTTGCTTCACGGTGTGTCCTGTCTTGTTCATGCAGTCACATCAGTCCGTGACCATCACTGCTTGAGTGTGGGGTGCCAGCATTGTGTGGGGCACTGTGAGCTCTGCAACTGCCCAGGAACCAGAGCAGCTCAGGTTTTGGGGATGGTGTTTAATGCTGCTGCTCTCGCAGCTGAGCACCTGGCCATCATCTGCTTGGAATGGCTTTGTTTTAATGCTGTTCTTTCAAGGGCGTGCTGGATGTACCCTGATAGCTCTTTTATAAAGAAATGTTTAAAAATAGGCTGTTTGTGGTGTGCACAAGGCCAAAGACAAGCGGTGGTGCATGACAATGGGAGCAGATGACAATAGCATGAACCTCTGGAAACCAAAAGCTTTTAGTGATAGAGGAGAAACATTGTTTATGAAAGGAAAACTGCATGATGGGGAGTGTTGATGGAGAGATTTTAGAGGCAGACAGTTTCTGTGGCTAAAAATGGCCTTGATGCTCCTGTAGGGGTTCTTGGGCTCTGGAGTAGTACAGACAATAACAGGCTTCCACAGACACTGCTTTAGCTGATGGTGTTAACTGCTGGAAATCACATCAGGCCCTTTAGTACAGAGCAGTGGCACTGTTAGCAGGTAAAATTTCTGAGCCATAAAGGGAGAATTTAAGTGGGGCAGAATGTGGCTTTTGGGGATCGTGGTGCTGTGGTGTGCAGGGAGCCCTCTCCATCCTCGTCCCAATGGTGTCAGGGGTTGGCTTACCTTGGGAGCACCTCTGTGATGCAGAGCACAGTGGGTGGTGTTGCTCTTGCATCCTTACCCTGAGCTCTTGAGTCACCAGGTGTCCCCAGAGAAGTGCAGAGCAGGCACGGCACCTGGGCTCGTGGGCTTAGGGAGAAAGGAGGGAAGATGAGAGAAAGTCAGGAACAGCGTGACCAGCTGTCATCGTGTACATTGTGCTCTGGGGGGGGGAGGAATGCAACAGAGTGGTGCCCAGCACGTGAAGAAGATGGGTGCCATTCTGTGTGCTGTTCTGCTGGCTTATGCTGTCTCCCAGCTAACAGTAAAATTAAAGCATCCCTTGAATGAACTATTTAACTTGTTGAGATGTGTATGCCTGCAAAGTGTCGTGTTGTAGGGATGGTGTTGGGGGTTTGCACAGGGATTTGGACTGTTGGTGGGTTTGAGGCTCCTTTAGCTGCCAGGTTGGGAGCTCAGCCCTGCAGTGGAGCACCTTTCCTTGGAAACTTTACTTCCCTTTAGAAAATCAAAGGGCTTACTTCAAACCTTAGAGTTATGTGGATGGTTTGGGGCTGGTTGGTTCCTGATCTGCGAGCCGGGACTTAAGGTTTTGGGATTTTGACATCGGAGGGATGCATCCAGATGCACAGCTGAGATAAAAGACTAAATCATTTCCCTTGTCTAGTGACTCAAGTCCCCGGCTGCAGAGCTGACACATTAATGCAGGACCTGTGGGATTCAGGAACTGGACGCGACGATCCTTCCGATTCTGTGACCCCCCAGGAGTGTTTCGGGCTGCAGCCACGCCCTGCCAACCCACCGACACCCCTCCGCTGCGGGCCGCATCGCTGCCCATGCTTCCCCGGCATCCTCGGGGTCCGCACCCACCGTGCGCTGCGGGGATGCGCCGCGATGCGGTGCGCTCAGCGCGGGGCGGCGCTGCCGGGGGCGGCTGCGGGGCGGTGCGGGCGGAGCCTTTAAAAGCGGGCGGCGGGGAGAGAGCCGGGCGGCTTTGAGCCGAGCGGGGCCGAGCGGGGCCGAACCGGGCCCCATGCGCCTGCCGGGCATGTCCCAGCCCTTCCTGCTGACGCCCATCGCCGAGTGCTCCCCGGGGTCGCCCGGCGCCGAGCTGCGGCTGGCCGTGCTGGGGGCCCGCGGCGTCGGCAAGAGCGGTGAGTGCTGGCCGTCCGTCCCTCCGTTCCCCCCTCCGCACGTCCGTCTGTCCGTCCTAACGCGGCCGCTCTGTTTCAGCGCTGATCGTGCGGTTCCTGACCAAGCGCTTCATCGGGGATTACGAGCCCAACACGGGCAGCCTGTACTCGCGGCTGGTGCGGCTGGACGGGGAGCAGGTGGCCGTGCACATCCAGGACACGCCGGGCTGCCTCCAGGTATGGGCGGCTCCGGACCAAGAGCCGCGAGGATCGGGGTGTGGGGGGGGCGAAAATCGTTGGGGTGGGCTCACAAGAGTGCACGGCTCAGAACCCTTGAATTGTATAGGGTCACGAAGCCGTGTTTTGTGGGCAGGTTTAGCTCTCAGCCCTTCTTTTCCTGCTACCCACTGAGTAACATTCAGCTCGAGGGATGCCCCGCGCTGTGCTCTGCTCAACTTCGATCCGTTCTCTGCCACTCAAGAGCACGGCTTATGAGCCTCCGTTTCCTAAAAAGGAAACAACTGGGCCGAGTCCCCTAGGACGCAGCTCAACCCCCTTGGCGGGGCTCTGCGCTGGGCTGGATGCTCCCGGCCCCATGCCAGGTCCCGACCCGAGCCCCGGCCGTGTCCCGCTACAGGTGCAGGAGGACTGCGTGCAGGCACCAGACGCGCTGTCGAGGTGCATGAAGTGGGCGGAGGGCTTCCTCGTGGTCTACTCCATCACAGACCCCTGCAGCTACCAGGCGGTCCGGCCCCTCCACCAGCACATCCGCCAGCTCCACCCCGACGCCCGGATCCCCATCGTCGTGGTGGGGAACAAAGCGGACCTCCTCCACGCCAGGCAGGTGCAGGCCAAAGAGGGGCTGCAGTTGGCCAATGAACTGGGCAGCCTCTTCCTGGAGATCTCCACCAGCGAGAGCTCCCAGGGCGTCTGCGAGGTGTTCCAGTACCTGTGCCGGGAGGTCAGCAAGCTGCAGCACTCCGAGCGCCGCCGCCAGACCGTCATCCCACGGCCACGCTCCCCCAACATGCAGGACCTGAAGAGACGCTTTAAGCAGGCGCTGTCACCCAGAGTCAAATAGAGCAGCTGCCGGGGTCTGGGGAGGGGGGTACCATAGACTTTATATTTTTGTAAACTAGCGAATAAATAAGAATAAAAAAATCTTTATTTTTGTACTAATGCCAACTGTATGGAGCTGTGTGTTGGAGCTTGCCATTTCCTTCTTGTTCTCTTTTGTTTGTGATGGGTTCTTTTTACAAAAATAAAAAAGAGAGAGAAAACACTGCATAGCAACTGAATGGAGGTGGTTGGAGAAGGGGATTTGCCAGGAGGTTTGGTTCTGCTCTCTTGTGAGCTGGGGTTTGCTGCTGTGCTCTGCTCAAGTAGTTCTTTGGGCATCGGTTTCCTGCTTGTAAAATGGGAGTGGTGCTGATGTAGCACTTATATGAAGTGCTCTGACAGCCCTTGGAGGGAAAAGGAGAAGAAAAAAGCCCTATTTAACATGAAAAGATAAAACTGTCTGTAAGAATTCTGGTTATTGTAGGATCTCTTTCCTCCTTTTCACACCTACAATCAGCTGAGCTATAGAGCACACTGCTTTCTGATCTGCTGCACTGTAGCTCCATCCCACAGTGTGCTGGGCCCCAGTGCTGAGCAGGAGGGGTTTCTGCCACGCATCACCACGGGACGAAGCTGAGCAATCTGCAGTGGAGGTGTGTGTGGGACTGCTGCTGCTTTCTCTGGAGACACGCAATCGAGGGGACTGATGCGTGGGCTCTGTTAGAGAAAATAGCTCATTTAGAGGGAATCACATCTCTGTCCTCCCCAGGGCCATTTTGTAGCCATTTGGAAACAGGTCAGACTCTATACTCTGGTTTTACGTAAGCCCTACACCGATCAGAGTGTTTTTTGGTAGCAGTTCGCTGGCTGTCTGAGCACAGAACGTGGGCTTTGTGCCTCAAATGTGCCTCTGAAGTATGCGCGTTGTGTTGGTAAAAATAAAACTGCTCCATGCTGAGTGGAAAATGTGGAAGTGGAGCAATCCGTGCAGGGGAAGTCTTGCTGGGCACACACACAGAACTCTGCAAAGGGGTTGGTGGCCTCAACACAGCACCCTTCCCAGGGCACATGTGCAATGTGGGCCCTACAAAGGATACAGGAGGGATGAAGGGAGGCAGCTTGAGACCTGCGGGGTCAGATCTAAACTGGGAATGCTGAGTGGGTCTGAACCTTGTGAGCTGGTTATTGGAAGAACCCAAAGCATGGCAACAGCCCAGACGAGTGGAAGTACTTCTTGAAATACACTGGAAAGATTTATTTACCATGACGGCCACTCTGCCAGGTCCAGGACTCTGGCCTGGGGGCTTAAAGGTAGTGCTTAATGGGGACGGGCACTGCCCTAGTGAGACTGACATCAACACACAGCACACGTATTCGTAAGGAAATCTGAAGGGGAACAACACGGCCTGAAATTGGAGGAACGCCGATGTGTGTGTGCAATATGCTAAAAGTCTGGAGGTTGTCTGTGGACCTCTGCCTCTCACTGCAGCTGCCCAAGAGAGGGGGAGAGCAATGGGCACTGAGCTTGGTGACTGCTGCCCCTGCCAAGCTGGAGCTGGGGATGTGGCCACGGTACTGGGGGCAGCTTGGGCAGGAGGTGGCCTCTTTCCCAGCCCTTGTGGCTTCAGGAGAATGGCAGGGCACGGCCTGGCCTTTCTTTGTGATCAGAGGGAAGAATGAATCTGTCTCCTTCCTCCCACCGCCTCCGCAATGGAACAGAATCACAGCAATTTCCCCCGATAGGAAGGATGAGTGGGTTCTCAGAGGTGGCAGCATGCACTATTATGGCTGCTACTACATCAGCATCTCCACCTGTCGAGCTATTTTGTCTAGTTATATCCCAGAAATGAAGTCATCCAGCAATGCTTTGAGACTTCACAGATTTTAAAATAAATGATGCCACCCACCTGCCCCATGTGATTCCATTCAGGAGCCATGGACCCCAAGGTAGAGCTACCTACATCCCCCCTCCTTCAGCCCTGGTTCAGCAACCTGGACCCAGGCTGCTTCCTCTCTGCCTCTTGGCACGCATGGTGTTCAGTGCTGCACATCCATGCTGTATTTCTGTGGTGTGTTTTGATGAGGGACCATGGATGAGAAGGACCATGAGCAAGAAGGACCATGGACAAGAAGGAGCACTCTGACCCCATAGGCAGGAGCTAGGTGCCAGCTTTGGCTGAGGAACAGAAGCGGCCAAGACTTGTATGGAGGAACAACTAGAAGTGAATCCACACCCACTGCCCAGACTTTGATAAAATGTCAGTCCTGGTGGATTTCAGGAGCTTTTGGTGGAGATGCTGTTTGTTTAGGAAGGTCTGAACAGGCTCAAAATGAAGTCCTTCAGGGAAAGATGCCCTTTTGTGGCAGCAGTTACACGTGGCACATACCTATGGGTGTGTCCCACAGGTAGAAACAGGGTGTGTCTACTCATTCCTAAACCTAGGGCATGGACCATTCAGCAGAGATATCTCCACAGGGGCAGTCCCGTAAGGTTTGTTATGAGTTAAAGCACAGCTCACAAAATAGCGGATCAGCTTCAGTTTTGGATAATAAATGACAATTCAGACTTTCAAAAAACACCGCTGATTCTAAGCCTTGCTCTTAATCCACTTTCCTCTCTCCGCATATCTTAAAAAATAAAAAGATAATAATAAAAAAGGAGAAATTGATTCCTTTTTATTGAAAAAGCTTTTGAGATAACCAGCCTATGAATTTTTCTCATCACATTCATTGCTTATTGCTCCTGAGCAGGATCAGATATCTTAGTACTTATCATGGCTTGTTATGGCAGTGCATACTGTGGAGCACAACCAGCTGTACCCCATCTTACCACACTTACAAGAAGAAAGTGAAGGTATAGAAACTGAGCACTGGCTACACTGACCCACAATATTTCATTCACAGCTGAAAGATGGTGTAGAAATGTTGGCACAATAATTACAGCACTCCATAGACACTACAGCTGTGGTGTTAATAGATGTCTTGGAGCTCTGCTATCCTGGACTGATGATAAAAATCCATAAGAGAAACCTTCACCCAGTGGCCTCATGGTGTGTGATGCTGTGAACTGCTGCAGCCCCTCAGCATCCCCTGCCCATTGCTGGGTAAGCACTGGGCCAAAGAGCTCTGCCCACGGTCCTGGGCTTGGTGAGCAGTGTTTCACCCTTGATCCGTGCACAACACTCCCATTAATATGTATCTGTCAAGGAAATTGCACAAGGTTATTTAATATTCAGCCCACATTACTGGGAAGTGGTAATAAATTCTTAAAGCTGGAATATGTCTCTTGCAAAATATTTGGTTCTCGTCCCATTACTAAAAAACATCCTTTGCTCGGGTTGCAAATGGTTCTTGTAAACCTCTAGAGATGGTAAGCCAGTATCAGCAAATATCCAGACACAGGAGGCTGAACCCCTCTTGCCAGGTGGATCACTGCACCCTTCCTGCAGCTGATGACCCCCTGCCCACTGCAGACAAATCCCAGAGCAGGCAAAATGTCTTGAGAAGCCTTCCAGAAGATTTCTTCTTTAAAGACTCTATAAAAGGTCAGGCTTGGAGGTTTATGCACTTCTCCAACACAGACCAAATGGATGCAGATGGAGGATAACTCCTGGAGTACCTTTAATACTAAAATAGGATGGTACAAATATATGAGATAGTCTGAGTCTCATGTGCCTGTCTCATGTCAGTAATCTTGGCATAGAAGAGCCCACTGAGAATTATGGGCTTTTGGTAGGAGGCAGAGGCTGGTGCTAATTTGGGCTTGTACACTGAAGATAAAATATGCATCTGGTTATTGAGATGCCTACTAATTTTAACTCTGGTTCTGAATAATGGAATAGTGTTATTAGTCTGATGTAAAACTGCCCATATTTTATATGCAAAATCGCTGTCTGTAGTGAAACAGTCTGCTTTGGTTTGCCCAGATACTAAGGAACAGCAGACAATAAATATGCATGCAATTAGGCCAATTTCAGTAAGTAAATAGAGGTATTGCCTAATATATCTAAAATTCCAAGAATTCATGCGTAAGATGCAATGAATTGTTTTCCCTGTCTTTTGATTGTTTCAGGGATCTCTGAGCAAGCCTGCTTAGAAGATGTTAGAGTCCATTTACTTTTGTTAACGAGATGCTCAGATACAAAGCTGGTGAAATAGAAGCAACATCTGAAGCAGGACTGAGTCACTTTAACCTGGGCAATGAGCTGTCTTGCTGCCTGCATCATCCTCTTGCATGCTGAGAGGAAAACACCAGAGGAAATGGGCACTTCCATGCACGCAACACTTCATTCCCCCTTTTGCTTTCTGTGCCCTCCCTGGTCTTTACCATCCTGCTGATTCAGTCACCAGATTCCAAGTTTCTCAAGGTCTTTCTGGAGTGAAGCTCTACCAACTCTGCCAAATGAAGATGGAGGTCATCTTTTCTCATCTGTTATCATCTGCAAACCTGTTGAAAGCGTCCTCTGTGTCATCAGCTTGGTAACTGATGGAAATATTGAACAATATCAGCACTCGTGCCGTTCCCTGGGGTCCTCTGTTCATTACTGGCAGCCAGATGGCCCATCACAATGATGATTATTACTCTTTGGCCTAACGGTCCAGCTAATGCTCCGTTTATCTAACAGTCTATTCATCCAACCTGTACTTAACGAGTTTTTGTGAAGTGTCCAGTTGTCCCAGCTGTCCCTGTGACTTTCTGAGGAGGGGCAGCAACCGTACAGTCAGTATTCTTCAGTGAATCCTGTCTGAATACCTGCAGCTTCCCTTGGTTGACCCTCACTTGTTGCTCTGGCTGTTGGTTGTCCCTCTCCTTCACAGATCATTTTGGACACATGAAGACCTGGCAGTAGGCTTTGCCAGTGAAAACTTATGCAAGAAGAGCACTGAATACTTGGATCTTTTGCTTATCATCTGCCATTGGGTTGTCTTTCCTATTCATTAGGAGACCCACAATTTCTCCAAGATTTCCCTTGCTGCTGGCACGTGTAATATTCTTTCATGTTTCTCCCTGTCCCCAGCCAATCTTAGCTCCAACTGGGCTTTGGCCTTCCAGATTTAATCCCAGAACAAACACTGCTTGCACACTCCTTTGTTGTTACTTTCCCATAATTCTTCTTGCCGTAAACTTATTCTGCATTTCAATTCACAACAAGCAATCAAGGGTGCAGTTTTCTCATGAGTGCTCATTTTAACACACACCCTATCTGCTTTCAGCCATAATTACTGTCCTCTGAGCTCCCAAACCTTCAGCTGGGCTTAGCTGCTAGCTCAGATCCCACCTCATTTGTGAGAGCCACAAGCTTTGTGCTGAGGAGCCCTCCTGCCTTCAGGCATTTTCACAGCTCAGCTTCTCCCTCTGGGGCTTGTCTTCTCTCCTTCACTTTTAAATTGCAGCACAGGGGTTTATGCTGAGAATTTGGAAATATTCTCGAAGAATCTGGACAATTAACTATGGAAGAGGAGTCCAGCACGCCTGTAAGATCTCACCCTGCAGAATTTTAAGGATAGCCTAGATATGCATACCAATAAACAAACAAACAAACAAACCAGCAAACAAGAAAAAATAAGAGGCATCAAGAATAACTGTTCTGAAGCTGGCAAAGCATGGGTGAATTCCTGAGCACTGTTTAGATCTAATTATCTACAACCTCTTCTGTGCACTGCCTACTTTGTTCATCTGTGAGTCTCTGCCCCTTCCAGCTTCTTCCTCCATATCCAGGTCCCCAGGAGCCCTCCCCAGATCTCCCATTTTTCAGCACTCTCTCTCTGCCCATGGGGGCAGCTGCTCTGGGGTGAACCACCCTGTTGTACAGAGCTGCCTCAGGTCCCCATTGCACTTTCAAGGGTCACCATCACACAAGGGAAGGAGCTACCTCCACCTGCAGTATCACCATTCTGTTCCTGGAAAGCAGCAGCACCTGGTGGCTCTTCACTGGGAAAAACACTGACATCTAATCAGATTAATGAGAGCATCCCAGGTCTGAAAGATTCATACAGCACTATAAGCAGTTTAAACAAGCTGGGATGAATATGGCACTGCCTCCCTTCCTAAGCCCTCCTGCAGTTCCAGTCTGGTGGCTAAGAATCTGGATGCTCACTGCCACCTCAAGTCACACGTGTGGCAATTGCATCCACCCCAGTTAACTTAGGGAAGGTGTGATAAACACAAAACAAACCTCCAGGGCTCACACCTAATATTCCTTGGTGAGGTCGTGCAGCTTCACACTTTTCTAAAGTGGTTTCTGGAAGTACTAACACATAGGTGTCTCGTGCTTTGTTTTAGTTCCAGCTGAAAACTCTGAATTTGCTACAAAACCACAGAGTCAGGTGGGGTCTCATTTTGGGCTGACACTTTGCACACTACAAAGTGTGAAAGAACAATGATATCTCCTTCTTTGGGTGAATAGTGTACGTATATAGGGATGCACTCAAACAAGGAAGTTACAGACCTTACAACACAGCTGTGTTATCTAATAGCGTATGGCACTTAAACAGCATTTAAAAATGGTCAATGTGGGTAAGGCCTCCTGCAGTTTGTCAGCACCCATTTTCATTTCAGAGAAACTATAGAGCAACAAAAAAAGGCAGAAAGCTTGCCCCAAATGAAAAGAAACTCTGATGCCTTGTGTTTTTTCCTTTCTGTTCCTGGCCATAAGCTCTGCATAATTTGTCTGACAGCTGGCTGACTGAGAGATTTATTACTGACAGGTACTCGCAGTGTCTCTCCTGCCTGAATAGTGAAAACGTGCAGCCATTGCTGCCTGCTCACTGGAAAATGCAGTTTTCCTCAACACCAAGGCTTCCCAGAGGCGAGCCAGATTTCCTTCTTAATTCATTTTACTGAATTATTTCTAATATCATATATTTTTGTGTTCACAGTGTAAGTCCCATGGCATGACTTTTACTTAAGAACATTGCCCGTTAGAGATGAATCTCTGCTGTCATTCAAGGAACATTTCTAGCCTTCATGCTTGAAAAGATAAGTGATGAGCTGTGATCTAATGTGACCCCAAGGCTCAGAGAATGAGAAGGCAACCTTGAGCACCACAGCTTATTTTTCAAATCATATGATTTTTAAATCATTCCACTGATGAGAAGGCAGAAGTCGGAAGGAGGGAGGATGGTTTGTGGTGATTTTCTCCTTTCTGCAGCATTTCTGTACTTTAAGGAAAGGTCCATTGGTCACTGAGTCCAACCCCTGGCTCCAAACAACCACCCAAAATCCAACCCTGTGTCTGAGAGTGCTGTCCAAACACTCCTTGAGCTTCAGCGCTTGGGGCCATGCCCACTTCCCTGTGCATCCTGTTCCATGCCCACCGCCCTGTGGTGCAGACCCTGTCCCTAAACCCCAGCTGCCCCTCCCTGAGCTACATACACTCAGTCACCCCAGGTACAGAACCCAGCATTTTCTCCCATTAAACTTGGCAGCTTTGGTGATCACCCAGCACTCTGATACACCACGATCCCTGCGTAAGGCCTCTCTAATCAGCTGCTTTGTGGTGCAGCAGCCTCAGGTTAAAAAAAGATGGACAAAGAATTCAGGAAGCTTTTCTTGTCTTGATGCAGTGCTGCATCCTCATTTTGCTCGTGATGACAGTTGATGATCCAGAGGAGGTGGATGTGGTGGCTGGACATAGCAGCTTGAAGGGTAGTGGGACAGGCCAAGAAAGGTCCTGACAGCCTCCCCACTGAGTAATCTCAGCAGAGACATGCAGTAATTGCTGCTGTGCTTCGGGAAATGAACGGCTGGTTACATCACCCTGCTTGTTTTCATGTTGCTCTTCTCTTCCTCGAGGATTACTGAGATTCTTGATTCATCCCTTATGTTCAGAGCAAATGTTGCTCACTAAGGACTTTAACAGCTTTGTTCAGTCTTACTGGAATAGTTATTGGATGCATGAACAAGCTATTACTAACAGCATGTATGATCTGAGTTGGTCTCTTGGCACTATCCATCAAAACATGGCAGAGGGCTGCACTCAACTGGGAGAGACAGAAGAAGTAGCTGAAGAAGGAAACCTGCAGGAAGAAGAAACCTTGTGCCCTTGTCACCCCTCCCTTACTCTTCCTGAGGGAAAGGATATGGAGAAGGTAGTGTCCAGGAGCCTCCAGGACCACACCCAGTCATCGGGGTGACCTCTCTGTGGGCACCAGTCAAGATGTAGCTGGATCACAGAATCACAGAATTGTAGGGGCTGGAAGGGACCTCCAGAGACCATGGAGTCCAACCCCCTGCCAAAGCAGCTCCCTAGCCCAGGTTGCACAGGTAGGCGTCCAGGCGGGTCTGGAACGTCTCCAGAGAAGGAGCCTCCACCACCTCTCTGTGCAGCCTGCGCCAGTGCTCCGTCACTGCACTGGGAAGATGGATAGAGGGGTTTTGGTGCAACAGGATTTCAGAAGCGTGGCTGCAGATGCTTGGTTGTGTAGCTGAGCTGGTGAAGCTGGGAGAGAGAGTGCTATAAGCTGGGAAATGCTGCTGTGGACCATTTCACTACTGCTTCCCTGCAGAGGCAAACATCACTTCTGCTTCAGCCTAATTTCTTTAATCATCTGCCCACCACAGGAGCCCTGCCAGGACATCACATAAGATGAGTTGTTTGAGGAAAATCTTCAGTTCCGGAACTCCTCTCTGCTGTCTTCTGCTGAATCACTTGTTGCCAAGAGCAAGTGCTGACGATGGCATCAGTGACCACAGCCGTGGGGGTGTGCCCAGTTCCTGGCACTTTCCATCCTTGGCATTACATCCTTACACATGCATTGAGGAGGCTGCTTGGCACAAACATTTTCCACTTAAAGCAGTGAAACAGACTCTTGACGACATCACTGTCAAGCAGCTGCAGATAAACAGAGCTTTTTGTTGCTGTTTTTTAGAAAAGGTGCTACACATTGTTTTCCTCTCATCACACCCAAGCCCACCCCATGTGGGTGATGAGTGCTGTGGGACTGAGGGTGCTGGGGCAGAGTTGTGTGCTCAGAGTTGTCACAAACGTGCCACATATTATTGTGGGTAATAACGTAGTTGGTGTGCCCATATACCCACACACTGCTGGAGGATTTGGCTTCTTTCCTCCCTTCTCCTAAGCAGTGCGAGTAAGTGGAAAAAAAGAATTGTCCAACCTGCCTCTGTGTGATGCTGTTTCCAAGCAAAATCTCCCAGATCCCCAAACAACCCATAGGAAGAGTAATTAAAGGAGTGAATCAAGGGGCTCTGGGGAAGGTGCTGCTCACAGCATTTATTTTATGTCTGTTGAGTTTCTGACACTCCTGAATGCATGTTTTGCTTTTCCAACATCCAGTCAACTCTGGAACTGGTAAAAAAAGACCAAGTACTTCCCAAACCTGCAGGGAATTGCTGTGGTCCCAGCAGGGCTCAGCCTCCCTGCCTGCTTGGCTGAGGACTGGACCTCGAGCTGCAGTGCAGAGCAATGCCTTCACCCAAGAGACCACGGTACACTCTGCAGAGATGTGCTCTGATGGCATTGCATCATTTCTAAAATTTGTCCTCTGTAAGAGCAGGAAATCTGACACTTCTCAAGGCTGCTTGAGAAGCATAATTTTGCTGAATTGTGGTATCTGACCTTTACAAAGCACAGAAAGTTGCACAGTAGATAAGAGCTGCTATGAAGATCTAAGTTCCAAAATGAAAGTTTTATTACAAATACAATTTTGTGCCTTCTGCAAAGGTTTATATTTGTATAGACAAAGATAAATTTAAGCTAACGCTTAATGTGCTTTCTCCTTTTTTATTATTTTCAGATCACTCCCACATGCTGCCTGGTATCTATGCTGTATCTTCTTGCTGTCACTCACTGACTGCATCATGAACACCTCTGTTGTGCTCACAGCCGTACGCAAAAGTGAACAGGAAAGTCAGAGTTTGTCACAAAGAGAATGTCAGAGCATGGACACTTAGGTCAGCTTTTTTTTTTTTAATACCTTTATTTTTTGGGAACAGTAAAGAGCAATGTTATTATGATTCTTTTATGAGAATGGCAGTAAAAAATCTCCGATTTCGGTTAAGAATTAGATCCAAGAAAAATCTTTAAAACTATTAATATATGCCTATTTTCATGCTATTGCTCAATTCACAAGAGCTTGCTGAGCAGGGCACTCTCTGAGGCAACATGGGGGAGAGGAGGATTACTTAATCCACTCCAAAATGACGGAAAATGCTTTAATTATTTAGCTTGGTGGGTTTTGTGCGTGGTTTTTTGGTATTGCTTTTTTTGTTGTTGTTGTTCTTCTGGGTTTTTTGTTGTTGGTTTTTTTTTTTTTAGAACAAGTGAATCTTTATTGATTTTTCTGGGGATCGAAGCTGAACATACATAACTGAAAAGAATAGCCCTAGGGAGAGCAGAAAAAAAAGAAAGACATGACACTTTACATTGATTTAGCCATTATATTGTACTGGACAAATGGAATATAGCAAGAAGAGCCATTACACAGCTGTTCCCAAAGGTGGCTTTGATATTTACAAGTACTTACACACAATTACAGCTTTAAGTACAATATCTCTGCCCTTCCCTCTTCAACTTTTAAGCCATAAAATTATATACTTCTTCTTAGTCACCCAAAGTATGCCACAGAGGTGGGCAAAGCATCACTGTGCTCCTTTTTATAGTGGAAGTACTAAA
>VXAB01014306.1:2029-27426 GCA_013399175.1 Odontophorus gujanensis | reverse complement strand
GGAGCTGCTGCAGAAGAACGAAGAACCCTTGTGGGGAAGTGGGTGGAAAGGTCATGTGGCATGTGGCGTCTGTTGATTTTCACATGTTGTTAACTGTCATCCATTGGAGCTATTCATATTATTATTAAAAATATTAAATCAATGTATTTGATTCCTGTTTCCTTTTTTATGATTATTTTATATGCTTTTTAAATATGTATCATGTTCATTTTGTGTCTTTTTCATGTAGTGTCATTTATTACGGTTCTGTTTTTTGAAACGAGTGTTTTTTGGAAGAAATTGGGATGTCTTTTCCCTCTTTCCCCAAAGTATGTGTTAAGCCAGTTGACATGACCCAGGAAGCTAAGTAGAGCTCTTCAAAAATTGACATTAAACAGTTTCCCTTTTCTAACATCTATTTATCAGTGAGAAATAATTAGTAAGTAATTAATATTAAGTATTTTTTTGGTAAGGATTTTCTTTTTACAAGGCATGAATATAGGTGGTAGATTAGTAGCCCAGTGTAGGCAATGGGATTTATAGGATCAGTAGGTAACTTCAACTTCTTCCAGAAGTCCTTGAAAAACTGTAGGAATTATGATGTTTTAGCTTTCCTGTTCATGACTTGGTGTTTATTTTGGTAGTCATACTTGATTTGATTCATTGCTGTGTTTTGGGTGAGGAACTGCAGTTTATGAAGTCCTGGAAATGGTAAGTGAGAGTAAGGTGTGTTTAACGTGTCATGTTCATTTGTTCATTAACAGAGCTGAGCTGGTCCAACACTTAGCAAGTATGTCTGTCATATATCTTTATATGATTCTTTCAAAGATTCCTGAGAGGTGAGATATGTGCAGATGAACCTATGTGATTTTCTCTTTTTCTCAAATGGAGATTAATAATGTCAAGTGAATGACTTTATTGCTGTGTTGTTTAGTTCTTCGGTGAAGGTGGTTTGACCCCTGTCTCTATGGAAGTGGAGATGGTGGGGGAGAACACTAGGTGGATTCTTTCTGTCCAGTAGATTTTCTTCCACTGCATAATTGATGCAGAAGGGGAAATTACTGCACAAACTGTTCACCAAAGGTATTGTTTCCCTCAAANCAGTAGATTTTCTTCCACTGCATAATTGATGCAGAAGGGGAAATTACTGCACAAACTGTTCACCAAAGGTATTGTTTCCCTCAAAAAAAAAAAAAAAGATGCTTTGTTATTGTTGAAGTGATTTGAAACCTAGAAAAGTTAACTTTTTAGTTATTTTAAAGCACATTTGGGCAAAAGAATGAAATTATCTTTTTCCCTTAACAATTTTTTGTACTGTTTAAAGAAGATCATGTACTCAAGCATGTGGAAGGTTTGGCTGCTGTTTAGTTTCTCCTGTGTCCTCTCACTACAACCTCATGAGTTGCTTTAGTATAGGAAATGGAAAACTGATAAGAGTTTCTTCAATTCTCTAGGCCACAGCAGTGTAGTCTTTAGAAGCAAGTAAACAAGTTGGTGAGCCAGAGCTACCCTCTCTGATAAATGAGTGTCAAGGTGGGCACCAGAAAATATTTTTCAGTTGACCAAGAGAAGAGATGATGCCAGGGTCTGTGCTGGTCGAGAGACACCTAGCGTGTAAGATCTTTTCAAAGCAGCTAGTGGATACAGTGGAACAAGGCTTTAGCTATAGAGGAATTAGATTAGGTTGCTTTTTAACAGCTGTTGGTGGAGTTTGTTCCCCAAACATATCCAACATTCCCAATTGAGTATTTTGAATCCATGTACATCTGTAAAATTACTCAATCTAATTTGGTAATCTTAGCATGTGAAATGCAGGACATATTTTTTGTTTAAAACTTCAGCAGACTTTTTTCCTAGTTGTGTATAGCATAAAGTGCTAATCTCTTTTTTACAATAAAGCAACAGTTCTATGCGAAAAGGTGTGAACTGTAAAACTTCGTTATATTAATGAACTATAATATGAGAGAATGACTGTATTTTTCTTCTTTGAAAATGACTATATGGAAATTATATGCAATGGTGAGTTAAACTATTCAAAATCAGCTGCTCTAAGTGAGACAGGTTTGATGAAACAATTGCTATATGCCTAAGGCATTTTGAGAGTGGAAAGGTGGGGAATGAAGTGTATATTCTGCATCGCTTACATTAACGTGAATGAGAAACACTGTATCTGAACAGGGCTGCAAATTGCTTTGCAATATAGCAGTAAGTGGATAAATATTCAGTTGTCTACAGTGTTGATAACTGGTTACACTGAGCGTGTATTTAGTTCCTGTCTTCACTGCTGATGATTTTATTAGATGTGGTATCATTTCCATTCAGTGTACAAATATCTGGTGATTTTAAAACCAATATTTAAAAGTATTCCGTGGCCTGAATAGGTGAAACTATTTCAGGAAAAAAGCCATCAGATCATTGAACGTAATAATGTGTTTTCACCACCTTCTGTGTGCTTAAGTTTGGAGTAATGTGTTAGAGATGGTGAGGGAGGAAAAAAAAAATAGAATATGGTCTTTCAGTTTGTAACTAGCTCTTTAAGGGAATCTTTTGGCAGTGGGTTCATGGCAGGTTTCCATTTTTTTTTTGGCTTTTTTTTAGTAAGCATCAAGCTTAAAAAAATTCCTTTAGTTTTGTCTTTGTCTACCTTGAATTGCTAGTGAATTTTCTGTCTTGTTATAACCTTGTTGTAAAAGTACTTTGTGCAGTGCTCAAAGCGTTATGTATAAGTTAATTAAGCTTTAGCTACTTCTCTGTGAGATCATGCTCCCAAGGGCTGTCTTTTCACTGTGTTTGACTTGTAGCAGCAATTGCAGTCTCTTCTTACTGCACAAGTCATCCATAGGCAATACATCCAGGAAATACCATAGCCATTTTATACACAGGGAGTGGAAAATGCCAAATGTAGTGAAAAGGAAAATCAATCTTTTTTTTGTTACACTGCAGTGAATTATTTTTAGCCCCAAGGCAGTCTTTGCATTGATGGCAACTATTCAAACATTCAGGGAGATTTGTTATCACTTTAAGCATTTCCATCCAATGTGAATCTTCTTGCAAATGAGACAAGAAATAAAGAAAGCTGTTTTGCAGAGAGCTAACCTGACACTTTTACTGTGACACTGTGCCAGTCATTCTTTGAATATATTTTCTGAGTGTTTCATACTTTTCTCTCTTCCCACTTGAGGAGAGGGAAATCACACTGTCAGAATTACCAGATATTCTTGGAAGTTCTTTGGGGAATTCAGCCTAGTAGAAATGGGTGCATTTTAAAAATCTAAGGAAATAAAGGAAGTTTGCTTAACATCAAATATAACTTACTGTTAGTCCCATCTGTATCTCCAGCTCCATTTCCATTCTCTTTGGTTTCAAACTCTTCGTCTTTTTCATAGTTTTTTAGGTACTGGACTATTCTTTTGAAGTAATCAAGTATGTTGGCCTGCTGTTAACACAGTAACAAGTCTTGTTACAAATCTAGAGACTACTAATGTAGTTTAATTAACTGAGAACCAGATACTCAGATTTGTAAATAGAAGTGCCAGATTTCTGGGGGGGTAGGTATAAAGAAAGGGGAACTTGGAGTGTTTAAGTTAACTGTGGTCTACAAAACAGTATTTTCATTTACGAAACTGCATTTTCAATTAGGTAGGTTGGGACAGTGAAATTCTGGCAGCTGTCATTTATTAGGTGCCTCTTATGGGAACTGGGCGGAGTCAGCTTTCCTGTGAGTGATCTTTGGACAGTATGGTATATTGGTCTCAAATTCATCAGTACTTAGTGGAAGGGAGGTTTTTCCCTGCTTCTATTTTGGAGTTTTCAGGATGAAGTGTCATGGAGATAAATGAAAGCTTACCAACCTCATTGGTGGAAGGGTGACTTAATGTCTGACAGATCTCTAAAACGCACAGTACTCCAGATGCATCAGAAACAGCTAGAAATTGCTGCTTTGCTGAAAAGCATTTAACAAAAACGTATTAAAAAATCTGAATTCCAATAGTAATATGTTCTGCTTAAACATGAATAAACATGAAATGTCTTTGTTCTGATATGGGATCTGACTGCCTCTTAATATGGACAATGCAGAGAGCTACAAAGGGTTTGGTTGGGGTCTTTTTGGTTTACTGTTGACTGCAGCAAGAAGCTTTATTGGTCTCATATTTAGCAAATGAAATTCTCTTTGAGGTTTATGGTTTTTCAGGATCTTTTTTTTTTATTTTAAAAGAAGTTTTCATTTGTTTATTGCCTTAGGAATAAATTTAATAGACTTAGAACATGATGCATGAGCTTCTCTATGTAGTACAGTGCTAAACTAGTGGAGTAATGTACCCATCCTTTATGTAAGCTAGTGTGCAGCAATCAGTCAATGAGCTTTGCAGAAATGACCCCCCTAAAAACGCAGAAATTTTACAATCAGAAAGTAAAACACAGTGAAGTGTGATCACCATTTACTTACATGAGGCAATCCAGGGGCTGATGCAAGTAATTGCTGATTTAGAGATGTTCTGGATATGGGATGGCTTGTGAGTTTTCATCATTAAGTCCCAGACTTCTATATTTCCGTCCTCTGTGGCAATGTAGAAAACTCCTGGTCTCGTTAAAGACCAA
Organism: Odontophorus gujanensis; assembly: GCA_013399175.1. NCBI lineage: Eukaryota > Metazoa > Chordata > Aves > Galliformes > Odontophoridae > Odontophorus > Odontophorus gujanensis. Next base: position 22,848 of record VXAB01014306.1, on the reverse strand, counting down.
TGTCCTGCAGTGTATCTTTGTGCTACGCAGTTTGACTGGAGGATTGGTCCATTCTTAATGTAGATATACATTAGATAAACAGTAGATACACATTAGACATAGATAACAGTAATATCCATTTACTGCATCAAATTTTCTTTCTGTGAGCATTCACTATTTGAATGACCCTATTATAATGTAACATAGGCAACAGGCTCAGTATCACCTTCTGCATGTAGAAGTGCATGGGGTTGAAACAACCCTGATATCTCACTTCCAGTCTACAAAGCTAATCTGTCTATCTGCTGTTAAAATCTATGGCCTTGAGACTTTGAGATGTGCAGCTAATCTGAGTCCCTGCAAAACAGGAACTGTTACAAAAATAAACAAACCCCCTAGGTTTTATGATTTCAGCTATTGAGAAAATTGCATCATAGGTAAGAGTTCTGCAGACCTACTTAGCACACACTGTCCTTGTTCCTCACTTTCTAGAGCAGCATAAATAATTTGATGAGGAACTGTGGCTCTTACAAAGATAGTACTAAAGAGGGCTGCACTGTTCTTTCTGCTGGTTACAAGTTTACAAAGCCATTTCTAAAACAACTTTTTTGATGTGAAGAAATGGGAAAAGTTTTCTTTATACTTTATTTTTAAGCTGTCAAGCTTTGTGATTTACAGACGGTTCTGGAAATATGCTGTAAGGCTATTATTCTAGTTATCTCTCTTTTATTATTTTGCTGTTTTGAAGTAACTTACTGTAACACCTTCTTTCCAAATGGCAAAATTCCAGCCTCCAACACTGAGAATGATGTCTTTAAAAAATGGAGATCTCTGGACAGTGTTCACAGCTTCTTTGTGGATGGTGTATTTCTTACCTAACAATGGAAAGGACAGTTGCTTGTGTCATCTCCCATTGTGGGTGTCCTCGCAATGAGAGATGCATGGAGGGAAATAAGGGCGTGGTATTCAAAGATACCAGCCTCTTTTGCTTGCAAGGTATTGGAGTTGCTGTGGAGCATGATTTCAGTGGTTTGTGTCATTAAGCACCCAGTGATACATCTGTAACACTGGAGTTTGCTGGTCTGCCATGGCAGCTAAACTGCATGCTACCTTGAGCACGTACTGCTGACTACTGATGTCACTGGTGAGACAAACTTCTAAGAACAGATTAGCAAGCACATTAAAAATACAGAGTATAGTTGCAATTATTTTAAAATTAGCAGTATATGACAGTTTAAACAAGTACTGAGAAACTTGAACTTACTAGCTATTTTTTCTGTGCTTCTATTGGTCTTCATCTCCCAGTCAGAATAAATAATTTCTCCATCCTGGGATGCCAGAAAAATCATGTAGAAGTTAATATTGGAGTTCGACAGCATACAGCAAAGTGGCTTATGTTAAAGTTGTGACTAATTACAACCATTATTAACTTTGTTATGGGTAAATTAAAACAAAAGTTCGCAACCCACAAAAAAGCATGGGTATTTTGGATCACTGCCTCCCGGTTTTTTATTGCAAAAACTGCTTTACTTATCCTGATGCATGTAGGCAGCCTTTCCTGCAGAACTGGGTACCTGAGTATCTGGGGAAAGGGTGGTAGAAACATGAAAAGCAGCTGAAAGATAAATATTCTTTTTCATACCTACTCAGAACTGATGAAGATCTTGGGATTTTTGATGTGTAGGATACGTAGAGGGCTATGAGTAGCTGGGATTTCTTAGTATAAAAATAAGTTGTGGAGGAAACTGTAGCGTAATTTTCATCTGATATTTGTGGAAATACTAAAAAATATGGCTCTTCTTGCAGTGAGGCAGTACTGTTCCGTTTCTAATGGCAGGTAGATAAGTTCAAGATATTTTGGAAGTGTTTTCTTGAAGGGTTTGTAGTTTAGCAAATAGTGGCTTTTATTAATAATAGAAGCACGTTGTTAAATGCATTAAGATTGGGGTAAAATACAGCATGTCCTGAATGATTTTTAGTGACTTTTAGTTGGTACCCAAAGAAAACATGTAAGTGCATACTTTTGTGGAAAGTGTATGATTTAATTGTTCAGTCTTTCAGAGATATTTCATTAACATTTTCTTAGTAGCCTATTATTTTAACTTACTTCAGTTCCAACAAAAAAGTTGTTGGAGATGTTCTCTAGTACATTCAGAGTTTTATTTGGAGAAACATTCATCTGTGCATATGGGCTGTCTATGACAAGCACTTGTGATTTTTTCAGAGATTGCGCCTCATCTGGGAAACAATACAGATACGTTTACATATTATACACCAAAAGTTACCAAATCAAACAATTCCTCTGTCTGAAGGGGAATTCCAAGAACAGAGATGAAGAAAGCCTTCAGGACTGCAACTTTATTGGTGGTCTAACTGCTTCCCTGCTCAAGTTTCCTGTTTGCTGATAGGAATCCTGGAATGGGCCAATTCCCTCAGTCAACATGGGAATGGCCCAACCATTGGTAGGATGCTGGCTGTGTGTGCCACCTCCCTGGAAGGTGGTCGGTCTCACGTGGTGTCAGCGTGCCAGCTTTGGAGATGGATTGGTAGTGGGTCCTTACCACTAAGTAACTGGATATAGAACAGCTCTTTTTGTACTGCTGTAGCCATTATTTTTATATTGCACTTTAAGTACTGGTATTTATAAGAAACATTCTTCTCCAGCTGTGTTCAGCTTTGGACATTTTGTTGCTTAGCTTTCAGTATGTATATATACTGAAATATAAGCTTATTAAAAATATTTTTCCCAATAGTAGGGTGTAATAGGAATATTACCTGTGATTTTGTAATGATAATGCTGTTCCTGCAAACTAATTTTGGTGGGACTGCATTTCACGCTGTGTTCTTCTTCCTTGTTGCACAGGCTTATCTGTTCAGAAAAAATGCATCTGATAACTTATTTTCTTAGACCTTTGTTTGATCTTTTGTACCTGCAAGACCACACTACTTTCTGCTGTAACAGGTCTTTTCAGTCTTCAGCATGTTTGCAATATTCCACAAGAAGCTTTTGCTGCCTCATTTGAAAGTACAGAGACGTGTAAATTTATAGTTCCTAGTGTTAACTTTTACCTATGTGACTTATGCTGTGTTTCTAATGACAAAAAACAATAGTTTCAGTGGTCATGCTTTTTTAACATCTGTACCAGCTGCAGCTGTTCTGGGCAGAATAAGTTTTAATTTTTATTTTTTAACTTCTTTTATTTTCAATCCATTCCTCCTTTCCCAATCCCTGCAAAAACAAGCAAAAACCACTACACACAAAAAAAACCAGAGCAACTAAATGCATCTTGTGACTATTTCAATTACATTGATTGTTTGGATTGCCAATAGTTCTGTTGATCTTGATTATTTCACTTTTTGGGAACTGAGATAGATAGGATGGAGTGGTTGACAACAGCACACTCTATTACTACATCTGCTTTTGTATTGCTGCAGTTTCTAAGAAGCAGCTGTTCTGCTAGCATCTCAAAATACATTTCACAGAGCTTGCAGAGGAATTTTTAAATGTTTCATCATTAGGGGGAAATCCACAAGAAAGTTGCAATTTTATGGAAAAATTAAAGGGCTGAGAAGCAGAAGAACGAGTTCCTATGGGGCTCTGGCTATATTTACAATTTTGCTTGGTCCTCCTGTTCCATATTTGTGTGCAGTACCTTCAAGAAAGGTTTCCAGACGAGATCTGGATTCCTAGAAGCATCTGAAATTTCAGAGAGCACATCAAAACTGTTTTTCTCTTTTACTTTTTCAGATGAATGCTCGGCAGGAGGTTTGGTGTCTCGAATATCCCAAAATAATATTAAGCTGTAAAATAACTGTATGTTACTATTCCCTTTTTTACTTTCCAAGTCAGATGCAGTTTTCATTTCATTTAAGAACTGTTTTCTTACTCCTTCCTCTTCAAATCTTATGTAGTGAAAGAACCCTCAAATACTGGCAAATGCAAGTACTTATTTGCTTCTTTTGTAAATGACGGCTTATAATAATTTATTCATCACTTTATCAGTTGTAACTCTATCAAGGCAGCCAAACAGCATTCACAGTTTGCTTATGAAAAGTTACTGGCACTGCCTGGGTGAATTTTTCTGTGATTAGTATGATTACCTGGGCTCTCCATAGTTGGTTGAGGAGTTTGAGAGCTGTAATCAACTCCTGGATGAGAATCTGAGACCATTATGCAACTGTAATGAGCATAACCTACTATAGTAGCAGGCACATGTTAATACAACCTGGAAATATGGGAAATGTTCTCTTAGCTGATCTAAGTCAATATTCTTCTTATGACCATGGCCACTATTGGAGGCTCAAAGAATTGGATAGCATCCTATAGCAGGTAACGTAGTAATTCAAATTAAACCTTGTTTAGTTATTTTGTGTTAATTTGTTGTCATTTAAGACAAACAGTACTGTTTTCTTGAATTTGTCTTGCCATCAGAGTTTTCAGGCCTGTAATTGTTCCTGTTGTGCTACTCTGGGTGGTCTTTCACAAAACTGACATGAGCAATAATAAGTTGGCTCATCAAAAACATCTTTCTTTGCTTTGCTGACAGGAGTTGCAGAGGTACTCATGCTATTCAAGCACCATATCACAGTGACTACCTTGCTTCTTGAGTACATGCAATGAAAGTAGAACCCCTGGTATGTGAGTAGTTTAGAATGATTTCTTCTATGTGTGTTACTAGAAAAATAGTGCGAACTTATGGACATTTCTGTTTGCAAATGTGCCTGATTTCTGTGTACAGAACTTCAGCTCTGCAGGCCAGGCTGGCAGGAATACAGAATTGTTCTGCTATCATGGGGCTGTGATTCATATAGCTTTCTGAATGGAAGCTGGATGATACCTCATAAATTATGTATTACATATACCTATCAGGGGAGCAGGTTACAAGCTGAGTGCAAATTCCAGCTCTGTTTTCAAAAATCTCACCCATTCGGTTGACCTAAAAATAATAACAATTAAAGGGGAGAGGAAAACAAGAGGATGAAAATCATGCTCTAAGTGAATGCTTCAACACATAAAATGGTCTTCTAGAAATTAAGTCATTTTGGCTTGGGTAAGGTTTAAAAATTAGGACTTAGGAACTTGTGGCTATAGTAATAGCTAAGGAGTTTTGCAAATATCAATTCATTTGAAGTATATCAGCTCTCCCTTGTAAACACCTTAAATTCAACATAGTTTAAACACAGAAATCTTATTCAAATTCTGAACTAGATTTTGAGTAAAACTACAGATTCCCTCCCTCCCCCTCATAATAACAGGATCATGTCAGAGAGAGCATACAGCACAGTTGTAAAGCACAATGAATAGAAGTGGTACCAGGTTAATTAACATTCCTAAAATGTAGTCAGAAATAGTGAGGTCTGTTACAAATAATTGAACTTCTAACTTTTTTTTCCCTTGAGTTTACACAGTGATGTCTGAAGTGATAGATTAGGAAAACAGTAATAAATAAATAAAATTAAACTCACCTCAAAATAATCTGGCAGCCAGTGTATATCTGTTATCTTTTTTTCATGGCTGTGGTTTATGGAGGAGGATGTGCAATATCTCACTAAAATTTGTCCTTTTTCATTTTCATCATCTTCCATAAGAAATAGCTAGACATGTTTAAAAACAAATACATTTGTGTATTTCCAAAATTAATTTTTAAACTTGTCCAAGGAAAAGATTGTATGCTGATAATGCATATTCACAGCAGCCTATATGGAAAGCCTTGAATTAGGTCTTTGCATATGCAGCTCTGAAAAGAATTCCAACATGCCTCCATGGGCACACATCCAGTTATGTTATTAGTTCCTTCTCTGCTTTTGTTTCTCTTCTATAGTTTGCTTCCACTAAAGTCTGCTTTTCATCTTCCAAGCTACCGTTCTTATATCCATCCTTTCCAGAATCACTTTTAGTATTATATATAACAACAAACGCTACGCATATTTGATGGCCTTCATATGGCAAGAGTTGTGTAAATGTTGATGCCCATTTGTTAGAAGCCAAAATCTGTGCAAAATACAGTAAAGCTATTAAGTTTCACTAATCAGGTAGAAATGTTGCTGTGATAAGGGATGTATTTCATGAACTCATCAGATTTCTTATCCTACCTAGTCTCATGCTGCAAAGAGCCAGGGTACATTCACCCTCTAACATGTGTTCTAAGTTTCCATCTCTTTACCTCAGACAAATCGTTGTCCTCCAGTAGATTCAGAATGGAAACATTATCCATATTAACAACTGTCTTTTTCATTCCTACAGTAACACTTCTAGTATTCTGCAGTTTTTCTTCGTATTGCGAAATATCCCACAGTACAACCTACCAATGAGAAAGGAGTATGTTGTGAATTATTTTATTCTTTGTATCAATACGCTTTCAAATATATATTTTTTTCTGGGGGGAAACAAAAATAAATTCACTCTCTGTACTTGAAATTATGAAGATTTTTAAGGCATTGTGATATCGTAATTTGAAAGGCTATGCTTATGTCAACAACAACAAAAAGGAAAAAGCCTACATGGTTTGACATATTTTCATTTTTATTGTATTTTACTGATGTACTGCAAACAGCCATCTTGAAGTAATGTCTCAATTTTGGAATAATCAGAACATATCAGAATTTCTATAATTCACTTCACAAGACAATACAGGGAACTAGAAATTTTCTGTCATCTGCAAAACTGGAGAGAAAACTTCCTTACTAATAGAAATGACTAATTCTGTTACTTGAGTTCTGAATTCTTGAGACTAATTTTTTGTGACAGTTGTTAGAAATGTTGAATACATCTTTTGAACTTTTTTTATACTGTAAGAAAATACAGAAATATCTAATTTTCTTCTTAAACAGAAAATACCTGTCCACTGAAGCAGCCAGCAGCAATAATATTTGGATCACTTGGACTGAACTGAAAGCAGTAAATTTCATCAAGACACTCCAATATTAACTAAGAATAAGGAAAAACAAATAGTTAAATAGTCACATTTATTTCCCCTTGTTATATGAACATTCGGAGTATGAGCAACTCTTGATGTATACCTGAGGGTGGATAGGATCAAAAAAGCTCCAAAAAATAATTACTGAGTCATGCTGTAGCTTAGTTCTCTCTTCTTCAGAGGGATGTTTTTTTGCTGACTCTGCTATAATCCCTGATTGAGAGAGAAAACAAACCTTCTCAGAGACAAACCAGATTTCTAAGTACTATTACTCATGCTAAGTGACTTCTTTTTCCCTGAGAACTGAATGAAACAAACAAAAACCCTTTTATTTATATATTTTTTGTTGTTAATCAGCTTTGTAGAGATTAATTCCATTAAGATTTTGTCAGTGTATTATACAAGCTAAGGACAAGGACAAATCTTTTCTCCTTCTGCTCCTTAGTGGTGTAATATTGAAGCTGAAACCATATGACAGACTTACAGTTCTAAACCACCCAACAAGAAATCCAATATTTTGTAGTTGAAGTAATTTACACAGGCAGCAGTGTTGGCTGTAATCCAAGTATGCTGTGTAATATGGACAGACATACTAAGTTTTTTTTAATTAGCATTATTACTATTTAAATTCTGATGATTTTATGAAAGTTGCATGTTTTATATCTGTTATACAAAATATCATTCAAGACTTGATCATTACCATAGGTGGTTGGGTGCCAACAAACACAGCTAATGCTTTTGTCCTTCAGATAGTGCGGATCTGTAAATGTTTGGTATGGTTTAAGATAAACGTCTGACTTGCCACCAGAACTGCTTTTGTCTTCTAGGGCTTTCCAGTCATCAAAAAAAGCATTCATAATTTCATTTTGCTGCAACGCAACATCCATTCTGTTTTGTGAAAGAACAGTTAACATTTTTAAGAATCGCAATATGACTACTCAGCAGTAGAATCACAAAATATTTCTGTAAATATACAGTTTTTTATTTTTATTTCTTTTTGCAATTATTAGGAACATGCTATTGAAAGAAGTTGTGAATTCTTCAGTGATCTATCACAACTATAAGGAAACTTTTCCCCATGTAAAATATGGGAAAGAATTTGAGAAGAATTTAACTCCACTTCTGTGGATATCAGGTACAGTAAAATTGTCCAATACTTGTACAAAAGTCATGACTAAGTGGGACTTGTCCCATGACTGAGGGCTGTCAGACAGCACCTCTGCTCTTCTGTTTAAGCTTTTGCCAGAGTGACCAGAGTTCGAAAGATTGGTTTTGCAGTTTCTTTGAAAAGATTTATTGCTACCAACTGTGACAGGACTAAGTTATAGTAAGTCACTGCTCAAATTAATATGGTATAGATTCCATGTTCATTTTAATAGAAACAAATATCAAGTTAATATTTCATAATATTAAGATAACAAACAAGAGGAAATATATGGGTTAAAAAACTCGACCATCAGCCTGGTCAAACATCCACACACACTTTCATTCTACATTATTTCATACAGCCTTTGAAGTGTATAGTGGCAGTAACTTTACCTTAAACGTACTGAAGTGAGAAACTGTTTCAGCTTCTCTGATGACAGAATCTGTTCTTTCTCCTCATTTGACAGCTGTCTAGGAAAATACTGTGTGGCTGCATTTTTTTGATAGGTCCTAACCAATTGGAATAAATTTGAATATGAGTATGTACACATTTATTTGAAAGATAAATTTTGAAGACAGTAACCCATGTAATACATAATATTAGAAGCGAAGTATATCCAGTTTTCTAGAATGTCTTCGGAAAAAGTGAAAGAAGAGCAAACAGCATCCAATTCCATTCTCTTAAATTATAACTGAGTAAGTCCAGAGGTGTTAATATGCATAACTTTAGGTGAAATCAGAAACAGTTCGTACCTTAATAAATGAGCTGATATACGTATTTCACGCACTTACCATTCTGTCTGAGTACTAGCCTCTCTTAGTTTGGGAACTATTTGTACACTCACATCTTTTTCAAGCACTTTGATACTGAAAGTTTTGTCTTGATAGGAAGCGTATTCAACGTAACTGTCTTTTACATGTGAAGCATTCCTGTCCGTAAATCTAATCAATGCACCAAATTTCCTGTGTGCTCGAGAAAACATGTACTTAATCTGGAAAAAAAGCATTTCCAAAGTTATCAGAGTAGAGTTTTTGTAAGGTCCATTCTGTTAACTGCAAAAGAAAAAGAAAAGTTAACTGCACCTTTACAGGACTGAGGAGGAACTTTTTGCCAAAGTAGTGTAATCTTCTGAAGTGAGTTGCATGGCAGTTCTAAAGATAGAGGCCACACAACTCACAGAACAAAAGGTGGGTTCGCACTTCAGGATAGGTTTGCAGGGATAGCCCTGTAACACTGAGTTGGACTTGTAAGGACCTAACTCTTCAGCTCATCTTTCAAAGTTCAGTTCTCCAGTGAAGTGTTCCTCATATTCAAGATACTTTTTCCCAGCGGTTCACAGAGAACTGGAACGTGGACTAATATTTCCATTTTATTCAAAAACCCACTGTTATAAATCTGGGAAGTTTCTACTTAGGAAAAAAATCAGTCATTTTTTTATACTATGTTGTAGTAGGAAGTAAAATTGAGGACTTCACACTTTCTCCTCTGCCTGTCCCCAGACCAGTAGGCTACAGTGTGAATTCCTCACCAGCCTTCAGAAATGTGCAAAATAATGTCAGGACAGGAGCAAGGGCTGGTGAATCAGGGCAGAGATGGAGAAGAAATGAAAACTGTGAGGGGGAGGAAGACAATGGTTGAATGTCAAGAATAATACAAGTCTAAGTGCAGATGAAAATAGCAGAACACTGGAGGGAGGGTCTGGCAAGAAGGTGGTGTTAGTTGCACAGAAGTTCATTCCAACTGGGTATCTAAGATTTTGCAAATAGTAGAAAAAATTTTTATTTTCTACTGTGTTATTTAACTGCAGGATTTTCACAAGAGTATCACTGCTGCCTCAAACCCCATTTTGTACAAAGCCTTGGTGATGAAACACACTCTGAAAATGCTTCTGAGCAGGCCTTGCCATTGAGGTAGAATACAGCATACTGGAAACTAAATGAGGTTCTTAGAATGTAGTTACAATGATTCATAATCTGTCCAGATAGTAAACTCAGCAAAAAGTGGCAGAGGTGTTAACAACCAAAGAGGATCAGGACTTCTGCACATACAGTTTAAAAAGTAAATAAGCCTAATGCAGCCTCATGTGCTTTATTTGCTGGACTTGAAGGGAACAGAGTTTTTCTGCAGCACTTCAACTTCATATTCGCGTTTGATAGTGCTTGATTTTCTCTCTATTTATTTATTTAAAATACAAGAAAATCAGCTTTCAATTTTCTGACTTCAGCTTTTTAAGAAAAAAATGTAGGTAGGTCTGCTAATTCTCACCTTTTTAACACGGTCTTTAACAGATTCTTCTTCTACTTCCTTTTCACTGCCAAGAGAAACCCATGGTTTGGATACAGGATGCTTATAAGCACAGGCTTCTGGAGTTATCTCTTTTTCTTCTTCAGTGACTGTTTCTTCTGCAGTTTCTGGAGGCTGAGACATCAAACAGTGAAAAATAGTGGTTTTTTTTTTAAATGTAGCTACTGAAATGTAAGTATGAACTAGAAACTGAGATTTCAGTTTTCATTCATGTATTTTGTTTCAACGCAATGAATCTGGCTATAACATGCCCTTGCATTCAATGGGGTTAGGACCCATTCATTCATTTATAATTTAGAATTTGACAGTAAATGTTACATATTTAATACAAAAAGAGCATTATATTATAGTCAAGAGTTATCTCAGAAGGAAATCAGTGCTCTATACAAAGAATTCATAGTGATTTTCTACAGTAGGCCTTTCTGTCCAGAATTGCAATTTGCTTTTCTATTAATAGTTGAATCTCCTGCTGGATAAGAAACTCATGTTGAAGAACAGTATAATCTCTCCATATATATATATATATTTATATATGTGAAAGTATTACTTGAAGAATGTATAAAATTGCATATTGTAAAAAATAAATACAATACTTATTTGGAGGTACCCAATCTATTATAATTTCTTCAATGTAAGTCTTAATCAAAAACATGGATGTTGGAAGAGAAAATTAACACTTATAATAAAAAATGCAGCAATACTAGCCCTATGAAGTAGAACTTAAATGCAGTTTTTCTTACCGCAGAAGGTATTTTTACAGCGATATATCTATTTTTCATTATCAGGTTTTACAGCAATGTATCTATATTTCATTATTATTTTATCCTTCAGATAAACATTCTGGCTTGCGAAGCACATCGGATATCAATGAACATGATAGCAATCTTGAAATATTTTTGAGACACGATTCTGAAATGTTCATAGAATAGAGTAACGCTGTGGTATTTTTCCTTACCTTCAGAAGGTTTTCTTTGGCTTCCTCAGAAGCAACAAGGTAAAAGTTCTGTCCATACTGGAAGCTTGCATCAAAAACTATCAGAAGTTCTTCCCCTGGGTATTCCTATTTCAATTAAAACAATTAGTGGAAGACTGAAAAAAAAAAAATAATAACATCCAAAAAGATATAAGCTTATGACTGGCAAAACTGTGACTAATAATGTTGTATAAAATCAGTATCTTGGATAATCTCATGATCTTAGCAGGGAAAATCATGTGCTAATTGAACAGCACAGATGGATTTCATTTTGTAATGAAAATGCATGGAACAGAACTAATCTGTTCTTATACAGAATTAAACAGAGTAACTGTTTCGATGATTCTCGAAAAGTAGGCAGTTAGTCAGTGAAAGTGAAATACATGCAGCTCTGTATGTTACCAGGTTTGATTCTGTGAACAGACATGTTACTTTTAGTATATTTACAACTTAAAGATATATATACATATGTTTGTTTGTTGTTTTTTTTTTTTAAGGTGTATGGTGATCCATGAGAAACTTCTAGGCTGTGATCTATTACCTTTGGCTATTACAGCATTGGTGTATTTACGAAGTCAAACAAGGACAGACATTACCAATGATAGAATATACGCTCTGAGAATACCAAATCTTAAAGTGAGAACAAAATAAGCTACATACTAGGACAGTGTTTTTGACAGGGTGGAAATCTGAAACAGCAGCTCTTGTTTTTATGTCCTGAATGATGTCATCTTTTTTAATAAGCTTGAAACAATTTTCTTCTGTGACATCCTCATACACTCGGCAATTAAAAATTTCTTGGGTCCTTGTAGTGAAAACTAAAGGAAAGATTTCTGGGTGGCCTATGAAAGAAAGAAAAATCACATGCTAAAATAATTTAGAGTGATCTTTAAACATAAATGTATCCCTTAATAACTCTAGGACTTTACTGTTTCCTAGCAGAATGTCCTTGAATCTTTCTGCTTAGTTTTTGGTACTCTGGGAAGTGTGGATTACAAATTATATTACATTTGGCTTATCTTGGAAGAGACTCTACTGAGGTTTTTTTTTACTTAATGAGTATATGTCATTACAAGTATGAGAGATCTTTTTTCTCTTGATCAACAGTTGGTTATGAACTTTGGTGTGAAGTCATTCGTGGACCGATTTAATACATTAGGGACACAACTGCATGGTTTTTATTTAAAACAGCCCTTGAATATATACTCTCATTCTTCTGTATAAAGCTGTGCCATGCTAAGATAACATTTAATCTAAATATGGCTTCAATGCCGTCTTAAATAAGGACAGTTTTCTGATTTTTTTTTATTTACATGCTTTTCTCATCAGTTTAGAGTATCACTGAGTATATCTGAACTAATAAATGGGACTGAAGTGAGGTCACTAAGATTCAAACCAGTTGCAAAACTTCATTACCACATTAGCTAGAGAAGAGCTGTTGGTTTCTGTGGAGATGACCCCTGTTAGGTTTAGTTGTATCTATGATGAACAAGACACCTATTTCTGTTTAATGTTTCTGATATTTTGTATCCTCTGCCATACACAACTGGCTCAGGACAGAATGGACACGAAAGGCAAAGAAATTGCAAATGTGTATCGCAGCCTTCAGAGTAGGCCTTGTGGCTAACAGAATTAGGAGAGTTAGAACCAAAAGGAAGTCTATAAACATAATTTACTGATTCTTATGTGTAATTTTTGCATAAGATTATTCCCATGGATTGAAGTAAATTAAAAAAAAAAGAAAATCTACAATTAAGGGTGGCTGTTTTTTTTCAATAAATAAAAAATGTGAAATTTGGAATAACTTGTTTTTGCAAATAGTTTCTATAAGTTCTTTTGAAGCGTTGAATCAGATGCAAAGAGTCTTGTCAGCTAATGCAGCAGTATTTTTTCCTGCTTTCAGCAATAGGTTAGACACTGCATATCTAACCTGACTCGCCACCAGGTGGAGCTAAAATCCTCTCCTAATGACAAAATGAAGTATTTCAAGAAACACAATGTTCTCAGCATTTTAAAAGCAATGCTTTCATCGTTTGAATAATCACTTCTCCATTTTCATTAATTACCTATTTTCCTACAGCTAATCAGAGCACAAATTTCATTTTCTTGCATGTTTGCACAGGGTTATGCAGGAAAGCAAGAGATATATGATGTCTTTAAAAATTACCTGGTTTTCATGTTCCTAGTTTGTCCCATTATGTCTTAGGTTTTAGAAGTAAAAGCTGTACTATTAAAAACTAAAAGAGAAAATAACCCTTTGGGCTGTTTCTGTAAATAAATCTTACATAGATGTTAATTTAACTTATATCCAAGAAAGAACTGTACAACTCTGGTCAGAAGAAAAATCTAACTGGAGATGCGAAAAGACATTGAAAGATTACTTGGTGTTGTAAAATACATACAATTTTTACAAAATGTATTTTATATTTTATAATTTCATGTTTTAACTCATAACTATGACTGCCCTTAGAACTGCACAAAACTGCACTTTTTCTTGCTCAAAAACCAAGGGATGTGCTTAAAACCTTATGACTAGTAAGTGACAGATGGTATTCTGTTCTGTTAAGAAAAAGACAGTAGTCAAATTCAGTTGAGACCCATGGTTAAAAACAAAGATGATCTGCTAAAATCATCTCAGTGGATTTAATAATTGTTTGTCAAATTGAAGATTTAAAAAATGATAAAAATGTCAAATTATGTAGCTATTATGAAATGCAAACATTTTTTATCCTGTAATTTTGTTGTAATGCTCTTCATTTCTCCTGATCCCAGTTCTTCTCAACCAAAGATAAAAACACCTTCTGCAAAGCTGTACCTGTTTCATGCCTCCTGCTGCACAGCCTGCTACTCAGTGATACTATCTGTAATCATTACTGTAACAGATATACCGAATTTCTAATTTTCCCATTCATAATTTTTCCCCCCTTTTTGTTCCATGGCATTATTAGTATGGAAGCTTCAAAATGTTTAAAATAGCCCCAAACCGTTATTTTACATCCCAATCATTGTAGCACTTACCTATACCAACCATAGAAAGATCAACTTCATCCTTTTTCTCTGAAATATAACAAGATGTTATGAGAATTTATTTCCTTAATAAAGTAACTATGAAAAAACAGTCTCTCCTTCGTTAAGGCAATTTTTAAAATCTGACTTTAGGAAATTGGATATCATGGCCAAAACAAATTTCCACAAACAAACTGCTTGTTTTTAGCTAAGTCTCAGTAACTGTACTATATATGACACAAATGAGAATCTCTCATTGTATCCCAGAAAACTACAAAAGCAAACAGACTGCAATTAAACTGTGAGATTTTGGTATATTTTCAGACTCTTCTATTGTAACTTTACAGCATAATCCTGAGCACCTAAACTGCTGCTCAGGAGCCATCTCCTTCTGCCTGATGATTGCCCTGGACTAAGTTAAGCTTTTATGAGTCTCTCTATTTCTATGTGCTACATCCCTCATTTTCCCATTCAGTACTGTTGTTAGAACATCACAAACTACTAAATCTGATCTACCAAGACAAAGTGTAAATATTACAACTTAACTTTGTTATATTCCATATTCTGGTTACAGAAACACAACCAGTAATCACAGATAACTAAGTTATCTATATAAAATATCATATTCTGATTTATCTCATGTTTACTTAAATGCTTGGGCCCAAATGAATTTATTTTGCAGTTCTGTGAGACCAGGTAACTGAATTCTTCATTTGGCCATACTTAACGTACCAGGCTGTTTTTGTTTTCCTTTTGAGGCTTGTTTGGCTTTCCCACCTCTCTGTTTCTTTGCTGAGGTTTTTGGACCTTTCAGGGTGGTCTTGCTGGATTTGAGATTTTTTGGCATGTTTTCAGATTCTCTAGAGAAAATACATATAATCAACAAATAGTAAACAAACAGCGGAGTGTTCAGGAGTGAAAATTTGGCCCTTGACTTCATATAGTTTGTTATTATAGTCTAATTTTCATCCACAGCCAAAGCTTCAGAATTAAAAACATAATTTATATTTTGACATGGGCTGTAATGGTTGGAAATTTACTCATCCAGGGTCACTAAATACATGTGGTGATTATCAAAAGCAGTGGAAGGGCGTTAGAACATTCATTTCCCTTAAAGATGAAGAACCTGAGCTACGGTGTGTAAAGTTTAGGTGAAGATTCCATATCTGTACATATTGATCCCAACCTCCTTAAAGTGTAAATCATCACACAGCTGCACAAAGCATTTCTGCGCTTTTCCATTTCCATTTAATTTTTCAGTGTAGTTCTGTGGAGGACAGATTTGGAAAGAAACAGTGCAGAATTGCATGCAACAATTATACAGCTGGAGACTACACTGTGCAGAAAGCTACTCCTCTTTCATTTACTCCCCTTCTTCCCAGTATCCACTATAAGGATAAGCGCAGCAATGTAATAAAGTCTCAGTTTCATTGCAAAGGAAATGAAACCCAGCCAGCCCACTGTACAGTCTGGACAGTACACCACCAGCAAATACAGTCCCAGCACCACCAAGTGGAAGAGGTACACATAGCATCCAGCACAACTAAACCACAGTGGTACAGTCCACAAATCG
The DNA here is from genome assembly GCA_013399175.1 of Odontophorus gujanensis. Taxonomy (NCBI): domain Eukaryota; kingdom Metazoa; phylum Chordata; class Aves; order Galliformes; family Odontophoridae; genus Odontophorus; species Odontophorus gujanensis. The sequence continues at coordinate 6,949 of VXAB01014306.1, read as the reverse complement.
TAATGAAAAGTACTGAAACTTGTTTGATGTTACTACTGGACAGTTAGAGATATCCAGCTGGGATAAGGACAGTGAGACTCACCGTTTTTGTGCTACAATTATCCTTAGCAGTAGGAAAGAAATGTGAAGCCTCCCTCCCTCTGTTGCATTTCACCATTTTTTGTTAGGACTGTAAGTTGACTTGTAGAGTAACTGTTTTTTTGTTGTTGTTGTTTGTTTTGTTTTGTTTTAATGTGTACAAAACACATTAAAACAAATTTGGGTGCTACTACACAAGCACCAACAGATTAATGTCTCGGAATTGTGAAACTTTTGCCTTGCAAGAGTTGACAGTTTTGGAAGATTTAAAAAACAAACATAGGTCAAGGCAAATAAATCATGTGCTATAAGGACATGACTGTAAGGAGGAAGTTAGTTTTTTTCTGCCCTCATTCACAGTCATTTTGTGAAGCACAGGACTACAAATTCTGATGATATATATGTTATGCTTAACATGCTACATTTTCCCAATTATAATCTTTCAAAGCTACCTCTACACTGAGTAATGCCTAGTTTGCAGTTCTGAAACACTTTGGGCTACCTTAACTTACCATACATCTTATTTCAGATAGGTTAAAAAAAGCTGATTTTCTCTCTTTTTATCTTTTATTTTTATTGTTAAGGTATTTCCTATACATCTCTTTGTATGCTTAAAGTAAAATTTGTTGCCTCTGAACAAAAGAGACGGTGGTGTCCATGGTTAGAAGGAGAGGCCAATTGATTTGGAAGTTAGTTGAATGACAGTATGAAACATGTTCTGTATGTTACAGTCACATTGACTTACTTGACCATTTCATAATTATACACTGAGATAAAGCCAATTTGGAAAATATAAGTTCTGCTGAGTAACTGAAACTCTAAGTCACGTGAACAGAGGAAACACTGAAAGGGTTGTGATAAATCACGTGGCTATATTTAGCAGGACAACTTGCAAATAAAAACAACCTTTCTCCTTTGACTTCAGGAATATTATACATATAAAAACAATTAAAATGTTGTCTCTAAGTAATGTGGTTCTTTAACTAGAAGATTCAGCTGTACTACACAGATGGGGAGTACATCTGTAGGCAAATGTTAACATCAGAAGTATCCCTCTGACAGCATTGCAAACAAGTAATACAACGATCAGTGAGGGATGTTTATAGCTCCATCTGTGGTGTGCAGTACCTCACTGACTGGGAAGGTGCTACACCCAGATCAGTTAGGAAGCACAGAGTAATTACCCCCCTTCACAATACCCCTAATAACTTACTGCATCTACCCACTTGTCATTCTGTGGGCACCTCAATGTCATCTGTCAGGAAACACGTAAGGCCTCCAAAGAGAGCAAAGGCAGGACTTCTGAAAACTGATCTGAAGGATAATAGAGCCCACATCTACTTACAGACTATATGTACAAGGGTTTTGGTTTATTTTTTGTTGTTTAAACAGGATAATGCTGCTAACCTCTAGGTGCTTCCTGCAGGAAGCTGGCACCCACTGGGAACTTTAAAACAAGAGCTGGACAGCAGTCTTCCACTTGCCACCTTTTCTGAAAAAGAATCAACATTTACAGTAACATAATTTGGAAAATTTAGGAGCGCAAAAACTAAAAAGAAAAAAATATATTGAAAATCAACTGATATATATATATATACTGCTCACTACTTTATATGAGCAGCGACATGTGTTATATTTTTCAGTACATGTTCTCAGTCTAATTTCTCAGCAAATTTTCAGAGGGACACAACAGTATCTAATTGAGAAGGAACAGGTGAAGATGAGAACACTTGATGTTGTGTAGACTCATTTAGCTGTAGCTGGATCTAACATTCTGAACTTTATAATATCATAAAGAGTAAAATAAAGATCAGAATGTTCTCCCCCCTGGTTAATGGACCCAGACACTGACAGCTGTAGAAGAGAGGTGTGATGTTGCTAGGTGCTGCTGCACAGAAGGTGCCTCAGCTGTCAGCCACACAACTGCTGCTGCCTGAACAGAGTGATTCATTACTTGCTTAATTGAATGCTTTACATTTTAGTTTGTGTGCATTACTAATCTAAGACCGATTTACTCCAATTTGAAGTGACAAAAATGGGGTCAGTTTAACAGAAGGACTACAAGGAAATTATTAAAAACATGCTCTGCTTCCTTTTTTCTTCTGGTGGTGTCACTGTCCAGGTAAAGCCCACATTTCTGTCTGCAAATATTTAGGCCCTTACTAAAAATAGCATCTCAATAATGACCTACTTGCCATGTAAGTTCACATGCAGCATTTACTTTGTTTAATCTACTTTGCTTCACACGGACAGCAAACAACACACCTGAGGTTTGTACTGCAACGAATGGCTGTACGTACTTGAATGTAGTTTCATTCCATGAGCCCGGGCAGTAAAGATGAAGTTTCGTCAACTGCCACAACAGCCCTGCACGCGGACGGACCCTGTCGCGCACACACAGATCTTGGAGGAACTGAGCCGACGTGAGCCAGGTGCAGATTTCGTTATTTGGCAGAAATCCGCGGAGATTTTAGTCTGCAGCGAAGGCGAGGAGGAATGAGCCGAGCCATCCAACGCAGAGCCCCGCTTACCTGCGCGGCGTGCGGTTGTCACGGCAACGCGGCGGGGTGGGATTGACGTTCCCGACAGGCAATAAGCGCGCTGCTTTTAGAGCCCGCCCCCACGGGCGGACGTTGCTATTGGTTGATCCGCGGAGCAGCAGGAAAGCTGCGCGTCCCAGCGCACGGCGCGCTGCCGGCAGCTGGCTGCGGATGCGCTGGGCGCCTGTCGGGCGGGGTGCCCCGTCCCGCCGCCTGCCCTTTTCAACTGCAGCTCCGTAACCAGAAGGCACCGTTGCCCGGCGTTGTGTTTTGCTTCGTTTAATTAAAGATTTGGCACAGCAAATTGCAGGACGACTGACTCTGTCTTCCCGTCCGCCGCAGCAGCCCGGACCACAGCCGGGCAGGGCGGTGCCGAGCCGCGGGCGGTGCCTGCAGGCGGCGGTAGGGACCGGGAGCTCAACGTGCCGCTGCACCGCACCGCACCGCATCGCCCGAGCGCCGTGCCCGCAGCGGGAGCGCAGCGCAGCGCAGGTATTTGCGTCAAAGCCCCCGCCCCGAACTGCATGGCGGGACGCGGGTGCCGAGGCCGGGGAGTCCCGCTCTCCTCTCCCGGTTGGGTGAGGGGAGGAGACCCCGCGTCGCTCAGCCGGCTGCGGGGCGATGCGGGGCGGTGCCGCGAGGAGGGGACGCGCTGCGTGCGGCGATACCCCCGTGGGATCGGAGCCCGCGATCGGAGCCCGCGTTGTCTCAGGGCGCAGGCTGGCTGGAAACTGCGCGTTGCTTTTCGCCTCGAGTGCCTTCTGCAGCTGATACCGTGAGGTCAAGAAGTACGTTTTTGTTATCAGGCGCGTGCACCGACAGCAGCGCGGCGGTGCCAGAGCATATCGGTGCGGAAAGACCCAGTGTGCTGAGAGGAAGGCAACCGGCAGCACCGCAGTGCTGCATCCCTCGGGCGGTGCGGCCCTGGGAAGCCGGAGCGGGGCTGTGCGGGGCTCAGCTGTCCCCGTGCCTGATGTTGGTGTCCGACTAGATGATCTCTGGAGGTCCCTTCCTTCCCCTACAATTGTGTGATTCTGTGACCGCCGGTTCTGAACTTGTCGCCACCTGTCAGCTGAGCCTCTCGTGATGCTTACCATCACCTTCGATTTTATTGCCTGATTCATAATCTCCCGTGTTTTACATTCAGGCTTTTATGGCAGTAGTAATACATAATAGTGGTGCTAAGTGCCAGTTAGTTGCTCAGGTAATGTTTCTGAATTGCACTTGGCACGCTGGGGCTTTGTTTCCAGCGATGCTATGATTGCAGTGATCCAATGATGCTGTCACTGGCGTCTGAGAAAAGTGATGTTTGTCTTGAAAACTGCATTTCTTTTGGGTACTGGACAGCTGATGGGTAGCTCTGAGGCGCCCCAGCTACAGAAGGAGACACGTGCCCAGGGTGCTGCATAGAGGCTTTGGTGCCCTTCTAGACAGGAGGAAGTGAGTCACGGTGTCCTGCATATGTGGTACTGGTGCTGGGAAATGAGGAGGGAAGAGATTTTTCACAAATGACTGTATCATTCCAAAGGAACAGAAATTCCATTTGTAATTGAATATTAAGTTACCTGAATGGGTTCTGCCTTTAGAGAGTGTGCAGTATTATGAGTCAGCTCTTCAGCTCAGTGTAACGTGTGGGTATCTTCACAGAAGACAAACAGCTTTGAGACCCAGATTGTCAGCTCAGGCTGATCTGATGCTGCTGTATTGATGCTTGCATGTTTTCCAACTGCCACAGACATTTGTTGTTTCAGCAATGGAGACTCCCGAAGTGACTGTAAGCAACTGCAGTGTTCCAGATGATGAAGGGCTCTGCAGCTACAGACAACACCTGTCACTGCCACAGGAACTGCTGGCAGAAGACCAACTCAGGAGAAAGCTGAAGTTCTTCTTCATGAACCCATGTGAAAAATACTGGGCCCGGGGCAGAAAACCTTGGAAACTTGGGATTCAGCTCCTCAAAATAGCAATGGTTACCATTCAGGTGAGTACTGTGGAACCAGGGACTCATCTTAATGCAATGAATTCAAATGAGGGGTGCAGACGGCAATTTTCCATAGCCTAGTGTGGAGACTAAAGGAGGACAGAGGGACCAAAAAACTGTCTTCATCACACAGATGTAGTGTAGATCTCAGGATCTTGGGTGATATATTGTTCTCTTAAACTACTGACTGAAAAATGGAATTCCTGAGAGTGGAGATGAAAGGAATGATTTTTTTAAGGAATTTCACCCCCCCCTCCCCTTTTTTTTTTTTTTTTTTTTTCTCTGTTTTTTCTCTTTTCGCCCTTTTTTGTATATATAAAA
>VXAB01014305.1:216180-292402 GCA_013399175.1 Odontophorus gujanensis | reverse complement strand
CTGCCTTTTTGCGGGGGGTGTTCCACGAGAACTGGGGTCGCGGCTCGGGGTTAGAGGGAGAGAGGGGGGTGTTGGGGGTGTGAGAATGGGAGCAGAACTGTCTTGCGGGCGTCACGGGTTGTTTGCCTTCCAAATTTGTCCTGAAATGCGGGACGTAACGCGGCAGCGCTGGGAGCAGAGGGTCCCCGGGATGCTGCCCGGGGCAGAAAAGCAGTGCGAGGCCGAGGTTAGGCACACCACGACCCTGCTGCCCTGCTCCTTCTAGTTTGCAGGGGCTGAGTGGTGCGTCCCACCACCACCAACAGCCTCACTGTTCTCCAAAGTCACAAAGTTCTGCCTTCGGGCTTTGATCAGCGCCCCGGTTTTCATCCTCAATTAATTCCCTGTGCCCTGGCACCTCCGCTGCTCTCCAGCCTTCAGAGCACTCCATTGCCCCTGTGGACTGTTTGTTGGCTGGTGAGAAACGCTGGGAAATCTCAATGAGTGAGAAATCCAAAGGCTTGTCTAATCCAACAGCACCCTCTTCCAAACACGCTGACATTGTAGTGTTTAAAGAGCTGCATTGTACCGTGCAAAAGCTCTGTGAAACCCTGGAGCAGCCAGCAGGATCTGAGCATTCAGACACGAAGAGGATAAATAAACAAACCGCTGGGTGGGAGACTTGTGGCTGTGTGCTATAGGTGAAGGGTGAAGCTGTCCCCGAAGGCCACAGCAGCCCTCTGCTGCGTGTTTTCCTCCCAAGTTCCCCGAGCAAACGTGAAATGTAGCACTCCCGTGTCACTGTAACAGCCCTGCTCTGTATGGGTATGGTGCTCTAAGGACCCACCCAGAGTTACTCTTTAGCAGCTGCTTTCTTCTCCTTCCCTAGGATTAAAAGGAAGGAGTGGGAAGGTTGGGTCCGAGAGGTCAGGTTCCTGCTGCGCCGACTTCCAGCCCCGGCTCTGTTAAATAAAAGTTGAGGATGATGCTTTTCTTTGGGCCCAACACAACATAAACCCTGCAGCTCCAAGTTTTGGCTGTATGAAGGCCTCCACTTGTGCTCAGTTATGTCACTGCCAGTTTTCCTCCTGACTTTTATGGGATTTAAATCGGGCATGAAGATTGGAGGTGCTGATCTGGCTGCACTGGTTGGGTGGGAGTGGGCTGGGGTGTGCTGGGCCTTCCCCCTCCAGGGCTCTCCCTCTGCAGCCCCACTTCTTGTGACATTATTTATTTCTCCTCATTTATGGTCTTGCTTTCTTTGTTTTCTTTTCCCCTTCTCCTTGTCTGTTTTTGGTGGTAGGCATAACGAAGAGAACGAAGAGTTTTTGCCAACTGGAGAAACCTCCGTAGACTCCTACCCAAACTGGTTAAAATTCCACATTGGCATCAACCGGTACGAGCTGTATTCCAGACATAACCCCGCAATCGAGGCTTTACTACAAGACCTGGTCTCCCAGAAGATCACCAGTGTTGGTATGTTTGGGCACTAATGGATTTTAGGATGATTTGCTCGTAGTTCAGATCTCACTGCTGTTTGAATATGAATGCCTGTTTTGCACGGCTTCTCACGGGTGTGCCTACAGCATTGCTTCCTGACTCCTGTGCTTGTTTTCCTTGTTAAGCATAAGGAGATATTGCTAGCTCTGTATTACCTGAATAATTGAAAAGTCTGCCAGCAAGGCAAGCCCCATTCATTTCTGATGTCCTCCGGTTATCAGGCTGTAAGAGCCCTATTTAGAAAAGAAGAAGAAAAGGTTAATGAAAAATTCACAGCCAAAAGCAGATAGCATCCTGCCTGAGCAAAGTGTCTGCTGGTCATTATTTAAGGCTGCGTCTGGAGGGAGGAGGGCAGCACAGAGCCACAGCCATGCAGGGAGCATCGGGTGTGGGGGTTCGAGGGGCTGCACCCCCAGGGCACAGCTCAGCTCTGGTTGTTCCACTTGGAAACCCACCCAGGGATGTGGCCCTGTCAGCCTTTGGCTCTGGTTAAACAAGGTGACAGAGTTTGTTGGGTTTTTTTTGTATTACTTTTTCCCTCTGGGGCTGTTTAATGACAGCATGTGTCTCTTCGGATTTAGCTGCATAGCTGCAGAGGGAGCAAAAAGAAAAACCCGTGGCCTGAATGAAAGCCCTGCATTGCTAAACAAATGCACAGCCCGTGGGTGCAGGGGGAGAGCTGCACAACCGCCGGGCTCCGAGCAAATGGAGTGCCTGGTGCTGACCACAGAGTTGCTAAGTCTGTTTGGGAGGCATGAAATAGCAGCTCTGTGAAAGTGCTGATTGCACGGTGCCGCTGTGGGATGAAGTCACCAGGTCTTTAACCCCGCAAGGCAAAAATTCCCCTGGCTTCAGCAGGAAACGGGCCCTGCAAGAATAGCACCCAGAAGGCCCACGGTCGATATTTCCACCACGTGAATCCCAGCGGCTGCTGAGGAGAAATGAGAGCTCTTTGCTCATCGGGGGTGGGCTGAGTGCTGACTGGCTGGGGTGTGGGCATGCTGCTGCAGGGGCTGGGGGACACCTGGGCTCAAGAAAGGGGACAAATGTGGGCTCGTTTGTTAATGAGTGTTGGGTTCTCTGTCCCTGCAGCTCTGGATTGGGATGATTAATTAAGGAGCACAGGTGTGGTGGTGAAGCCGTGAGTTTTCCCATCTCTGGCTCAGAGGTGGCAGTGCCTGTGCTTTGCCCTGCATGCACATAGCCATTCCTGCAGTAGTAATGATGCTTGAGCAGGGTCCATGCCTGCTTTTTCCAGCATTGGCATTGCTCTGTGAGCACATCCCTTAAGGGAGGGGAGGAAGAGGTGCTCTGCCCTTCCTTGCCCTCTGCAGTGAGCGGGCCGTGCCCAGGTTCTTGCACTTGGGATGCTCAGCCAAGCTGCATTCTGGCTCAGCTACTGAGGCTCACACAAAACACATCAGCCCCAGCCATGGTTTGGACTGCGTGGCTGCTGGGTGTCCCTCCTGCAGAGCAGTGAGATGGTTAAGGTTGATACAGGGATGCTCAAGAAGGGAGATGTGAAGGAGAAATAATAGCTTAGTACTCACTCTTAGCTCAGTGTGTGCTTCTGGGCATGTTGCTTAACCTCTCTATGCTTCAGTTAACCTAGCAGCAGCATTGTTACAATAAAAAATAGGAGTGAAACCCTGACTGCGGTGACGCAAGTGGAAGTTTTGTCATTGGCTTCCCTGAGGCTATGATTTCACCTAATGTGTCCTATAGATGTGTCATGAGGTTTTCATTAATTATGGTTTTGGTAGAGCTTTGAGATCAGTGTGGGGAAAGGGCCAGAGCCCGCAGAGGAGGACTGATGATTAACAGCCATTTCCTACGGGATTGTCTCTTTGCTAATGTTTGAACAAGTTAGGGCCTCTTTTGCCCTTAACATGAAAGCACAGAGCTGTGGTTTCTATCAACGATTCAGTATTATTTCCATAAGCTGAAGTATGAAGTACATTTGATATAGGTATCAGTCACTGTGGGAACTGACAGAGAGTGATTCCTGGACAGAAATCCCAGTTCGGGGGTGGGAGAGGACTTCTGCCCAGCTCAGGAAGCCAGATAGGAACGTAGCTGGTAGCTTCTGCAGCCTCTGTGGGGCTTCAGGGGCTCTTGGTCAGGTTGCAAAGCAAGAACAGCATCTTGGTAATATACTTTTTTTAATCCATCTTTTATTTCCCATCACAAATTCTTCGGATATTTAAAAATATGTTTTAAAATAACATCTGCCATTTTTCAGCTTTACTGCAGAGCCACAGCAGGGATTCAAAAGCACGTAAGCTGATTAGTAAGGAGTAATATATTTGACCAAAGGACATTTATAGGACTTTTACAGTCTTTTGAATATTCCTGCTTATTTTCCAGTTTGACTATGTTTTTCTTTATCCTCTTTGCTCTCTGTTCATTTTCTTTTAAGGCAGTGGCAAAGATTCTAGGTTAGAAGCAAAAAATAAATGGGACTCTTCGAAGCACCCAATCTTCAGGCTTCTTTTGTAAGCAGGACAATTAAATACGCGGGCTTACATGCATTAGATGAAATGGGATATTGCTCTATCCACTCTTTTTCCAGCGTTCAGATTTGCTGTGACTCTAATAGAATTAGGTGATGTGCCATGTGGGTTTTTGATACCTCCAGTAATTAGATCCAAACGGCAGCTAAACAGCTTTCTTATCCACGTTGTGATTTCCCTGCTCTGCTCGCATTATTCATGGTGGAGTGTGGTGACCAGATTGATCCCACCCCATCTATCTGCACCACTCACACAACTCCGTAATGCACGGCATTGTTTCAAAATGAAAACGGTGACAGAAGCAATTCCCAAGAGCAGGGAGCACCAAGGTGACATTTTCTTGATGTTAAAGTTGAAATGGAACAAAACCACGGATGGGAAGGAGCATCGCATTCAGCTCCCACAGTGACACCTAGAGCTGGCCTTGAAAAGGACAAGGTTACGCAGGGCTTTGAAGCTGAGGATGCGTTCTGTGCCCTGCATTGATATATATAGTTCCTGTTGGTTTTGAGCAGCAGAAAGCTCTTAATTTGATTTAATTCAGTGAAAATTTCCCCCTGCCATAAATAGGAGCCTGGAGAGAATTGTTTTCCATTGAGTGCTGAAACCCAGTTGTTAGAGGAAGCACACGCACAGGCAATGCACGCTTCCTTTGCCTTTCATAACTGTTTACTGCATGCATCAATAACCATAGTTAGCTATTTTCTTGCACATTTACAAAACGTCTGTGCGTAAGTGTGCAGCACTGTCAGCAGTTTAACAACAAATATGGCATGGTGCATTGTAGATCTTCATCTCTCACATGTTCCTGTCTCAAAGGGCTGTGCCGTGGGACTGTGGTTGAGCAGAACTGGCTTTGGTGGTCGCTGGGTTGAGTGAGGTGGATGTTAGTTTTTGATTCTGTACATTCTCAGATTGGAAAGATTTGGAACCGTACCTGACTGAGTTCAGTTCTGAACCTGCAGCACCTTCAGTTTGTGCAGGCAGTAATTAGGAAGTAAGCACATGAGGTTACTCATGTAGCCAAGGAATGCTGCAGTTAAGCAAGGTGGACTCTGCTTCAACTCAGGATAAAGAAAAGTAAGGAGAAAGGTAGGCAATAAATATTAAACCTAAATTCTGGTGCTGAAGGAAATTATAAAAATCTCATCAAAGGGAAGGGAAAAGTGCTGCTGGAAATGTAATGCGATGTAGCACCATTGATTTACTGTATAAGGAAGCAGTGAATCAGCCAAGAGTCAACAGATTGATTAAATGTACAATTCCGGATGAAAAGAGAGGACTTAAAGTGTACAACAAAGCTGCTGAATGGTTCACAGATCTCTTCCCTATCAGAAGTCTTTACTATCTTGACTAAAGCGAGAACGGTCTTTAAAAACAAGTTAGCAAAATTGACTGAGCAAGAACAAATTGAGAGATGATGATGGTTTGAACTCGCTTTGAAATCTGTTCTTCACAGCTTGTATGGGGCCATGTCTTTAGCCCAGGGCAGAGTATTGCACCTGAAAGCTGTAGAATCACAGAATGGTTTGGGTTGGAAGGGACATTTAAGATTATCTAGTTTCAACCCCCTGCTATAGGCAGGGACACCTCCCACTAGAGCACTCAACATGTTCATGCTAGATTTAAGCTTGATCTATAAAATAGGAATCCAAAATGGATCTGAACATCTATTTCAGGCATTTGCACATCCCAGGCTTTGACTGGATCTTGCTGCTCATGCATTAAAATTGCATAAATAACAAAAAACAAAGCATTCAGAGCTTCTTTTGGAGCTCTTGCTTTCTATCAGGAGACCATATAGGCTAGAGGTAAGATTTATCATACAGTAAAAGTGAGGAGCTGGAAAACCAGATCAATTCCAAGTCCTTTTGGGTCAAATCACCTTGGGCAGCATTGGATCTCTACTGAGTTAGTACCAGGTGATTTAGAAGAAGGAGATGGAAACCATGCAGCATACAGGTGTAAAAACAGGCTTGAAAGATGACGGGCAGTGCATCTTTTACGCTGGTAGTATCTGTGGATTGGGAGGGGAATTTATTGGGAAGTCTTGTATTGATGGTTTTCAGAAGGAGTAGGAGAGGACAGGATGGGGGAAGTAGCAGACACGGTGTGTGGCTACGTCAAAAAACTCATTAGGTGCAAATACTGAAGGGATTTTTAAAGGCTTGATTCTAAGTCCATCAGAAAAAGAAAACAGAAGGAATCTCTCTGATTTCACTGGTCTTTGGTCTTTATTCCCTCGGACCCTCCAGGAAAAGGGTATCTCGGGGGATTTTTTGCAAAGCCTCATAAAGTTAGGAAGATTTCTAATCACACCTAAAAGATCTCGCCCTGGGTTAAGAGGAAAGTTTAATGGTGCATTCGCTTTCTTTCTACTTGGAGGGAAAAGGAAGATTTTGAACTGCCTGGAGGTAAAATGGCAATGGTCCTACTGGGATTTGGTTTGAACACTGTGCCAGTATGTTCAGAAGCTGTAGAAGAGGGAAATTGAGGTATTCCTTTTCCAGAGCAGCTCTCAATGTTACAGCGTCTTCAGAAACCTTAAAAAAAAAATAAGAAACATGAAGCCAGAGTTTGACTAGAGGCTGCCTTTGGAATCAGAACAGCATGACATTGTGAGACCTTTTAAAAATTATATAAGCCTGCTGATCATAGGGAAGACAGATTGCAATGGCGTAACTCTTCCAATTTCTTGAAAAATTGTGTATTCTGCTCCAGGGAATTATAAATTCTTCAGAAACGTTCTTACGGGCACTAGGTGACAGCACAAGGACATCTCCAGATAAGCAAACAACGTTTGTCCAGGATAAGTTCCTGGAAGATGACGTGGCTACTGCTGTTTGCCTGGGATGGCAAAAGGGATGTATTTAACTGAGGTTCAAGCAGGAAAGGAATACAGCTCAGAAAAGGAGAGGGTGGTCAGTACTCAACTGTAACAGTAAGGGACACAGAAGGTAATCAGGCCTAGAATTCCAAGTGAATGATCTCCAATGGGACCTGCTCTTCTCCAGCGTTGCCACCCCCATGAGTTGGGCACCTTCCTCAGGCTCCACTCCCCATTCAACTTTACTTAGAGATGAATGAAGGATCTCACTGAGTTCAGCAGGATAGTCTGGGCTCAGCACCACGTGTTTCCCTCTCTTTAGGGAGGGAACACTAGGTGTTGGATGTGGTGGGTATCTTTGGATCACCTGTCCAGTGACTAGCTGGAGGGGGAATATCTGGGAGCCTTGAGAACACTGAGGGAAGCCAATGTGGAGCTCTTGTGGCATTGGCCACAGTGCCTGTGGCTGCTGGCATGCTTTGTCTCAAGGCACCATGCAACGCAGTTCCCATCAATGTCACCCTCTGTTTTGGAAAGACCCAAATTTTTCTTCTGGCAGCAGCAATGGGACAGCATCCCAGCCAAACTTCTGTTGGTTCGAAGCTACTATTGCAACCAATTAAGGCAATACAATACGATGGATCGAAAAAGACCAAGAGATGCTTTTGTCTTATTTCAGCTCAATTCTTTCTGACAGGAAACCAGGCCTCTGTGTCTCATGGAAGAATTATGCTGAATTGTTAATCTTCTTCGTACACTCCCCTTCTCGGTGATGACACACTCTCTGTTGAGTTCTGCTGCTAACAAAATCATTATCTGTCGAGTGGCTTCAATTGCTGAGAAACCAGTCAGCTTAATGCATTTGACGCTTTGTGCTTAGAAATAGGCATGCTGGAACATCCTTTTTTTTCTCTTTGCATTCCTGTGGTTTCCCAAAGCCTTGGCTTCCCAGCTGTACCTCAAAATAGGCTCTGTCCTTCCCACTTCTCTGATGGCCTTACAGGATATTTGCTATATTTTCGACTTACATGTCTCAGGGAGGAGAGGGAGCCAGTGTCTAAGCACTAAGCCTATGTCACATGCAACCAAAAAGTGCATGTAAATTTATGTAAATTTTAAAGAAAAAAAGCACTCAGTCTTCATTTGTTGCAATCAGTTTGCAAGTGGATGTACTGAGATGGGTGAGCTAGGGAGCGTTATAGCTGACAGAAGGGACAAAGTTCTGCCCTTTGGTCCCGAGCTATATCACTGACCGAACTGAAGACATCCCACATGAATGGTGTTGCAGTTACAGGTTATGCGTTAAAAAAGCTGGGTGAACTCTGCTCCTTTGGCAGCAGCTGGGCAGGGATGTCCATGGAACGGTGGATGGTTTGTGTGGGTCCATTTCCAGAGTGCATGGCTGGGCTCTGGTGTTTCTGGGGCAGCGTGTGTGGTTTGGGATGGACGTTTGCTGTTCTTCATCGCCTTCAGGCTCTGGGCCTGGTTGAATAAAATGCCTATATCCTTCCCTCAGGTGCAGACCAACTGACCTGCTCTGCACAAGAGAGAGTTTGATCCATGAAAACCACATGCTTCCGTTTTACTTGTTTGGTGCAAGTTATTTAATGCCCTTTACTTACTAATTATTTATTTGTTCCTTTGGGATTGGTTGGTAATGCAAGAGAAAGCAGGGGTCAGCGAAACAGCAAGGCAGAAGGGATTTTGTTCTAAGGGAAGTGTAATCACACTGACCAGATTTGCATAGCATTTTGTTGCAAGAACATGGATTACAAGGGTTGAAAGAGAGCTGTTGACCTACCAGTAATATGGCACAGAGAGGAGTAATTAAAAAGGGTGTACAGCTAGTGGCATTGCTTAGGGTAAGAAAATGTACCGGTTGTATAGGTTGAACTCAGGCTTTTTCAGAGCTGCAAAGCAAGGGATTGATGATGTGATCATTTGTGGGAAGCGTTTCGATTGACTCATCCCCACAGATAGGACTGTCATGGCTCTCCCAACACAGAATGAGTTGAACAGTTAGGGTGTAGGTCATTCAGATCAGTTTTGACTGAGATGGTGAAAAAGCAGCTGGTTTGATAAAGTATATATTTACCTTTTTCAGTAACCTTATCATCAAGTAAAATGCATTTTAGGAACTCTTATGATTGAAAAAAAGAAGAAGGCTTTGACTTAAAAAAAAACACTATAATCTGGCTGTTAACGTGATACTGTTCAAATTGAACAGACTGGTATGAGTGAATGTCAGTGTTAAATTGCCATTAGCTCCCAGCTGGGGTGTGAATTCAGTGTCTGAGCAGTCGGCTCCAGGTGCACGGGGTGGACTGCAGCCCCTGCCACCCCACGTCCTCCTGTCCTCCCAACACAACCAGCGATCCTCTGTGCACCTCTGCTCTCCTCTGCACCACCGTGGGGTCCCCTGAAAATTAGTGGATGGTTTTGGATAAATCTCCTTTGCGCAGAGAGGAGATGGATTTACATACTGCTCAGCGGTGATGATTAAAATTGCAGCAGAGATCAGAGATTGCTCTGGTATCTGCTCGTACTTTTAATTAAGGAGATGTCTGCTGCACATCGGACCATAATCCCAGCCACAGCTGTCTGTGAAACCATCCGACCTGCCTTCCCTCTTGTTAGCAGGAAGCCCAAAAGTAGTTGAAGATGAAGAAAACAGGACTCCACTGAGCTGCTCCTGTACCTGCTCCTCAGTCAGGGTGCTTGCAGAGCCCATCATGGTTGTAACCATGACCAGACGTGTCAGGGAGTACTGTCCATTTTTAGTCCCAGCCAGCAGCTCAGAGCTGTCCCCTCTGCACCCACACCCACTGACTAATCTGTTATCCAGTTAGGATTGCCCTGCTCTGTGGCTCAGATGCCGCAGTGCTGCAGCTAGTACAGAGCAAAGATACGTGCTTTCATTTCAAGGAAGCTGAATGTAAGTTGATCCATATGTAGCATTTTAAAGGGGTTTTGCTTTTTCCCACAGCAATGAAGTCAGGAGGCACCCAACTGAAGCTGATCATGACGTTCCAGAATTATGGACAAGCATTGTTCAAACCAATGAAGTAAGTGAAAAAAATGTCTGGCGGTGCTGTATAGCCTGTTGCCTTTTTCAAAGCCATTAAAAAAGTTTGCTCTGGTATTCCTTGAGGTTGGTGTGGCTGGTTGGTGTGGCTGGCTGCTGAATGTAGGGCTGTAGGGTGCATGGAAACCTTGCTCTGCCAAACTGGGCTTTGGAAGATAAATTTCAGATTATTTTAGTCTTCTCGGGAATGTTACTCACTCTGATCTCTGTTAAATCTCCCATCATAAGTATAGGGTGTTTTCAGCATTTCTTTTTTATGTAAATGTATTCTGCAGGTCTGAGCTTTAATTAATGTCATTTCTCCTCTGGAATATGATCACATGTGGGGGATGGCTTGAAACAGTTTTGTGAAGACCTGAATAGTATTTGTCTGATAAATTATAATGTGATCCACTGATTTATTGTTGTTTGCACTGAAGAGCTGTGTTAGTCATTTGGCTGTGGCTATGCTGGCAGTGAAATGTGTTCATTTGAGAGTGGTGCTGCAAGGTAATAGATCTGGAGAAAAGGGGAAGGACTAGGATGAGGCAGCCTTCATTTGCACCTGCATCAGGCTGGCCAGATCCCACTGAGATCAGAGAGGTTATTAAGACATAAAGTAGATGTAAAAGAGTTCTAAACCCTGACCTCTATGTTTGTGTTGTAATAAGGAAAATGACTCTGTGCTTGTTGTAGATGGTTTAGCAAAGACTCTGGGTGTTGCAAAGTGTTTAATGAAGCTACTCGATATCTGTGTCAAGGGTACCACTGGAATAATAAATTCTTTTCCTTCTTTTGTTCCCGCTGTAGAGAAGATACATTAATTATCTCTAGGATGGTCCATAAAAGAGTAAAGTAACTCAGAATGAATGGTGTGGAATACATTCTGGCATTGTGTTATGGCTCTAGTGGGGAGCACGGCTCGTGGGGTAAGCTCCTGGCTGGGGCCTGAGGGAAATTCCCAGTTTTACGACAGATTTTGCTGTAGACTGACCTCAGACAACTACAGGCTTTGCTTGATCTTATTTGACTGCCAGAAGGGACAAGTAATTGGTTCCTGCTTCCTTCAGCTCAAGCCTGAGTAGCAACCTGTGTGCATTTGTCCCAGGGTTTACACAGAAATCCTTTGAGTTTCAGGCACAAAGATATTGCACAAAAGCGAGATGCCTCCGTGTTGTTTCCCACATTACACACAAATTTCTCCATGTTTCTGATGTTTCCCAAATTCCTGGAAAGAGTTCAGACAAATCACAGATGACACAAGTCAGAGGGAAGGTGCTATCAGAGAGCATCTACTCCAGCATCTTCCCTTTCCCTCTCTGCCTCTGCTCTGGATCCGTAGGTCATCAGATCGTCGGTCCATGAGTCCAACCCCTACATCTGCAAGTTTGGTGCATTTAAGCACAATTCCTATTTGTTTTCCATCCTCCATGGCAAACCAAGAACTGGGCACATCTGGGGAGCCTTTAAGAAGTAGGAAGAATCACGGTGGTGCAGTTGGCTTTTTACATGAGATTTGTTTCTTCTCTATTTGCTGAGATGCAGATCATTTCTATCTCTATCTTCAGTATGACATTATAATTCTGGGAATGCTAATGAGGTTAAATCAAAAGTTTACTGCTTCTACGCAGCCTTGGCAAGATGATGGATGACAATGGATGTATAGCCACTTTCCTGTTCAGAAGCAATTACTACCATCCACCAGTGCAACAACAAAAGATGATGATGTCTTAATCATTCCCTTTGCTTAATGCGAAGGGCAGCAACATCTTATTTTCT
The DNA here is from genome assembly GCA_013399175.1 of Odontophorus gujanensis. Lineage (NCBI taxonomy): Eukaryota > Metazoa > Chordata > Aves > Galliformes > Odontophoridae > Odontophorus > Odontophorus gujanensis. The sequence goes on along the minus strand of VXAB01014305.1, from coordinate 280,740 downwards.
CCCCGATCTCTGCATTAAATACACATCTGGAAAAAGCAGCTTTAGAACATTCAGCATCTGTGTTCCCAGGCACCACACCTTACAGCGGCAGCGCTGCTTCGTGTTGATCATTGCTGAGCACATTAGTGATTTTGAATAAGGATGTTTGCAAGCATTTGTCTTCATTCTGCTAACAGTGAGCAGGGAGCCAGATGCTCGCCTAGTGTAAATCTTCTGAGCTCCTTTGGCATCTGGTCCCATGGGTCCCTTTCACCAACTTAGAGAAATGTTTGTAGCATCATTTCTTGATATGGAAATAAGCCGCCTAGAACTGAAAATGAGCAAGCAAACAAAAAAGTCAGGCTTTTAAAACACTGAGACTCCTTGTAGGACCTCACTGAGTGCACAGCCTGTTTCTGGTGCTCCCTCTTTCCTGCAAGGTACCCCTCTGATCCAGGCTTCACACAGCTGGCTGTGCTTTCCCAGGGCAGCACACCAGAGGAAGCTCACAAATCAGAGCCACACATCTCCTAAATATGCTCTTGTCACAGCACTGATGGTATAAAGGCGGTTTAAAAAAATAATCTAATTTGAGAAGCATGAAACCTCACCTTGGTGGTTACTTCTGGGATCAGCTGGTCCCTGGATGCACTTGGCTGAAAGTGAGGAGATACCCATGCAATGCATCCTGTGTTCCAGTTGTCACTGTGATATCAGCTCCTTGGCTTTTCATAGTAGCAGAAATTACGTTTTCCTTTCTCTGGAGATAAGAAGTCCGTTCATACAAGCAATCTTCATGAATCCCAGGTCATATAATTGTTAAATGGCATTAAGTGCCCAGCTGCAAATGAAAAACTGGAGCTTGAGTTCATCCCTTCAGTGCTGGAGGAGGAAATAGGAGTTACATCTCTATGTTGGACTGAACTGCATTACTGATTTTCAGGGAACAGAATTGGCAACAGTGGTATTTCAAGCTTGATTGCAAAGAATATTGTTAATCCTGCATTTCTCACTCTGTCTGGAATCTGAAGTTCTGATAGCTGAATGGTGTGAGGTCCACGGAGGGCAATAAGCAGGGGTGGGCCTGTCTGCTTGGTTATGATTCATTTCAGCTTAATGGAAAGCTGGTTTACTACATATAGCTGTGCTCAGCATTCCTCAAACTGAGCTAATACCTGTTTGAGAGGGATACCTGCACAGCAGGGAGACATGGGAACCCTTCCCTGTCACAGCCAGGTATCTGCTCGTGGAAGGAGAGATCTCCATCCTTCAGCAGTGCTTTCTGGAGGAGAGTCACAGCAAAATGTCCTTCCTGGGAAATCACTTGAAACCTGCAGAACTCACAGGACTTGTTTTGCACTGCCCCAGCCTCCTAATTCCGTGTTGCTTTCATCCAGAGGGCAAGCCAGCCCTGGAAACACCCAGAGGGCTTTGGAAATTAGGGAAACAGAATCTGCCTTTGGCACCTTTTGTGCTCCATGCTTGGCGTTAGTTGACAGCTATTCATCTGGTCATCAACTCAGGGAAGTGAAGTAGATGAGAGGCGGGGAGCTTAGCAGCCAGGGAAATAAGATAATGGTAAATAAAGCCCCATCAGCTGCAATTATTTTATTTATCTGTGGCTCTGCATCTTCATTGCTGAAATAATTGCCCATAAAGGATTGCAGAGGAAGCCAAATCTATTTATAAATCCTATGGCCCAGTGTAGATCCCTTTGCTAGTTCCAAATGCATCACAGAAAAAGTGAATATTTGCTAAAACTCCAGGGAAGATTTAATGTATTTGCAATGTATCTTACAGCTAATGCGTAGTTTTATTTAGCTCACAATACTTCAATCATACAAAATTATTACCATATGGGACAGGAAAAAAATAGCAGCCTCCTCTTCTCCCATGATTAGTGTGTCTAACTTCATTAGTATTGTAGAGCATAAAAAAATTTATGTACGTGATCACTGATAACTGCAGCCACAGCTTTCTGCGTGACTTAGCAGCTGAGGGTGGTGCAAAGCCATAAATTTCAAAGGGTTTTGGCTTATTTGTCCAAAAAGAACATGTGCTTTGTAGTTGTATTTGGTTTCCTTTTGTTTCTGGGAGCTGGTGGAGTTAAATAGCTGTCTCAGCAGCAAAGCCAACACACTTTTTTTCCTTCCCAATGCTTTATTCTTGAAGAGGGAGATTCTGCGCCAGCGGTCACTGTCAGGACTCGTCTCAGTGCCAGGATTTTGAGAGAGGTTTTTACAGTTCCTTATGGAGAAGCCAAATAGAATTGAAAGGAAAATGTTATCTTGTGATGGGAATGGTGAGCAAAGTGTCGTGCAGTCTGTGTTCAACAACGGCATTTCTCACTGACACTTTTATAGGCAGCTTTGTGCAAATGTGGAGGAAGGGCATTCATTAGGAAATCTTTGAGGTTTATACTGTACATTGTGAACTCACTTTTGACTGTAAGAGGTTAAAGCCAATTCTGTTCCAACTTCAGATGTTGCCTGATGTTTTAACATCTTTTTCTCCTCCTGTTTTTACAAATCCTACTTGCAGGACTGGTGAGAGCCACGTGGCTGCGTCTCCCAGTAACTACTGCTCACATTTAAAATCATTAATAAAGCTGAACTAATTAACATCAGGGTGATATCAGGCCAGAAGAGGCTTTTAGGGTCATGACGTCCAGGTTCCTTGAATCGCAGGCAATCATCTCAGGAAATCTCATTCACAAACAGATCCAACCTTGCTGACACCATTTTCATACCCTTTGTCCCTTCCGCTCCTCCTGAAACCCACTGCTGCGGTGTCTTTGGTCATTTGCAAGCTAATTATTAATTGCAGTTCAGCAGTTTAATCACAGGAGTTTGTTTTTGTGACTTTGTAGAAGAAATGCTTCACACTGACGCCTATTTTGCTGCAGTGCCAGCAAGCAGGGTGCACCTTTCAGCATGGACAAATCTTCAGTCCACAAAGGCACCACTCTTCTTAGTGCCAGCTGCAAGATAAGTAGTCAGCGTGTACAAAGGTGCCTTATAGAAATAAACCCAGCATACTTGCCTTCTAGCTTCTGTAATGTTCCTGTAGCTCAAAGTTGTAGGCACTGTTAGCTGGGTTGAAATCTACCAGCCAAGGTCATGGGAAAGATAATATATTTGCTTCCACTGGCAAAGCACTGCTTTTTATTGACTTTTAAATGCCATGCTTACAAAGACAAAGGATTAACAGCCTTCTTGAAGCTTCTCTTTGATTTCTTTTTAGGACTGCTCAACAAATAATGCATCTTTTGATGGGGTTGTTAAATAGGGCAAACAACCCCCATGATACAAACAACTGTTTATCGTCTTCATTTCCTACTCTTCTATCCCCTTCTTGAAGCTGCAGTGTGACGGCTGTACCTGCCAAAGGCAGCCTCTAGGCCTGATTATCATATCAATTAGCTCAGCGCCATTCTTACGACTCAGTCAACTCATAAGTCAAGGCATAGTCCAAGTCAGAGGAGTCAAGCTTAGCATCGGGGCGGCTGGAAGATTGCTTTCCTTATTACACGGCATATCATGCTGTTTTGAGGAAATACATTTTGCGAACCTGTTGCATTTCAGCTGGCAGGCATCCAGTACAAACACGCTGTTAGAAGTCAACGTGGCAATTAAATCAAATTGCAGTGTTTTCACCGAGCTGCTACCGAAGCGAGATGCGCGTACAGTAGCTGCTACTCTAGAAGCCTTCCAGGATTAACACTTGGGCAGGCCGGAATGTGCTGTGTGAAAGCTGGCAGAGCGGTCAGTGGTCAAAAGTGCAAACGCAGCCACTGGGATTTGTAGCCTGGTTTTGCTGCTGAGCTGCGTTGCTCCCTAAAGAACTCTATTTCTGCACGAGGTGGGTTGTTGGAGACCTGAGCTGGTTGGGAAGGCTGGAGCTAAGTAATCCCAACATTCAGCTTATATAAGTGTGTCTTAAAATCAAGAGAAGTGTTTCATAACATCGTGGAGAAGGATTGCTTTTTTTTTTTTTGCTGCTGGAAGCACCAAATCATCATCAGATATTCAGTGAACCTCACCCATGAGATTTTTGTCTTTATAAAGATATATTCAAATCCTTACCCACCAAATCCCTGCTGAAATGTTGACCTCACTTGGATTGACAGGCAGATTCTGCTTGCATTTACCTCAGGAATAAGCCTGGAGTAAGCTAGATGAATTGCATCGCTTGATATCTGAATCGTGTGAGATCTGAATGTGGTACTTAATGAAGACAGTAGAGGCTGCCGTGTAGTATTTTAGCTCTTCAACATGTTGTGTATTATGCATGAATTGTTTTTCTCTTTTCTAGCTAATCCTGTTCCCCAAACCATCCTGCAGTATCTCAGTGCAAATTGTGTTTTAGCACACAGCAGTGCCTGTGGTCCATGTCTCATTTATGCAAATTGGAAAATTTGCAGTGACTTCAAGGAGAGTTGGATGGGGATTGATGCTGACTGATAGCACTGGACAGTAATGAAACACAGTCTTCTGTCTGCCAATGTGAGCTGCATTCCCCCTTGCCACAGTTCAGCAACTGCTGCCTGAAATATTGATCAATCCCATCCAGCCCAAGAGCAATCTGTTCTCCAGTTCTGCAAGCATGTTTATGAAATGACCCCACAGTCAAAGTCTGCGAAGTCCAGGTAGCTCAAAGGTTATCTGCTTGGATTATGGCCTGTAGGGACCAATGTCAGAGGCATTTCACCATCCAGAAAGAGGAAAACAGACCTTTTTTCCTCTTTTTGGCAGCAGCCCTGGGTTTCTCCTGCATATGCTAAAATGGTGCTCTGTGTCTATTCTAGACTCTTGTCTTGTACACAAATGGCCACAGGTACAGGCTGTACCTGTCCCTTGTCAGCTTTTCAAGAGGGAGCTGGGTGGGCAGTCCTATATCTCAGTTAAGCATCTGCATGTATGAAGCCATCGATTAGCCTTCTATCTTGGTGCTTAGAGAACCTCGCTAATTAGTCTTCAGGAAGAGAAACATGCTGCTGTATTTTTTCTCCTTTAACAATCAGATATTGCTGCAGCTATTTTTTTTTAACCTGTTACTATAATGTATTAGGAAAGAAGCATTTTTAGAGTCTGATTTTAATCAAGCTATTTCTCCATTTTAATTTTCTACATCCCGAGAAGTGCAGTCCTGTGGATTCGTCTTAATCAGAGGCTCATTTTTAGTTCGTCACTTTCCTGTCTAACACATCTTGCCCTATGCTGGCAGAGCAGAAAAGCAGCAAATGTAACTGAGGGAAGAGCTGGCATGAAATGCATAACCTGTGATTTACTGCAAAGTAACAGGGCTTGGCACCTGGGGGACTCGGTGTAGCAGTGAGGTGAGATGCCCTTAGTAAATCTAAGCCAAGAGGATGTGTTCAAAATGTTTTCAGTGGGATATGCAGATATTGCTACCCTGAAATATTTCATGGGAATTTTTCTCCATTGCTCTGCAATTTATAATCCTTAAACTAGGCTCAAGAGACTGAAATTCAGGAAGGGAAAATGATTTGTGCAGGAGTTGTGGCATAAACCAGAGGCTGAAGCCGCTGGGCTGTGCAGTGTTTTAACTCTGGAGCAGCATGCACAGGTTTGTCCTGGCAATGAGTTGGGTCGGGCTCATCTCTTCCCTTGGGAGGAGTACATCTGGGAGGTATTTATGGAGCAGCATCGTTCTGTTGCTGGTCCCTGTGCTCCAGGCCACAAGCTGGAGGATGCAGGTGGGGATTTGGCCACTGCTGCTGAGACTGGAAATTCATTTGCTCTTCTAATAGTCCCCTTGTTCCAGCCCGTGGCATTTCTGCACTTACCTTGTGTTAGGGAAGGCTTCTTGCAGACATCTGCAGGAAGGGGCAGGGAATAAGCAGCAGTGAATTGAGTTTGATGAAGCAGTTTCAGTGTCTGAGGCCCCATGCTGAGCGTTGCCAAAGAGCAGCAGTTCTGGTCCCACGGTCAGTGTCAAGGTGACAGCATGGTGACATTCAGGGGGGACCCACAGCTGAAGTGGCAGCGTTTTGCAGAGTGAGACAGGGAAGCTTTGGTGAACTGAGATGCTGAAGAGAAAGTGCACGGAGTACATCCAGATTATGCCATTGGCACGGTGCTGTTGGTGACTCACTGCTGTAAACAAACAATGTATGTTTAAAATAGCCCTAATAGCTGCTAATAACACAGCTTTAGGACATGCTGGGCACCTCCGGTGGTTGGTTTTGTTTTGTTTTAGTTTTCATTTTCAGTGTCTGATTCAATAGTCTTTTTCTTTCTAACTTAAAATTTTCTACCCCGCATGTGGGCAAATGAAAGTGAGAAAGCCTGCAAGATTCATTTACATGTGAAGAAACAGCAGAAACCCAGAGTAAATAGCATCTGCAAATGTGTGGGAGCTGGAAACCAGGGAGGACAGCAAAACTGTTGTAAACAGAAGCAATTTAAAGAGCTGGATTATGCGCTGTGGTTAACAAAGTACCCCCAGCAGCAGAGTCCATCTGATCCTGTTAGCACTTCGAGCCCCTGCTCTGAACCTTTTTAATCGGTGGTCTAAGTCCTCCGTGCAGGGCTGGACTCCCAACCAGAGGATGAGCAATGCCATGTGCGTGGCAGCAGGGCTGCACAGACTCCAGCACACCGTTGGTCTTTGGATTTGGAGCTGCTGTGATACGTTGGCACAAAGCAGCAAAGGAGATGTTGTTGAATTAATGTGTAGGCTTAGAGAAAATACAGCTGTGATTGTGATCATTATTTCCTTTAGTTTTCGGTGTAGCCTCACTGTATTTTGTTTAGTTCTGTCTCGTGATACGCAAGAAGAGCTTTTCTACCTGGTGTGTTTGTATTTTGTGTCTGCCTGAATCACAGCAATATGACAATCTGTGCAAAATTTTCAAACAAGACTCTTTTGCATCTGATTCTTTAGGGATTTATGAAGCAGAAAATCTGATTCCTGGGGCCTTAAACCCAGAGGGTTTTCAGCCTTTCATGTTGCAAGCCCAGGTTTTGTGGAGGGAGGAGGGGAGCACGGTGCTGCCAGTTCTGTCTCCCGGGGCTGCTGATGGCAGAGGCAGCTTAAAGCAGAATTCTGTTTTCTCTGCATAAGATTGAGATGTGGGTCCTGGCGGGGACCTCAGATTGATGCTGGCATAAGGATATGGCACATCCAGGAGGGCTCGTGCCAGCCCTGGGCAAGGTGGCTGTCCTTTACCACATGGTCCCAATGCCACCCCAGGCCTCTATCTCTCTGCATCCACACCAGCAGCCAACCTAACATTTCAAGTCTCCAACACCAGCAAAACAGACTGCCAAAAGCGAGGAGAGCTTCCCTTCCTCACTGTCTGCCTAATTACTCTGTCCTCGGAGCCAGCTCCAAGTTAACGCCATCTATTTTTGCAGCCTCCTGGCCTCAGGTACAGGAGCAGGGTAACTGGGAGTTTAGCCCAAAACGTGCCCTTTTTTGCTCCGCCTGACCTACTTGTCACCACCTGCGGCAGCCGCAGAGTTGTGCTCCTCTCGCTGCTTTGCTTTGCACTCTGCGTTTTCCGCTGCCTGCTGCATCACGGCGCCTTGAAGTCGTTCCGCTGCGCCTTGGGTGTTTGGGGACAGAAGTTGCATTTCATATGCTTCTGTAGCACTCAAGGTACTGCGCTGTAGCACTGGTAAAACCTCCACTGTTTTCCTACAGCCCTGCAGGGCAGCATGGACCCGCAGTGAGCGTGTGGCTCCAGGAGGTGTGAGCCCCCTCCACCAGGGGCTCCCGCTCTGTTGGCACTCAGCGAGGCCACATGGAAGAGCAGGGTTTTGCAGCATATCCAGGCCACCTATTCAAACCCAGGCTCTTTTGGCACCCGTGAAATTGTCTGACAACTTGCAGGCGGGCGCGGTGCCATGCAAGCAGATGGGCATGGACAGCCCGGCAGCCAAGAGCCCGGGATGTTCATCTGGCGGAGGGGACGCAGGGCAGAGCTCCCCGGCGCGTGTGGCCAAATGCCAGTCCCTGGGAAGTCACTGAGGAAAAAGCTGGCGTGGTGGTGGGGCTCTGCTTGGAGCGTGGGGTGTTTCGCAGTGGGGTGATGTCCCCACGGCTCCGTCTGGTTGCACTGACACGGGGCTGCTGACACGGCGGGTTCGAGCAGTCTTGCTTCAAGCAAGATGAAGAGAAGAGAGGCTTCCTCAGTTCAGCACGTCTTTCTGCAGGGAATTTTGTTGTTCTTTGTGCCTGTAAAGTGCCTCTAGAACTGCTTAATTCTGGTTCATTTTCTGAGGCAGAAAGAGAGGGAGAGAGGTTCCCCCTGCATACTGAAGTGCTGCCCATGCTATGACACAGCAGGTGGGAACCCAGACCCCTTCCTGGGCAGGAGGTGGCAGTGGAGGAGCCGTCCTGCAGCCAGTGTGTGACACAGCACTGCCATGTGTGTCTGTCAGGTCACAGGATTACCACGTCCTCCGTGGGGCACGAGGAATTTAGAGCAAAACTCCAGTGAAGGCCTTAATGCTGATTGCCCGAGCAGGGCTGCCCTCATGCAGGCCGGCATTCCGTGGCAATTGACAGGTCATTAATTAACTGTTATTAATTAACCCTCTAATCTGAAGGGAGGGAGATAGGGAGAGAGCTCCTTGCAGGCCTGGGTCCTATCCTCGCTGTGAGCATCTCTACCACTGGGGCTGAAGGAGCTCACAAGGACAGCAGGAGGAGCGGTCCTGCTTTCACCTTTCCCTCTTGAGCCACCCTTAATTCCCGACTGCCACACAAACTGACAGTCCTGCAGGAGTGAGGCTGTTTGTATCTATTACTCTGAATGCAGAGGAGGAGAAATGTGTGAAAGTAAATCTGTTGTTGCCTTTGAGCCTCCCCTCGTCCCCTGCTGCAGAGGGTGGGAAGGGTTCAGGGTCTGTGTGCAGTACAGCCCAGCTCTGCCGCTGGATGGTCACGTAGCTCCTTTAAGGCTCACCATGCTACAAAGGGTTTCAGACTGAAATTAGGACAGGTGACCTCCCCTCTGTCTGCCATAGCCCCGGCTGTGCTGAGATCGGAGTCCTGCCGCAGCCTGAGCCGTACTGAAAGGGGCCAGTGCCTCTCCTGCTGACTGCAGCTGGACTTTGCTGGTGTCCTTGAAGATGTCATTTTGCTCTAATCTTCCTGAGCCAGCCCATATCTTCTGCCAGTTGTGCCTCTATCTACCTCATATGTCAGGCGATGGGATGGCAATAGCTTTGTTTCACTTTGTCTTTCAAGGAACAACAGTGCAGCAAATCTGCGGCCTATGTGCGGCCTAAGGGAAGGAGCCGTCCTGTTTATCCACAGACATCAGAGCCTTCTCAAGTTCTTGGGGCGATGCCAGTCTTGATAAGACATCAGTTGTGCTGATAAGCTGATGGTCATCACCTCTGATGAGCATTTTGCTGATGACTGTGCAAAGTTTTGTGTCCAGTACCGGACCCTATAGGGCTGTTTGGAAAAGCCCCCCGATCCCTCTTATCTCACTGTACCCTTCATGAGATTATTGGTTTCTCTCTTCTCTCCCTTCCCCTCAAAATTCATTATACAAAGTGGGATCGCAGTGTATTGAACCACCAATTCCTTACTGCAGTATCTCACAGATTTTAAGAGCTAATGTTCTTCCAACTGTTTTGGTATTACTGAAAACTTGACTATCTGTGAGCATAAGGAAGGTATTTTCTGGTGCTCAGCAATGGCTCCAAAGACCCAAACAATTACACTCAGCAGCCCCAAGTTTCAAAGCCTGACATCACTGTGAGCAAGGAATACAAATCCATCAACAGGAGCAGGATTTTAATTGCTTTTGAGTGATTCTATAGAAATCTAAAATTGCTTTGTGGGATGAAAAAAATCCCCACTTTTATCTGTGAAGAGGTTTTAATTCTGGTGAATAAAATAAGTGGCTGCAGTAATAATACGAGATTTTTTCCCTCTGACTGTGTAGCTGTTCCTTCAGCCCCTGCCTGCTGGGATTTTATCCTTGAGCAGTGAGACATCAGAGTTCATCAGATATTATAGGCAGCAATTGCCGAACCAGGAGAGGCTCTTTGGTGGCTGGAAGATTTGTGCTTCTATTACACGAGCTGTTAAAAAATGAGACCACCTGCATTCTTTTGCAATGTGACCTTCTCTAGCCAGTCACATGCTGTATTTTCTCTGTGATCTGATCTGATTTGAAGGGTAATCAAAAGGCCAACAGTGCTTTAAAACACCATGATAACTTGACTCTTGCTTTTTTTATGAAAAGGACCCAAAGTTCTGCAGACGTGTCAACATTTCGCTTAGCTTCTGGGTAAACGCATCCTCAGGGAGTGCTGGAAAACATTACTTCTCCTGTTTAGAAGAAAAACACATGAGCCATATTTTTCCAAACAGTTTTCAAGGAAAGAGAGATCAGAAGTTGTCTGTATTTTCCTGTTTAATAGATAGAGGGAACAGCTGAACACGGTCTGGGTCCGACATCACCGACAGTCTGAATACTTCCACTGCTTTACTGAACAAAACGATTCTTGAGCTCACTTTAGGGATGCAGCAAAGAGAAGGAGAATGTAGGATTTGTAGTTAATATTATTGAAAAGAGGTGGCTGGCAGTTGCACGTGAAGTTCTGCACCAATGTTTTTCCTGTGCTTTGAAGGATGACGAGCTAACACACATTAAGGACAGAAAACCTTCCTACAGTGGGCTTGAAAATATCTTTAATTATTTGCAGGAATAAACCTAGCCAATTATTGTATTTTTCAAGGACAATTATTTTGTCCCTTCTTGCATAACTACACGTTTAAAAATGCATTTTAAAATAATTATTTTTAAATTGATTTTCTTCAAATGGACCATAGCAAACCAGACAAATCTCTTCGGGATTAATTTTCCACCTAGCTGAAGAAATTAGCTATCGCTTTCTCCCTCCCTCCTCAACACAGTGGCAGAATGGTTACCTGGATACCCTGCCTGGAAAGGATGTATGTGCTGAAGCAATTTAAATAGCCTGATTTGTCATCTAACTGCAGACATCATTAGCAAAGCATTATTTGGCTGGAACATTGTAGGCTGAGCAGGGAGAGCTCCTCTGTGTCGAGGAGATGGGGAATTTAACCACCTTGTGACCAAAGAGGACCTGTCCTTAGAGCAGGGCTGCAGCAAGGCCAGCGTGAGGACCTCTGTCTGGGGGGGAAATGCTATTAGGATTGTATGCAGCTTTTGGAAATGTACTCTGCATCAGAATGAAGTCAAAATCGTTCACATTTATCATTTTAGAACCCACTTGTTTGGGGACAAGGATTTAATTTTCGTATAATGGGAAGAGGGGAAGGAAGGAAACGTGAGCCTGTCACCTGCTTTTCTTCTCTATAACTTTCCCACCTGCTCAAGACTCCATTTCAATGTATTCAATGACAATTACCTCAGGATGGAAGGCCCTGCAATGATGGTTCTTTTAGAAGAAAATAAGTTGAATGACAGTCATGTCTTGTGATTAATCTTGCTGTGTATGACAGTGTGCAAAGCATAAAATAGGCAGCTGCTCTGATCAATAGTCAGTGGTGGGAAGGGCCATCTCCCTGGAATGTTCCTGTTGAGCGTGGCCAGTGTGCAGGCCTGTGCAAGAGGACTGCGTGAAAGCAAATCCCAGTATCAGATAGCTGCTTAGATCTGGGCTCCACCTAACACGTCATCTCTAGGTTTCATCCCAAATCAGGTTCTTTCTGATTTATTCTGGCATGATGTGGAAAATTCCCCTGGGGCCTGGGGATTTGTCAGGTGGGCTCAGTGACGCTGCACCCTAATCCTGCAGCCGCGGCGGTGTTGCAGGAGCACAGCGATGGCACAGCTGCCCCGTGAATATCCTGAACATCCTCCTTGGCAAATCGACTCCAGGGTCATGTTCAGGAATCATAGCCTCAAACGAAGCGCAGTTGCAAAATATTCTGTCGATCTGCGGCGCAAATCTTTTCCCCTTAGTTATAATTGACGTTACAAAATCTGTGTGGCTCCTGTCATTAGTATTCCCGGTTGGCTCAATCTACAATTTATTTCATGCTGTAAAAATGCTACGAATTTTCTACTGATTAGCAGCAGCAGTAGGGCGTGTTTCGGGGCTTATCAACAGGGGCGGGCACGGAATCTTTTGTCTTTGAATTAAAATGCGTCTAGGCAGTTTTTTTGACACAAATTTAGCGAAATGAAGATACTTTCTAGGTAGTAATTAAATTCCTTCAGTGACATGGAGTCTATTATGCACAAGGCTTTGGTATAATGAATGTATTTATTTCCAGGAATACTACAGTCTTTTCCTTGCCATTTGTAGGACTCGGCATATAAATAATGCAGGCCATGCTGTGCTGCTTTTCAGTTCTTTGTAGGAAATTATGCCATTAGAAATGCCGCGTTTCTTTCAGGCACACACAGACACAGCAGGTAAAAAGAATATTCATGTGATGAACAGTGACAGGAGCGGCATCAGCCAGTACATAACATGGCAAAGCACAGCTCAGGCAATGAAATTGTTTGCAGTAATTACAGCGTGGAATGAGACTGTTGTTTAACTTAACACCACAGTAGTCAAACTGTGATCCGTCAAAGTGGGCCCTGAATTTATGACTGAGGTTTAGGACTCAGAGGTGCAAACTGAAGTGAAGGGAAATGGAGAGCTCTGCAGCTTCCCGAGCCACTCCAAACGTCCACCGCCAATAGCCCTAGTGAAAATAAAACTTCATGTGAGCAATTTGGGAACTACGAGGTCCTCATAAATGCCTCTGGGCTTGTTTTCCTTTGAGAGCACACGTTGCTGTTTGAAATGTGTGATGCAGATGTTGAAATACCTCCACTGCTAAACTGGCAGTTGCTCCTGCCGTGTTCAGACAGCAGAGATCAGGCCGTGTGTAGAGGCACAGTGGCATCCCTTTTCTCTCAGTGAGGTGGGAGCATTTCGTATGAGCAGGAAAATTTACCATCTACCATTTGTAGGCATTCCTTGCATCTAAACAGAGCTTTAGAATGTGTTGCAAATGGAAACTGAGTACTTTACGAGCTTGGAAAGAGTTTATCTATCTGTTTGTGGGCTTTTGAGCTGGAAGTGACTCGGTTATTTTTAGTGAAATAATGTTACAGTAATAGGTGCACTTCTACAGGAACAGAACATTTCTCCTGTCACATGGCACTGCTGCACAGAGCGACTCTCAGACTGTTTCCAGGTCTGATTTCTTCGTGTCCCCCGGCTCAGTGTTCCTAGAGGAGAAGTCAGATCCCCATTTCTGCCCGGCTAAATGCAGATCAATGAGCTGCAGCTCAGAGCCAGACTTAGGTCTCTCTAAATCATGCTGCATGCCTTTCTGCTTTCCTTTACCCTCCAGATATGTCCAGAGGACTTGGTCAGCTTTGGCCAGCTGGGAGCCCTGGTTTGTAAGGGATGCATGGCTGCTGCTGGCAATCCAGGTTAGGTTTTTCCACCCTTAAAGTTGAGTGCCCACACAGAGTGCATGTATTTGTTTGCCCCATGGTTTTGGAATGGATTAATTTCCAGAGCTGGGGTTAGCTGCAGCTGGTACAAAGGAACTTTGTACAGGAGTGAGTTCAGCCAAGTATGAGGCTCTTGGATGTAAAGTTTTTGTTGGACCTGTCGGAACAGTACAAAAAGCCAAAAGAGTCCTGGGAAAAAAGGGCCTCAATCTGCTTCCTAACCTTTCCTTTCATGACAAGAATCAACAGTTTCTCTCAATTGCTCTTTGATAACAGCTTCAGAAAGAAATTCCACAAATGTCAGAGATGCAAATATAAAGCAGCACATCATTAGCACGAGTGACTACCCCTTTTTTCCAATATGAAATGCATGGAAAACCATTAAAACTCATGAAATAATAAAGCAGAAGCATATAATTTAATATGGTCATCTATTTGGAAATGCACATTGTGCATGAGTAAGCGGATATATCAGCAGGGAATCTGTAGCCATCTAGCAAGTAAGTTGTTCTGCAGTTGCCATCTGACCTGTAGATAAGCAGAAACAATGTCTTCATTAAACTTACAAAACTTCACGTTAATCATTAGCAAAATCAGCACTGCAAGATGCAGGGAAAGTCTTGCTATGGCCCAGGGAGCTGCAAGCATGTACCTAAGGGGAGGATTTAATTGTTATGGTCATATCCAATTTTGGCTTGCTGTTGACATGAAGGTTTGAGCCACAGTGCTTATGTGCTTGCTCTGAAAGAAATCCAATGTAGAGTATAATTTCTAGGCTTATTGTATGCTGGGAAAGAAAAGCTGTAACTGTAAATATATCCTCAAAGACTTGACTTCACAAGTGGTTTCCAAAGAAGATGATTTTGAGGAGACGAACTGGCTGATGCTGCACTAAATGCTCAATTGATCCTCATCCTTTCCAGCAAACTGTGAAGCAATCTGTACCAGTGCAGAGCTTTTGGAAAGCATGTTTTCCAGCTCCACCTGAGTCTGCTTAGGTCTAATCTGATGTGTACAGGTTTCTCCAGTGCCTTCCAATAGCACAGAGCCAGAAAGACTAGTATGTATCAGGTGTGGTTTGTTCTTTTTTCCTCTTACCCTCCTTGGAGTGTAAAAGGTTAAGAACAACGGAGTGCTTATTTTTTATAGGCCTTTCCAGAAGTGTTTTGTTTCGTATTCAGAGCTCACAATGCTCTGTCTTCTGTTCCCTTTTAGAGGAGGAATGGACGATGGGGCAGGAGGTGGTGGTGCCCCAAGATCTGTGGGGAGTTCACCTCATCCTCTTGGACCACACAGCTGTTAGTGGAGGTGAATTTTCTGATGTACAGACTGTCATTGATAGGCTGGGATGGCTCCTGTGTGTGCAGTGCTGGAAATTGAAGAGTGAAACTGATATTTGTAAACACAACTGAATAACTCTATCCTCTGTGTAGAATACAGAATGGCAAATCTGATCCTGCATTCCACCCTTTGGTTATTTTGCTGGTATTTCTGTAGGTGAGCAAACCCTCTTTATGTTGTTTCCTCTGTTTACCTCTCCTGCTTGTTTCAGCCAAGGAGCTGATTTAGTGCAAAAGTAGTCTGTCTGTCTGTAACTAATCCTGTAATGCTTTCCTGACACTCATATTGCTGTTGAGCATTTTTGTCGATAAAGTCTTTGCCTGTGAGCTGCATGGAAAATAGAGTGCCCAGGCAAAAAATGCAGGTGTCATTCTTATCAATATTTTGATAAAATGAAGATCTTCACTCAACGTTACTGGAATTTACTCAGGCATTTGATAATAGCAGCCTATTGGCCACGGCTAAGGAGGGAATTTCAGGGATCCATACTGGAGTACAAGAAGGCCTGCATATTCTTTTTTATCCAAGATCTGAGTCCTGAAAGTGTCAGACACTCAGTGCATTTTGGACAGAGTAAAGATTCCAATATTAATTTAAGATGCTATGCTCTACTTTTGCTTAATCCTACAACATCTGCCTTCATATCAGCAAAAGAAGATGTCAGGGACAAATTTACACTAAACACTAACAACAGATTTTATGTCTTCTTCCCCCCACATTCAGACACAGACAAGAATGGGGAGTTTGCTATCGTGGTTGGCTTGTTTTGGTTTGTTCCCTTCAATCTGCATCTGACCACACTCCACTGAGGTCGGTGAGGGCTTTGCTGGCCTTTGAATTTCAGCATGGGCAGGCTGGGTCCCATGGCTCTGAGTTTCCTGATCCAGGTCACCTTGATCTCAGCGCGAGACCTCTCACTAAGTAGAAGGAAAGTTGGATCCGACCCAGGGAAAAAAATCTTAATAAGTGCTAAAGAAAAGAAACAATGAGGTTCAGTGATTAAGTCTCGGGATCACTTTGCTCTGCCATATACAGTTCACATTAAAAGGCAGGAAGACTGGGAAATGCAAGGTCCCTTGCTTTTGGAAAAACACTGTCCTCTCTTTGAAACCAGGCTCCCACAAAACTCATGTGAATTGAGCGCATATATCTATCAGACTGTACAGGAGATAAGCTTCAGATTTTG
The DNA here is from genome assembly GCA_013399175.1 of Odontophorus gujanensis. NCBI lineage: Eukaryota > Metazoa > Chordata > Aves > Galliformes > Odontophoridae > Odontophorus > Odontophorus gujanensis. Next base: position 264,793 of record VXAB01014305.1, on the reverse strand, counting down.
TTGACATTTAAACATGGTTAAAAATTCAAGGAGAAGCAGCCAGACATGCACAGTTGGAGAAAAGCAGCTGCATGTCGTAAATTAGGTCCATAAAAAAGTTGGCAGTGGTGACGTCTCACAGTGTTCTACTGCACATCTTGTGCACAACTTGCCTCCCCTCTCTCTCATCCTCTGCTCTTCTCCTCTTTCCCGCACTGTTTTCCTGAGCTGTGCTTTCATTACCAACCTTTGCATGCTCTGTCACTGTCTCACCTTACTGAACAACCTGAACATGGGTCCTAGGTTTAAATTAGGCTGAGCTAATTTCTGAGTCTTCTCAGAAGGTGCACTCCTGTTTCCCAAGGAACCTGGCTCAGCCAAGTCACGGCGGTGAGATGTGTTCCTGAGCACACACGCGCTCACAGGCGCATGCTCTTCTGAAGCTTCATTTCAGGATTGCATTTATGTGTTTGTGTGATCTGTGAAGTGAGTATCTCACTGGGCCTTGAGCCTGGGAGTTCACTGGGCATGTTGCACTCACTGGGAGGTATTTATACAAAATAGCTATTGAGCTTTGAGTGCTGCTGGGAGCAGCCAGGCCAGCCACAGTCTTTCTCCCCTTTCACTACCGCTGTTTCCGCAACAGCTTTCTGCTCTTCATCCATTTATGTGGTGTATTTTTCAAAGGATTCAAGAGATCCTTGCTTATGTGTTACTTCAAAGGAGCAGAGTTAGGCCAGGCATTGANCAAGCTTTGGAAATACACAATTCAGTCCCTGAAACAGCCATGCATGCTGATATGTGCAGCAGAAGCAGCTCTTTACACAGCTTCCAGAACAGTCATCAAAGCATTGGGGAAGATCTTTACTTACCCCAGTGTTCAGTGGTGTTCGTTTTGGTAATAACCGAGATCACATGCTATCCAGGAAAATGAGATGAGCTAGAAAAACTCATCTCATTTTCAGCCTTTTAAACACAGTGCATGCTTGCACCGTGCCTGGCTTTTGAGATACCTGGGGGACAAGGGGGAAATATAAGCAAGTATTACAGAGAATGATCCTGCCTGTCTGATCACACTGCATCCTGTACCCGAGTGGGGGTAGAAGGCATTGGTGAAGATGTTGGGCTATACATGAAGTGCACCTATGTGCATGGACTTACGTGCATTTACCTGGTAGTGCTGGAGATCTGCTCTCACGTTGCCTGCTTTGTAACAGCATTTTGCTTGGCTTTCTTTCCAGACGTCTTCTAACCACATAATAATAAATAATAATGAGTAGTAACACTACTACTACTAATAAAGAGCTGTGAATCAGATATCTGGCCCACATCTCCGCTCTTTAGTTGAGGAAGGGGAAAGGGACCACTGTCTGCTGCTCCAGACAGTGCAGGTGGGGATGGCATCCTGACAGATGCGCTTCCACCAGTAATATTTCTCCATTTGCTGTTCCCATGTCAGGCAGCTATTTACTAGGGAGGACTGGAGGCAATATTCTGAATTGCTGGAGGAAGTTTTCCCGGTTGATCAAACTCTCTGTGTTGGTTTTTTTTATACTGATCAATGATTCTCTGCATGCTGAACGTTATCCTAAAGCACAAAAAAAATGAATGAAAAAGAGCTTCTGAGCCGGTAGACAATGAAATGATGATTGGGGAGATTATGCCTTGACTCTACTGTCAGCACTATGTCAGTAAAGGCAACAGTGTAGAGAGGGAGCATTCTGAGAACATGAGTGCCTAATCCAGACCTCCAGAAGGAATAGAAAAGCCCCAAGTTGGAGGAAAATGTCCGGTATTATTTATTTATTTTTTGTATTTATTGGAAAATAGAGCAAATCTTTCATGTTCCCAGATCCTACTAGTTACTCTGATTATTCATCCCCTCATATCCTATCTGCTGGTGTAGTCTGGAGGGGCAGCTTGTGTTTTGCTCAGGTGGAAAAGTCAATATTTCAAGGCTGTGGGCTGGAGAGAATTTCAGTGAATTAAAAATAGATGAATGGTTCTTAGTAGAGAAGGGATCTCTGAGCAGAGGAATCTAAAGGTGTTAAGGTGTAGTTCCCAGGTCTCGGCTTTGGGGTGAGCTTTTCAGGAATGGGAACCAGTCACTGTGAGTTTATTGCATGTATTCCTTCAGATATGCTGCAGCAGGCCCTGTGCGATGGCTTTGCCTTGGTCATGGGGCGAGGAGAAGAGGGAGGGGAAGTGTGCCAATGTGAGGCCAACACGTGGGGATGAGGAAAGGGCTGTAGCCATGGGACAGGGAAGGGATGTTTTGAAGACTGTGTTACAGCGAAGTCTGTCAAGAATGGTTTGGGTCAGGCTGATGTCGCCTTGGGGACAGGGACTGGGGTAGGTGACCTCCCCAGCCTTTTTCCTTTGACTCTGCAATTGGAAATGGAAAAAACACCTCTTCAGCATACTGTTTCCCTGAGGATTTTCTCTCCCTCTTCCCCTCGTACCCTCCTGTGCCAGGTGACGAGACACTCATACATACAAATGCTCTTTTTGAAGCCTATTGTTATGCATTGTCTTAGAAGTTAGCGATTTCTGTGGCACTGACTGGTCCTTGAGCATGTGCTGCTGTCAAGCTCTCCTCATCTTCTCTGGAGAAAAGCACTCCGGGGCTGGCATGCAATAGCATCATCTCGGTATTTATCCTTTTGGCAGTTTGCTAATTATTCCTATTCCTAGCACATCCCTGTGCGAATTTCTGTCTTTCTGCCACAGTAAATACTCTCTCATTTTTCTAGCTGCAGAAGTGCTAGCTAAACGGGAGAAGCCTAAATATTCTGCAGAGGCCCATATTGTCATTTGGATGAGAGCAACGACACGGGCCAAACATCTTTTCTGTACCACTTAAAGCGCATGTCTTTGCATTCCTGAATTGGCCACTCATTTTCTGGACTGTATTCTGCTCTTGTAAACAGCTCATATCGTTCCTGGGAGTGCTCTTTGCAGCAGAGCACTTTGATAAAGCCAAAGCCATCAGCTGCCAAGACTCCATAAGGAGTCGGAAACAGGCACCAGATAGCTTTGCTACTGTAGATGTAACTGCATTAGCAGTGTCATTTGTCTTCCTAAGGACTTATTAAGCTACTAAAATGTATTCTAAAATTAAGTGGCATTTTTTCCACCTGTTCTAACTGGTGCCAAATGCATAGAAAGCTCTCCCTGGTGATAGGACTCTGCATTCAGAACCTAAGTGCACTCCTAAGCACTGCAGGAGCCTCAGAGACGTTGTTTTGNACCTCCAGGGACAGGGAATCCACACCCACACTACTGAGCCCTTTTTAAACCCTGCTTCTACAGCCCTTGCAACGAATGCAAAACCTCCAGCTGCAGGTTTTCCATAATGCTCTGTCTTTGGCCAAGATGAAATGAGGAACCACAGCTGCATGGGGACCAGGGCTGCTCTGCTTCCCTCACCCCACTGCAGCCTCCAGCTCTGGCCCATGCAGAGGCCAGGAGGTTAGAATACTCCTTCCCTGTGCAAAGGCATGAGAGGAAGGAGATGCTAATACAGCTCGATTTTCCCCTCGGAGTAGTGCAGGGACTCCCTGGGGGCTCCAGAGCATTAACCCACTCCTTATCCAGACATTTGCAAGCTAGAAGGGCCCTGATGTGTAATTTCCAATCTAATCTGTGAGTCATGCAGTGCCCTTAATAGAAAACACAGATTAGCGCTGAGAGTTTCCAGCCTAGAAGAGGAGAGGTTTAGAGGAAAGTGAGATCTTCTCATAGTTTCGTAAGGCAGAACAACTGATCTGTAAAATAGCCAAAAAAGAAAAGTCTCCCAACCTATCTATATCATTAGGGAATGGCTTAGTGGGCATGGTGGGTTGGATTGACAGTTGGACATCCCAGTGGTCTTTTCCAGCTATAAGATCCTATGATTCTATGCAGTATATGAACAACCAAAGCAGAGAGGAACATGTCTGTGACACATCTATGAAACCTGCCTCAGAGATGTGCTGACCGGTTCCTTGTCTTGGCAGAGGGATGGGGCTGGTGCCAGTGAGTAACATGAGTCTGGTCCCATCCTACCCAGGGAAACAGCAGCAAAGTGATCTTCTGTATTCCTTGTTTAGGCAAAATCATTTTGGGAAAGAAAATACATTTAAAAAATTGAAGAAAGCATATTAAAAAAAAATAAAATGAAGGGTTACTCATGGACCACTGATCCAGCTTAGAGAGAAGTTCAGTGCTCCTCCCAGAGATCATGGTTGCTGTTAGGTGCAGTAACAAGAAAGGAGTAAAAATTGGGAGAAGAGAAAGAAGAAGGAGGTGGAATAGTTTCCTTTATTGGGGCAATGAAATACCTCACCATATCAAAGCAATTCCCATTTCTTTTGTAACCACAAAGTAGTCTGAAACAGTCAATTACATCTTCTTTCCAGCTCAGAGAGGCACATCACCCTTTGCCACACATTAAGGAATGTTAATAGCAGCAGTAACGAGTTCAGGGGTGCTTGTGCTTTATTGGGAAATCACACCTCCGAGGAATTAGAAACACTCAGCCCTGGGGAGCGATTAGCTCACAGTAACCACATGCCTGCTATCCTTTGTGGCATAATTATTCTTGGAGTTTGGCATTGAAACACGATGGAAAAGCAAAACTTGCAGTTCTCCAATGGAATCACTCAGCACCCAGATGTGGCACAGAGTCCTCAGGTGCTCTGTGCAGCTCTGACCCTGCTCTCTGTTTGCCTCGGGAGGGAGAGCAGCATCCAGACCTGGGGAGCCTCAGCTGGCAACAGCTGGGCAGTGCAGTGCTCGCTCCACAAATGGGAATTTTACACTTTTCTTTTTCTGTCTGTCAGTCCATGCTTGTAGATTCTGTCCTAATGAATTTTGATGATATCGATTTATCTGCAAAATCTTAGGTGCCTGATTCAGGGTAAAGTCATATCCCTTAGCTAAATAAATGGTGAATAAAAGCCAAAGTACTTGGTGTCTGCATGGGGGAGTGAGGACAGAGAAACGTTAGATCAGTCTTGCAGAACTTTGGATGGTGCTGTTACTTGGACACTCAAAGTCATCCAGACGTTAACTGGAGAGGTGACCTCTGGGTGCCACAAAAGCCCATGGCCAAAGCTGATCTGTACTTTTGGTGCACTTACATGCTTTTCCCAAAGCAGTTATTGTGACGGGTGGAAGAAAAGAGAAAATAGCACTGAATCTGGAAGCGAAGGGGGAGAGCTGCTCCTGGGATCCCGCTCATCACTGCCTTGTTCTTGCAAAGTGCTGAGCACAGAAGAGCTCCAAGGAAGTATTAAGTCTGTGCTTGACTGTCAAGGACACGCATAGTTCACTGACTATATGCGTGCCCAAAGTTAAGCATGTGCTTAATGAGGCTAGAGCACTTTGCTTGGGGCAGAGCTGAATCCTTAATAGCTCAATGTTTTGCAGCTTTTGCCGGAAAAATGGGGCCGCTGTTTTCTTGCTTCCTGAGATATTTTGAAGACAAGCTTACTAGAAATGAGTAAAACCAATGAACAACAACAACAAAGAAAGAAGTTATGTATCAGGGCGTCAGGTTCAGAGTAATTAGTTTTCCAACTCACTGTGAACCCTGGGGATTCAATGGCATTTACATCATGTGCAGAAGAAGAAATAACTAAAAAAACAAAGAAGAATCCAAGAAATCTGTGCTCTGTGATGTTTCTGATGAGCTTAATGTTATTGTTCCTTGAGATCCCTTCCCCTGATGACCGCAGACATATTTAAAATCATTCTCAGGGCAGAAGAAATGCTTCTGACTCAGAATTTCGCACCCATTTTTCCTTTTGTGCTACAAAAATGTTAGATATTGAAAAGCCTTCTCTGCAGAAAACATGCTGTAGCCTTCCTCCTGAGGAGAGGCTGACAGTACCTGGGCTCACACTGAGCTCTGCTTGCACTGACTGCTTTTTCAAAAATAGTTTTTGCAGCTGGATCTTTTTTCATGTCTTTATGGCCAGCAGGCAGTGTAAGGCTGAGCCTCAGAGGGGTAAATCAAGGGGAAGGATGACAGATTTAATGGGCTTGGCATGGCAAAAATGCTCACACCGCTCTTCCAGGAGCACAGGCAACTCCAGGACGGAAGGGCTGGGCAGGAAACAGCCACAGTGGTACAGTGGTACAGCTCCTTAATGAAGAAACCTTAAAGAACAGCACAGACTGTCACTATAGCACTTCATTAATTATCTCTCCTGCTTATTTAATCGCTGTGAGTCTTTTCCTCCCTGCTGTGGCAACAGCATTGGCCATGTTAATGTTGGTGCTGGGAGCTGGTCTCTAGTGCTGTTAAGTACCTCTTCATCTTTCAACTCCCATACACTGAGGCAAGTTTCTATCTCAGGGATGAATCAAACCTTATTTCTGCATTAAGTATTTTAGATATATATATATATATTTATTTTTTTTTATCTGCAAAGTGAATTAGTGACAGGAGCTTCCCAGAGCTTTCTGTTCTCTGCATACCGTGACTCATTTGTTTTTCTGTGCAAGCTTTTCATNTGGGGTGAGCTTTTCAGGAATGGGAACCAGTCACTGTGAGTTTATTGCATGTATTCCTTCAGATATGCTGCAGCAGGCCCTGTGCGATGGCTTTGCCTTGGTCATGGGGCGAGGAGAAGAGGGAGGGGAAGTGTGCCAATGTGAGGCCAACACGTGGGGATGAGGAAAGGGCTGTAGCCATGGGACAGGGAAGGGATGTTTTGAAGACTGTGTTACAGCGAAGTCTGTCAAGAATGGTTTGGGTCAGGCTGATGTCGCCTTGGGGACAGGGACTGGGGTAGGTGACCTCCCCAGCCTTTTTCCTTTGACTCTGCAATTGGAAATGGAAAAAACACCTCTTCAGCATACTGTTTCCCTGAGGATTTTCTCTCCCTCTTCCCCTCGTACCCTCCTGTGCCAGGTGACGAGACACTCATACATACAAATGCTCTTTTTGAAGCCTATTGTTATGCATTGTCTTAGAAGTTAGCGATTTCTGTGGCACTGACTGGTCCTTGAGCATGTGCTGCTGTCAAGCTCTCCTCATCTTCTCTGGAGAAAAGCACTCCGGGGCTGGCATGCAATAGCATCATCTCGGTATTTATCCTTTTGGCAGTTTGCTAATTATTCCTATTCCTAGCACATCCCTGTGCGAATTTCTGTCTTTCTGCCACAGTAAATACTCTCTCATTTTTCTAGCTGCAGAAGTGCTAGCTAAACGGGAGAAGCCTAAATATTCTGCAGAGGCCCATATTGTCATTTGGATGAGAGCAACGACACGGGCCAAACATCTTTTCTGTACCACTTAAAGCGCATGTCTTTGCATTCCTGAATTGGCCACTCATTTTCTGGACTGTATTCTGCTCTTGTAAACAGCTCATATCGTTCCTGGGAGTGCTCTTTGCAGCAGAGCACTTTGATAAAGCCAAAGCCATCAGCTGCCAAGACTCCATAAGGAGTCGGAAACAGGCACCAGATAGCTTTGCTACTGTAGATGTAACTGCATTAGCAGTGTCATTTGTCTTCCTAAGGACTTATTAAGCTACTAAAATGTATTCTAAAATTAAGTGGCATTTTTTCCACCTGTTCTAACTGGTGCCAAATGCATAGAAAGCTCTCCCTGGTGATAGGACTCTGCATTCAGAACCTAAGTGCACTCCTAAGCACTGCAGGAGCCTCAGAGACGTTGTTTTGTTTCTCTTTTTTCTTTCTTTTTTTTTTTCCTTTCTTTTTTTTCCACGGGCTGCCTCCTTCAGTTAGAATAATACGCTTTAGATTATCTCAGGGCACTCTGGATCCCAGTGCTGCACAATCCAATTTGACACAAGGGTTGCAGTGGGGGGAGGAAATCCTGCAAGCAGACACCGGACTCTCAGTCTGTGTTTTCCACAGTACAGAGAAGTTCATAGGCTGTGGATTTTCCTTCCTGCCTGTGCTGGGAGAAGGGCTTTCTGGACTTGATGGAGCATCTGTGGTTACATCAATTGATTGCTGGAGCAGAAGTGATGCCGAAGAGCCATCTCTGAATGCAAGAAGTCCTCAGTTCTTCCTGGGTTAGCTCAGGTGCTAACTGTATTTTATCATTTAGATATCACTGCACAAAACTGTTAAGCCCTTGATTTGGCTCCAGAGCAGGTATTTCGGCATAGGAACAGAGGAAAGCTGCTTTATATGGGAAAGAACAGTCACCTGTAGCTGTGGCTAATCTCCTGTTCTCTTCTCCATATTACTCTCTTTCCATTGTTAGCTGCATCCATGGCAATGCACTTACCGTGCCCCCTTCCCTTATTACATTACAGCTGATTCTGTAGCTGCCAGAGTTCCCCAGCAGGATCAGGGTCTCTGTCTCCCAAACTGACCCCTCTCTGTTGCAGAACCATGATCTGTAATCATCCCTAATCCCGTTTGCTGGTTCCCCTGATTATGTGTGGGAGCAGGAGCACAGCCTCGTTAGGAGGAGCTGTTTCCAGTCATCAGCATGTCCCTTGATTAGCTGAGGTACGTGCCTTTGAGACCAAGGTGTCCTGAAATATCCTTGGACTGCGGCACACACAGGAAGACAGTGTGTCTGTCGGAATAGCATGTGAGTCAGGCTGGGCTGTTTGCCCTATTTTCTGTCTTTTTGGCTGCTGCACAGATAATAGGACCCGTCCAGTGCAGAGGAAGTCTGGCACTGAGGCAGGATTCTTTCGAGCAATGCATGGTCCTGGTGGGGATTAATCCAGGTAGGTTAGGCAGATGCACGCAGGGGATCCTGAAAGGTGAACAGGATAAGCCACTATGTTGGCTTATCCAGAAACTCCTGAGCACCACAGCAGGTCCCAGCCACGGTCAGAGAGAGCTGCTCACAGGATTTACTCACGGCTGCATTCACTTAGCAGAGTATCTCCATTGCTCCTGTTTTCAGGCATGACTTACTCTTCCAGCCGCAAGATCAGACAGTCACATCTCATCATGCAGATGTGTTCTTACCCTGTTTGAAATCCTTCTTTACTTCCTGGGTTTTCTCTGAGTTGGGAATTTTTCACAGTGCTTGCTTTCCCCTTAGTTCTCATTCCTCTTACTCCTTCCCTACGAGTGTTAGCGGTGCTGATTTCTCTTTTCCTCATGCAGTAATTGGTCTGGTGCCACTGTGTAATTTTTAACTGTGTGCAGCACCAACAGACCTCCATCTGTCTCTCCTCCAGAGCTTCCCAGCCTGCTGTTAGAAATATCTGCCAAATCCTCCTCCAAAGAGAGGATCACCAGATTCCAACTGTTTGCAAAATAAGAGCCGCAGCCAGAAACGCTCTCCCACCATCACCCACCTGCGTGGGACCCCGCTCCTGTGTGCTGTGGGTTTCTGTTACTGGTGCTGAGGAGCTCAGACCAGTGCTTCCAGTTTGCTGTCCATCAGATGCGAGCACTTAGCGAGCGTTTGGCAGATTGGTCTGTGTACTCAAATATTTCATTGCACGTGTTGTTTTATTAGACAGTAACCTTCGATAACCACCGGGTGATAAAATAACAGAGAGGGGTTTCTGGCTTGGGATTCTTTTTAGGTTTGTTTCTTTTTTTCCTTAAAAATCCAGCTCTGATTTAAAACACGCTATGGGATGGATCAGCTCCAGTGTTGTTTTATAAGTTATTTTAATTGACTTTGGCTCAGAGTGCATGCTCCTTTCCCAGCCTTTCCAGTAGGGACTGAGGTTGTTGTACTATAGTTACTGCTGGGCTTGCTGACTGCCCACCCGTGTTACTGAGAGAAGAGTTTGGTTCATAGAATCATTGTATTTTCCACCACTCCCTACACACACATCAGGTGTGCGTGTACAAAGATGGTGTGTGTGCATGTGAGAAGATGATTAAGACAATTAGGGAGATGATTAGACTGCACACACTGAAACTATCAAGTTTTTTAATAGAATAAAACCACGTACAAATATATTGAGACTAAAAAATCAAGATTATGCCGTGGATATCCTGCAGAAGCTGCCCTCCTAATGGTCCATTGATCCCATCAACTGAACACAGCATTAGGCCGTTTCAACACAGTGTTGTACCAGAGGTGATGGTCATCACGCATGCTAACATCTGCTGGTGGTACAGCAGCTCGCTCTGGCTGTGGGGTTCCCAGCAAATCTCTTTAGGTGCTGTTGCAGATATCAAATTAATTTGTTTAAATAAAACTGTAGCCAGCTTAGGTCAGATCCAAAGAGCAAGATTGCACTTCTCTTAAGTGGAATATTGGATTCTGCAATGAGAAGGGATTTTTCAAGGTTATTTCAGGGAGTTGAACCCAGCACAACTTAGTTCTGCAGGGCTTTTTTATTATTATTTTTTTATTTTTTGATAAATACTCCTTCCAGGCTGCATTCAGAAGTACCCAGCATCTCCCAGAAACAGCAAAGTGTGTGCCATGCCCATGGGCACGGCCTGTAGTCACTGGCTGGAGAGTGTTTGTCTGTCGATGAGTGCAGTGAAACACCTGAAGCACTGGAGAGATGCACTGGTCTGTTTCATGATCTAAAAGATACAGTATTTCCATTGTTTAGATTGCACTGCTAATTTGGTATCCATCTTTGGAAGTTTTAGGGACAAGCAAGTTCGTGATTTCCTAGGAGGGCGCACCCATGCCACCATTTAATAATACATTATGACAGGAGAGAAATATGTACAAACAAGTCGAAGCCTGCAGGAGAGCTGTACTTACAGAATAATATCCCCAGCCATTGCCAGGGGTGGCAGGGAGTAAAGAGAAAAATGAAATTAGAGAGACCAGAGCATCCCAGCAGTGATGTGCTGACTGCCTGGGAGCCATTGCAGGGCTGTGGGGAGAGCTGTGCTTGCAAGATTCACATCGACCCCTTCTGGAAGTCTCATTTTCCAGAGCAAGATTTTCTTGTAAAGGAATGACCACGATTTGTTTAAAGGCTTCTGGAGATAAAAAGCAGATGGCATTGATTAGCTAATTAGTAATATTTTCTGCCTCTTATCAGCTGTGCTGATATGTGTAAAGTTTGCAGAGGCTTGCTTGGGATGAATCTTTTTTTTTTTTTGATTTGTTGAAGCAATTGACTGTTTTAAAATCTGGAGGGGAGGGAAAGTTCAATACAGACTCATAATCTTCCGCCCAACAGAAATATCTTAACCTTTTTCTTTGCATATATGTTCATTTTGGGGGGGGAATGTACCCAGCGAGGCTGCAGCTCTGCTAGCTTCCACCTTCCTCACACAGCACGTGTGACTTGCCACAGGTTTTTGGACTCTCCTTTTCCTCCTTATAGGTGTTATCCTTTCCCTTTGCGTGTATGGTGAGGACAAAGCACGATATTGTATTTTATTTTCCGACCTCCTGGCCCTCTGACCTCCTGTTATACTTTGCCCATCGAGTACCTTCATGTTCTCTCTGTGATGGCAATAGTTCAGCATTTATCATGGAATCACAGAATCATACTGTGGCTTGGGTTGGAAGGCTTAAAGGTCACCTGGTTCCAGCCCTCTGCCGTGGGCAAGGAATCCGTGGTCTCTGTGGACTGAGCATGTGTTTAAATTGCTGGTGTGTAGCAGAGGTGATGCACGAGCTGTCAGCTGGCCACCTGTGACAGCAGGGAATGAGAAAGAGCTTGGGAAAATTATGCCTTCCTCTTCTAGGGAACTCTCCTCCCTTGCAGATGTTTTAAAGAACAGCTTTGCAGTCCATTTTTCATGTTTAGGACTTCAAATAGAATATGGTGCCGATTTTGATGGGGCCCAGATATTGTATTGGTCCACTGCCTGAGTTGCACTCCATCCAAAAGCCAGCAGGACTGGAAATTGCCAAAAATGAAACAGATTTGCTCCTGTCACACAGAACTTTCTATTTGCCATGGAGTTCGGTGTTCAATCTTCACCCTTTTTCTTTCCATCAGAATGGCATTTTTTATTGTTTCTTATGCTGAAGAAACAACAAATTCTGCGTCTTCTCTGGAGCACAGTCTTGTTAATGTTCTTTGAAACATGACATGTGTCGTGGCCGTCAAACTGCAATGATCCCATTTCTTCTGAAATGAGAAAAACATGTCACTTTTGGCTCGAAGAAATGCAAAGGGAGAGTCATGTTTTAGATAGGAGCTGCACAGCTTCCAGAGATGAAAGAAAAATGTTATTACTTTTGGAAATTTCATAATTACAGTTAATGATAATTTAATGAAATGACATTGTCTTCACTGCTATCACTAATGAAATGTTTGAGAGTGATAAAATAGATCTTGTTAAATAGAGCGAGTGCCTTGAGTGGAGGAGCTTTGTGACAGCAGCCTGCATGCACGAGTCTTGGAATCCTATTTTTTGTTCCAGTAATTAAAAACAGAACTTGAAGTGAAGGCTACATGGCAAATGAAGTATTTAAAGGCCTTCCATTAAGTGATTCTGAACCCCAGAACATCACGCTGGTGGCTGAGTACCACTCCTTAGAAATGCTAACCCTTCATTAATACACTTTCTTTGTTTCTCTTTGCAGACAAACCAGAGAACAGGAAACCCCACCTGATTTTTTTTATTTCTCAGACTATGAAAGACATAATGCAGAAATAGCAGCATTTCATCTGGACAGGCAAGTAAATTGGATTGGCATTAAAAAAAGAAAAAGTGGAAATATTGCGATGAGTTTAAGCACTTGCCCAGCTCTGTAACTGAATTTCTTTTAGAAAGGGGGAAAATGGAACAAAAGTGGGCAAAAGCTATGAATAAAAGAAACGGAAGATGATGAAATGGTAGATTATCAGTCAGGAAATGTGGCTTGCTCCACTAGTGAGAAACCAAGCACTGAGTAATTCTCAAAAAGAAAGAGAAATACTCTCAAAAAGGAGGCTGAGAAATTAATTTTCTTTGTGATCTCAGAGTGCTTGTGGGGAGGAGCCATCTCCTGGGAATAGATAGCATGAGCACAGTGGGAATCTGGCTCCCCCCAGTCAGCTCCAGGATGGGCGAATGCAAGTGAGGCATGGGGAATAGCCTGAGTGTTCAGAGTAACTGCCACAGGAAAGGTGCCGTGGTGTCAGTGCCAAAAGCTGGGGCTGTCCCATGTCAGGAGGATATTTAGGATGAAGAGAAGGACACTGATGGTCACCTCATGTTACTGTTAGCTGAAAATGCCCTCCAAGCAGAAATAGCACGGGCTCTGTTGGGAATGGAGTGGGGACAGTCTCAGCAAGCCCACGTCAGGAGCAAAAATTAATTATTCACGAGGAATTACTAACAAAAGGGCTACAAAGCATAGCATTTTACAGGCTGAGTTAGAATTGAAGCTTCTTTTCACAGTCTGAAGTGCCGAGAAAGATCCTTGCAAAAGTTTGAAGCTTTGGGCACAGGTTGTTTAGGGGTGTGTGTAGTATTGATGCCTCCTGGCTTGATGGTCAGGATGAGGGAACGTCTGTGGGTGGCACAGAGTAGATTGGACATTAAGAGCCACCTCAGTCACATCTTTAAAGGGTCTTCTGTATTTTAATGCTGACCTTGGTGTTGGTCCCCTCTGTTTTATATTTTATATTGCCATTTTAAGCAGATGGTGCTGTAGGAAAAAGCATTAATGGAGTTCCTGCAGGGAGTTACGCTAAACATCCACATGCTAAGCAGAAAAAGCAGTTGCTACCCAGTGTAGAAAATCTTATCAGTAGAGTGGACATAAAAATCCCACCTATGGGGAGGCTTTGTATGGAGACTTTGCTCTTTTACTGTGTCTAATGGCACTGCTTCATAGGGAGTTTTTAATGATCTACTAAAGCTGGGGAGTTTGTGGTTGAGAAAGGCTCTTTCTCCAGCCTTTGCCTCTGGGAAAATGTTTAGTTTCAGGAAGGTTGTTTATATTGGTATGAGGGTACTGAAACAGGGAGGAGCAGAAGGAAATAAATGAAACAAATACTAAGACTGCCAGGAAAAAAAAAAAAAAAGGCCAGTTTTTAGATTTATTAGATGGTGTTCATGGAAGAAAGAGGCTGAAATCCCATTCCTCAAGTCACTTAAACCTTTGTGAGCAGAAGGCATGTTGTGACAATCCTGAATTGGCACAAGGTGAAAGCCAAGTCTCTCCTGCCTCTCCTTTATGGAATTTTATGTCACTTTTTTTTCATGGGGCATCATGTCTCCCAATGCTCTGTGTCTGCTCCGTACTATGGAGGCAAGTCAGGGCTGGTAATATTCATGACATTTTGTAGTATACTGTCAGAAGGATGAAGTTCAAAGTCAATGAGCTTTTCACTCCTTAAAGGCCCCAGATAAAAGTACCTTCAGAGTGTAACAAACCTTCCTGAAACCTATCACTATCATCGTGTTGCAGTCCTGTACGTAATCTGCCCCTTCTCCTTTCCTCCCAGGATCCTGGACTTCCGTCGTGTCCCACCAGTTGCAGGTAGACTGGTTAACATGACGAGGGAGATACGGGATGTCACTCGCGACAAGAAGCTGTGGAGGACGTTTTTCATCTCACCAGGTAGTCTTGGAAACAACACTGTGTTCTTTCTATCCTGTTGAACACGTACTTAAGGGAGCGATGTGTAGATTGCTTAATTGCTCAGATATTTCTAATAGAACTGTCTTCTAGACCTTTGAATAAATATAATTGTGGAGACACAGCATACAAAGAAGACTTTATTGTTTTGAATTGAGTGCCTTTCCCCTTGACAAGTTTTCCACAGAGACAAGCTTTTATTTTCACAAAAGCAATGTGCTCAACAAATGTTTTACGCAGAGCAATTTCTAAAGCAATTTCTTCTGTTACTCTCAGTTTACCCAAAACCTTATTACTCAGCCCATTAGTTATTTAGACCTTTTTTTTTTTCCTAGTGCTGTGTGAGCTGTCACTTTTGGTGGTCGTATGCATTTATTTCTCATTCTTTACTGGAGGACCCAAACCTCCTTTTCTCGGAGTCACATATCTCAGTTTTTATTACAAAAGGAGTCTGAAGCAAAACCAAGCAGATGTGTAATGTATTCTGCTTACAGCTCACATTTACTGCTGCACAGAGTCTAGAGTAGAGCTGGTCTGAATTGGTCCCAGTCCTTGAACCTGCTTTGAGGCCTGGCCCCAGGATCCTTTACCACCCCCTGCTTGTAATATTCTTCACTCTTTCACAACATCTGGTGGCCCTAGCCAAGGACAGAGCTCCACAGGGTGGGAGCTGTACAAACACGGGGTAAAAGCTTACCCTGCTTCCAGAATAAACAAAACTAGGTAGAGAAAGTCAAAGGGATCCTCTGGGGTGCTGAAATGTTGAGGTTAAGGCTCTGAATTAAGGCACAAAAATACATGCCTAAGTATGTTTGTGGAGAAAGAATGTAGAGGGAAATCCTCGATGTAAAACCAGTAACTATGTCCACAGAGCTTAGCTTGTATTAGTTCAGCTGAGTGCAAATGTGCATTCCTGAGCTTGGGCTGTGACTTGTGTAACAGGAAATCTGGAGTAGGAATCTCTGGGGGTCACTCCTTTGCTCGCTGTGCCTGGCCAGCAGCTGCTTAGCCCAGATCCCTGAAAGCAACACCCAAAGCCTTCAGCACGGACTGTCCCATGGCAGCAGTGTGTAACTGCTGTTAGCAGGAGAGCAGGGCCTCGTCACTGCCCAGCTTCCTCTCTTAAAGTGTTTATCACACTGTTGTGAGCACCAAGAAAGTCATTATTGTGGCTGTTATTTTTAGCTTAAAATAATATTTGGCTCTGCAGGACACAGTTGAGCAGGCTGTTATTTATTCCAGTAACTACATTGTGCAATGCATTACACAACTGTGAGACGTTTCACCTTGCTCGTGTTGTATGTGCCACAGTTGTGCCCACATGACTGACAGTGTTCACAAACGTGGTGTGCAGGCATTCTGCGTGTGCCACCCAGGCATTTGTCTCAAGTCACTTCCTTCTAGCTCTCTCTCTTTGTCCACATATGCATATATATTTTTGTTTTGTTTTGTTTTTGCTTGATTTGTTTTCAGGCAAGTAATTACCTGTGAAAGAGGATGAAAAACTCTTGCAGATTGTTATGCACACAAGATACTTCGTCTCATTTGAAATAGAAGGCATTTTGCTCACGTTTTAGCCAGTAAGACAAGGGTTAGTGGGCTTCCTTGCTTTTTAGTCTTCCTGGGTGATATATTGAGGTGTAGGGATGAATTTTGAGTGCTTTCAGACAATTCCAGAACCGTGCTTGTCTTTGGAGCAGCTGCAGCAGCTGCAGCCCAGCAGTGCAGAGTGAAGGCTGCTGCTGGATGAAGACAAGGATCTTGTCACTACAACATTCCAGACAGCCAAAGGATGATCCGAGTATAATCCTTTATTCAGATATATTTGTGGGCTTTCGATAAATTCAATTAAAATATTTGATGAACTATGATTGAGGCTTTCCTGGAGAATGAAACGCTTAAGGAATTATTTTTTCTTTCCAATTTTACGTTTTCTAAATCAGTATGCTTCGTGCAAATCATGTTGGTTACTTGTCAGAGCTCTTCCTTCTGAAGCTCCTATTTAATTAGTAGGGTTCTTATTAACATATGCCCAGCCTCCATCTTGTATTTCATATTGACCTTAAAAGGCAGACATTAATTAATGCCTAATGAAAAAGTGATAAAAGTCCTAAATTAAGCAATTAGTTCTGTAGTGCTATGTGGATACTTGCAAGAATCAGTCTGCACATGGCCATATGGCCACCAGGGCTCCTCTGGGACTGCCTGGTGTCTCTGCGTTCCCCTCCCCAGCAGTGTCTGCTGACAATGGCTGCTCATGGGGATGTGTTGCTTCTGCCAGCAGTGTGTTCCTATCCATACATTAAGCACTGAATGTAATTCACTATATACAGAACTCTCCCCTTGGGCTGGGAGACCATAATTTGCAGTGAAAACTCTGCCTAACCCTCAGGGGTTCTCTGTGAGCATCGTGACTGCTCACCAATACACGGTGTTTTTCCCTAGACCAGCATGGGGGTATGTTAGAAGGGACCTTCCTGAATTTCCGCACTTGTTCCATCAGAAATAGAAATGGAGGTCTGTTCCTGCCAGGCAGCTCAGGCAGGTGCTGCTGCACAGCACGTGGCATCCATCCGCCCTTCCCTGCGAGCAGACAGGGCTGGGGTCGAGCAATGCATTAAGCTGCATTCAGAGAGAAGGCAGATTGCAGAAAAGTGCTCTTCCAGGCAGTTTGGACTGAACATGAGAAATGGAATTAGGTCAGTAATTATTTAAATTAATTTTACATCCTTTGCGGTAGGGCAGACTGCAGTAGCTCTGCTACTCTTACAAATGAATGGTAATTTGCTAGGAAAAAAGGGACATATTAATGATGTCAGCCTTCATTTTGGAAGTAATTGAGGCAGCAGCTTAAAGAAATCAATGTTGCACAGCTAGTAAGCACTGTGTTTTTGTTCATATTAACCAATTCCAAGGGATTCTGTGTGTTTTTTTTTTTCCTCTCAGCAAACAATAGCAATTCTGAATTAGCTATTATTCTGAGCAGGTAAATGAAAGATCTTTTCATGCATCGCATCAGTAAATATTCAGGGCTCTTTCCAGTACTTGAATTGCACAGGCTTGCTAAATGTCCTCTATTAAGAGTCATGCAAATCTCAATAAAAGAATTGCTCCGCCAAGCAATTTGCTTTAAGGTATCTCCACTTGTTCCTTTCCTTCCTGAGAAGAACGATGGTTCAGCTATCAGGGTGACGCACAGAAAATGTGCAGATGAGAACAGACACTCTCTGCTTCCTAACTGTCGCAATTAGTTTGAGTTTTTTCACCGGGCACAGTGATTTTTGTTGGATTTCATTATGAATTGTGTCCATCCATCCTCAGATAATGGAAATCGGACATTTGTAACACCATTCAATATTCTCTTCCGTTGTGCTTTGAGGGAAACAGTTTTTTTGTTTATTTTTAATGAGGGGGGTTTACATGTCACAAATTCCAAGTATTTGGACATTTTCGTGTATGTAAACATCCCTTTCTGCTTTGGCAGTGCTGCTGCTGCCATTCCTGCATGCAGCCTCAGTGGCTGCTCCTGCTGCTCTTCAGGTCTGTCATTGCCTTGCAAAGACCAAGTCCTGCTCCGTGTGGGACTCCCACCGAAGTGCTGGGTTTGTGTCTCTGGCTGGAATTTCCCACTCAGCATGCCCTGCAGAATGTGGGTCACCTACTTAGGCTTCCAAGAAGCTTGCTGCTGCACCTTGAAGCCCTAAATGAGAGCAGCATTTTTCTATCTTTGGTACCTCTTTATTTCTAGGTTTTTAAGGCGCCTTAAAAGTGACTGTATTTCCCCAGATAATTTAGGCTGCTTCATCTCACTCTCTGTGTGTAAGAACCTGGATAGACATTTCAGCGTGTCTCTTCTGTATCCATCAAATAATTTCTATAATAATCACTCAAGATCCAGCACCCTGTCACCTCCACTATGCCCAGAAATCAGATAGAAGTGACGGAGGGTGAGTGCTGGATGTCTGGGAGAACACCAGCTGTCAGAAAAGGCATTTTGCCTTTACTGCACGCTTGCTGCCCTAATGACAGGCTGCATCCTGCTGCGGCTGCGCTCCTGTTGCAGCAATGGGGCTCTGTGGGAAAGTCAATAGCTGGAGGGGCACGGCAGGAGCAGAGCAGCCCATGTGCCAGCTGTGTCACCCCGCAGCAGCAGCACGGCGGCAGAGATGGCCCCTGAGCCTTCCTGAGATTTATCTGGATTCCAGTGTGTGATTGCTGTCAGATGGTTAGTCCCAGTTGCTTCCGTTGACAATACCAAGCAGGGTTTCATTGTTCCCCGAGTTAAATTCTGAAACAAACTATTAGACACAGTATATATCTTCCCCGCTGTGCAAAATGCTGTGTTTATTATAATTCCCTTTTTCTGAAAGGTCAGATTTGCATAGTGTGGAGCAGAGGCTGCAGGAGGGGCATCTCCGTGTGCCTTTTGCTCACTACAGAACCCATGCAGCAGCAGATAACCGAGCGCCGGCCTCCTGCTGCCAGCTGGGAAGTCAGATCACCCGGCCCCTGAGAGATAAATTGTCTCTGGTGATCAAGATGAATAGGAGCGGGTTCCTTCCCTGCGCAGAGCAGCAGGTGATGCTGACACAGGCGAACCAAACATGAGCCTGCTGCAGCTTCAGTTCCATGGCTCTGGCTGCAGCTGGGGAGAGCCCTGCCCGTGTCAGCAGGCACTGGGAAATCAGGCATCTCTTTGTACCTCCTGATTCTTCTATGCTAGCCCGCAGCAGGCGCAGCATCTGTATGTGATTTCTTGTAAACCATCCCTTGTGGCAGCCCAGAGCCCCTTAAAATACTTTGTCTGCAATCACTTCTTTTCAAGGTATAAACGACAGATGTTTTCCTCCATTCTTTACTGGCTGAGCATACCTTCGCCTCCCTGACGACCCACCCGCTCCTCCCATCCGCAGACCCTCTGCAGCACTATGCTGCCCGCAGGTGCTCCACAACTCTGTGCTTTCATCCTAAGAGGTTTGCACGGAGGCATGGAGCACTTTTGTCTTTTTGCCAGGATGATCAAAGGCAGCTGAGGCACCTGCATTAGCCCAGGGATAAATACATCGGGGCCGTGCTACAAGAGCCCTCATGGAAAGGGAACCCTTGAGCGATCACAGGCCGCAGGGCCGCCAGCCCACAGCTTGCATCACGTTGAGTTTCTTCAGATGTTGACTTTGCACTTGATTTTAGGCTAACAGAACCAGTGAGGGCCACTGAGATGGTTCTTGGGCTGGAGCAGCTGGTGTGCGAGGAGCTGAGGGGCTTTGGCTTTGTTTGTCATGGGAAGGAGAAGCGAGCCTGGTCTGGTGGACGCGGGGTCAGCCTGCAGGCCCAGCAGCCCGCACTGCCTGCTCCCTGTTTGCCTTCTGCTCTTTCTGATCTTCTTTTTCTCTTCTCCCATGTACTTCTCTTTCAGTCACGGTCAGCGAGGTATTTGATCACAGGGTAGATATTTGTGGAGTGCATCAGGGGTTAACGTGTGCTCACATAGGTCCTTTCTCTGTGGTCGCTGGGGAAGTGTGAAGTGTGGAGGAGAACATTTCGGTTTGGGATGTGTGCTGAAATATTTACATCTGTGCTATTTTCACCTTCCCCATGCACCCCGACATGGATCTACATGCTACATAGTTCTCCTTAGTAAAACTGCCAGTTCTCATCCCACCAAGGAAACGGTCAAAGTGCTGGTGTCCGTTCTTAAAAACACAAGCCAAGATTTTAGAAGGCGGCTTACTTTTGGTCATGTGTCATTGCTCAGCTGCAGAACTTGGGGCTCCAGCCACCCCGGTTGGCATACATGTATGCAAGGAGACATAGCAATCTGGGGCTGGAAGGAAGAAAAAAACCAGAACATATATTTTGTGGTTTTGGAACATAAATAACATGGAAACAGTCGGAGCTCAGCATCAGTTGTGATCCCAGCGTGACCAGTCTTTCTAGTGGTTTCAGTGGAAGAGAGCTGTGCATGGTAACAGCAGGTTCTGGGTCAGCGCTTTACTTCTGCTTATGTTTTTTCACATACAGCAGTGTTTTTATGAATTCCTGAAAACTAATTTAAGAGTAGGTTTTAAAACTGTTTTCTTTTATTTGTCAGCCAACAACATCTGCTTCTATGGCGAGTGCTCCTACTACTGCTCAACCGAGCATGCCTTGTGTGGCAAACCAGATCAGATCGAAGGGTCTCTGGCTGCTTTCCTTCCTGATTTGTCCTTAGCTAAAAGGAAAACCTGGAGAAACCCTTGGAGGCGTTCCTACCACAAGCGCAAGAAAGCAGAGTGAGTAGTACTGAGCAAAGTTCATCTGTGCAAACGCCAAGAGGAAGATGAAGCAGTTCTTCCTCTACCTCACCTGGTGTGCTGTGATGTAAGAGGACATTTGCATTTCTTCAGTGGCTCCAGCTCCTGGAAGGGGACAGAATACTTGCAATTGCAAGGAGCTCTGGACTACAGTCCTGAACCTGAAGTGACCTTCAGTGTCACAGTTCCCGTGTGGGATAGATAGGTGCAGTGGCTTTTGACAGGATGCAGTGGGTCCTGTATTTTGTCCCATCAGGAAAAGAAAGATTCACTGCTCTCAGCAGCTGTAAACAAGTGTTTTCACCTGATGGTGCAGCTGGTCTCCTAAATCCTGAACCTGTTAGCCATGTAGTTTTCAGTCTTGTGATTTTCTTCCTTTTTCATCAGTCACAATCTTTATTGGTTGCTTGCACTACTGAAAGCAGCCTGAGGAGTCTGCTGCCTCCTCATGATCCTGCCCTCAGTCAAACACGGTACAACTAAATCCTTGCAAGACAGCAATTTATTTTTTTTTAATACTCAGTAAGCTTTGCATGTCACATAAAATATTGAAATATTGGCTTTTCCAGATGGGAAGTTGATCCAGATTATTGTGAAGAGGTTAAACAAACACCCCCATATGACAGTGGGACCAGAATTCTGGACATAATGGATATGACAGTTTTTGATTTCCTAATGGGTATGTTTCATCTCTTTCAAAAATTAAATGCAACAATTAATTAGAATAAGAACCACTTCTTTCCACACTGCTCAGCAATTTGCTAAAGCATGGTTGAAGCTGCACTTATAGTATATGCCATTCTAGATGATTATGAGAAAATGCACATTTACATGGTTATGTATTCCCATCAGTGCAGATTAAAGGAAAAAAGAAGTTCAGAAGTGCACAGTGATAAATGCAGGTCATGCTAGTCTCCTTCACAGCTGCCAAGGGCTTCCCAGCTTGCTGTAGTGAGCACCTTAGCAGTGTTATGGACAGCTTCTGCATACCCCTGTAAAGACTGCTCAGTTTTGGCACAGTGCTTTCATCCTGCAGTAGTATTCCCTGCTACTTGCTCTATAGACTTGGAGGTTGGGACTGGGGGGAGGAGCAGTATTGATTTGACAACAGAGGCATGTATCAGGAAGGGGTTTTTTTAGGTTAGGTAACCTGCTTACAATAAAATAGTTATAAACAAGTACTTAGCAGTGGCCTGTTCCAGGCCTACTCAGAGGTCAACACTGAAACATTTGTATATGTAACCTGCCCTGCTGCACCAATATAAATGCAAGGTGCCAACAGACACACTTGGTCCTTGAAGACATGTCAACGAGGACATAGCCTCTGCCATTTCCACTACTGAGATCTCTGCAATAGAGTGCAGCAGGAGAGGCCAGATCACTGCTCAGGAGCCATATGTGGCATCTAGAAGTGACTCAGGATCCCCACTATGAAGATAAAACTCCAGCTTGGCACTAATAATCTACACACTGACCTTGAAATGGAGATCACATATCTGTCTGCCATGGATGCCCAAAGCAGTACCAGGAGCATCCTGCTCCATATGTTAGAGCCATAAAGTTTTTTTTGGCTTTCCAGGCAGCCAGAAATTTGAAGAAAAAGTTCTTAACCAAGAAAAACAGTGTGTTTCACTGTGGATCAAATTAGCAAAGTCACATGGATTAACATCCCTATTTCAAAAGTCCACTCCCCCCTGCAAAGCCTTAACAGGAATGGTCATTTTTCTCCATAGGTAACATGGATCGACATCACTATGAAACCTTTGAAAAGTTTGGAAATGAAACATTTATTATTCACTTAGATAATGGAAGAGGGTAAGTACCGTTAATAATCTTTTGGAACAAGGAAACAACTTTGGCCAAACTATTTAGTTTATAGTTGCCATTATGAGATGATTTTTTGCATCCTGTAGTTTATGAATTGTTAGCAATTATTTGCATAGTAAGTCAGTATTAGAAGCCTCAAAGGGGAACCAAATTCTTGGCATGCTATCTGCTGCTCAGAAACAAGTTTGCCTTGTACATACCTCAGAGTTTATAAGGAGAACAGCTTAGCAGAAGGGAGTACAAGATAAATATTTGCACCCCTGTTTCAGAAGGACTGAAACCCACCAGAACTGTGTCGTTTGTTCAGAATAAGTGGACAGACTTGGAGTCCAGATTTCCTCAGTGCCAGTCCAGTTAAGCAGAGCATACACAGCTATGAATTTTGCACTTGCATTTACTGAAATGATAAAAGCAATGTGCAAGTGACTCTCTAAAGCAGCATTTGTCACATTCTTTTTCTTTCCTTTAAATAGGTTTGGAAAATACTCCCACGATGAACTTTCCATATTGGTGCCTTTAAACCAGTGCTGCAGGTATGTTTCATGTCTGTAGTTGTCCTCCATTTTGTACAGATTTTTCAGCTAGTAGGGCTGAAATGTTTGAGTGCATCTTCCACTGCGAACCACGGAGACAGGGGATGCTGTGATCCTGCCTGGTGAGCCTGACCTGAGCTGTCCCTGAGCATTGGCACTGACATGCTGAAGTGCTTTACTGAATTAAGATCTGCCAGCAGGAGCGTGGCTCTGGGCTGGTGTGAGAGGCTCTGCTAAAATCTGGCTTTATTCAGGCAAAACTGAAGTCAGGGGTGAACTCTTCCCTCAGTTTGAGTGTTTCTCAAAGGCGTGTTCCTCAGCGCCCATGGCCAAGAGTTGTGAGGATGAATGATATCTAGAGTTTCATTTTTTGCATGACAGCTCCTTCACTGCAGGCTCCCAAAGATCAGCAGCCAGGTGGCAATGGAAGCACAGTGCTTCTTAGCATTTCAGATCACATTATAACATCGTTTTGCTATTACCTCCATGACTACAAGCCTTTTACCTTTGTTAAGATCAACAGTGATGAAAACACTGACACAGATATCTTTTTTTCCTTTTTCTCTTAGAATAAGGAAGTCTACCTATCTGCGATTACAGTTGTTAGCCAAGGAGGAGTACAAACTCAGTCTCCTGATGAAGGAATCTTTGCTAAAGGACAAAATAGCTCCCATTCTCTACCAACCTCACTTGGAGGCGATGGACAGGCGGCTGCGGATTGTCCTCAAGGCTGTTAGTGACTGTATAGAAAAGGATGGCTATGACAGCGTGGTTGAAAATGACTTTAACGCTGATGCTAACACTGTTGCGACCGAGAGGTAGTGAAATGGCAAGACTACGTTTTTATCAGCCAAGTAAAGAAGATTCAAAAAGGAAAAAAATAAAAAATGAAGTCTTGCAGAAGACTGGTACGCCACTTCGTGAATTCAGTGAATTCAGCAATGAGATATAGTTGTTCCCAGAGTAGGTAAAGTGTAGGCTCTGCAAAGGATTAGCTCATTAAGAAAAATAAGTCTAACGTGATGCTTTTCATTAGTTCCTGAGAAAAGATTATGAAAGGGTTGAGAAAATATTCGAATCGTCGACAGACAGCAGTCTGATAGCAAAACACCTCCTGTCCTTTTTGTATAGCAAGGAGGCCTTTACTTAATATTTTGTATTTATATATGGTATATCTATGAAACCCCAGACCTACCTACCAAATCTAACGAAGAAGGAGAGTTTTGTGACTCACACTTTATTTGTGGTGACAGTCCACTTAGGATTTTGTGTTAACCCTTTAAGTGCCCTAATCCACTGTATCTTATTTAAATTGAACACTTTTTTTTCTTTCCTTTTGTTTTTTTTTTTTTTTTTTTTGCTACTCAGCATTTAAAGGGTTAAGGCATTACAAACTTCTAAAGGCAAAAAATAACATTAATGATAATAATAAATACAGTGATTACCAGAAGGGAATTTCACTAATCGTGCATTGACAGGAATACTTGAATGTTGGTTTTACAAAGTGATGTAAAATGACAAGTTGTACTATTTATCCTTAAGGAGGTGGCAGCTCTTATCTTTCTAGACTATCATAGCTGAGCTGCTACTTTTCAACTTTGCTTTTGATAGTTTTGTGTAAATATATACATATATGGGTGAAAAGCTGTTTTCAGCAGCTCTAGGCTTACTTTTGCAGCATTTTTGTGGAATTGTTTGCAACGTGGTAAAAGTGCAATAAAGATATGGCAAAATGTGTAGCCACTACGTGTAGCTGAATTCATTTGTCATTGCAAATGTCGTTCAGAGCACAGCTTTACCTGAGCCACATTGTCCAGAAGTAGTTGTTTAAATTGTCATCCCCTTCTGTCGCTGAGGCAGGGAATTGGTGGCTACTGTACGTTACAACTCTTAAGGACCACAGTGGTAAAAACAGTTAATCTTTCATAGGAAAGCATTGTTTCCACTGTCATTTCAGCATCCCTTCCTGTTGCAATTAGAGCTGCAGAAGCAAGCTGTGCAGCAGCATCTCTGAAAGACTTGACACACTCCCAGAGGGCTTAGGTGCATCACTTCCCTCTGGCTTGGGGAGCAGAAGCTCTGCAACAGGCTAGGAAATCTCAACCTAATCTATCAAGAGACACAATATTCTCAGGCAAATAGTTTTGAATCACATACATCGGAGCTTGTGTAATGTGTTGAGACTTTCAGGCCAAAAACTAGCTGTAAATTGTAGGAGAGGCTGTATCTGACATGTAAAAACATGGCGTGGTACAGAAGGAGTCCCTCACCACTCCTTTGGGCGGAGGGCAGGATTTATTGTGGCAATATCCATCACAGTCTTCATTCACAGCTGTCATTTCTTTCATTTTATGTCTCTCTTCTCAAGTGCTGATAAATACGCATTTGAAAAGCTTGCAGCCAGACAGCCTCACAGGTCAGCACTGCAGCATAACCCAGCACTCATAACACTGAATGAGAAGGATGGCCGTATAGCCTCATTCACTTCTTAAATTGATATATAACGACTAAAAAATGTCTTTGTTACTGTTTTTCTCCCCATTTCCAATTCCCACAGCCCTCACAAATGTGGTATGCAAAGAAGATGGAGCAGCTTAGCTGCTCTGTTCCCCTGTGGTGTTTTACACATCCTGAGATCCAGCTGTGATCTGAGGGTGTGCTCTGCACACAGCACTCACATTGCCATTCCCTCTGCCTTACCCAAAAGATGCAAAATATGGGACCGTAAGAAGGCCAGGTGGGCAATGCATATTTGTTTGTAGCCTTCATCCCTCAGGGGTTACAGAGGACTATCTGCGTGTCCTTACTCTCTTTCTCCTTCAGCAAGATCTCAAATTCCCTTCCCTTTCTCAATCTGCAGTGCCTGGCTGTGGTTTTCCTGCAGGTGCAGCTTTTTCTCACTGTGAGATTATGAGACAGGGACAGATAAAGCATCTCCTACGGGAGCAGTTCTGCTTTCTGCTCCTGGGGTCAGTGCAAACCTGATGTGCTTTTGGAAAGAACCACTCGGCAGCCTCTGAGCTGAGAGGAGCAGACAGCAGAGACTCTCATTCTGAAGAAGCTGCGTTGTAGGTCAGGAGCTCCTGGCAGGAGGGTGCAGGTTGGAGAGGCTGCAGAACATAGGAACTCAGAGGTGTAAACTCACTGCTATGAATCTGAATATCTATAAGCTAAATGAGCAGTGTTTACACAGAATAATTAACTGAAGGTTGCTTGTCTTTACCTTATAGTAGCCAGCTCCACAGGGTCTCCCATTTCTTCCCTTAACTTCAGTGCTTCCCCTTGCAGGCTCTGTGTTACAACTGGTTGTAATCCTATAGAAGTTGTTGCAAGCAGTCATCTTGAGTTACCTCTGTTCCTATATTGCTCTATAGATGCATTATATATATATATAAAAGCTAAGAGAGGGACTCCTCTATAGGATGAGACTTCCAAGCACCTTAGAAGAAGATGTTAGCTAAGAGGTTGGGAAATATTCCCCTTCTCCTGAGCCTCGGATGATAACCTGGGGTAAACTAACCACAGGTGAGCAGTGCAAGCCCAAATAAAGGTCAGAATGCTTGTACAGTAAATGGCAGCAGCTGAGTTCCTGGCTTTTATAGGATGGGGGGAGCCGAGGATTTAAGGCTGACTCATGGGTTAGAGCTGTGTGTGGGAGGACAGGTTAATTAAACAGGCTTGGTATGCTTGGAGGACAGCACGTAGCAGTGGGGTCTCGTGGAGCAGCACTGTGGGCTCGGTGCATGGAGCTCTGCATTTCTGTATGCTGTGCAGCAGCTCTGCATGGTGCTCCCAAAGGACTGTCACTGTGTGTTAGGTCAGTAATCCAGGAGCTAAGGAGGATTAGCACGAGGCGGTGTAACATCTCTTTAGGAGTCCTACATATCTCCCAGACAAAAAGATTTGCTGTAAGAAGATAAATAAATGTCAGAATCCAATTGGTTTGTCTCCGACTCTCAAAAATGGTGTGGCAATGGCATCCAGACAATAACATATAGAGAAATCTGCAGTCATCTGTCAGGGGCATGACACATTCAGCACAATAAGTGTAGTGTGCACAGTAAACAACAGATAGAATAGATAATATACTTCTGAAAGCACCTAATTACAACTGCATCTGACAGCCTCCAACTGTATACTCCTGAGTGATTCAGATGAGAGCCTCCTTTTGTTTTGCTGGTTTTGTGTTATTTAAGCATCAAAGGAAATTCACACAAATTAAAAAAAGAAAAAAGCTCTCATTGTTTGAATTAAGCATCGCAGTTGTGATCAGTGGGCAGAGCCTCCAATGTATGTACAAGCTACAAGCCTGAAGGAGATTGCAGTGTAAGCAATATTGTGAAGCATTGCTCAGGAGGAGGGGATGTGGGAATTCAGCACGGATGGTGCCTTTGGGCACTGAACTCAAAATGAACTCTTCTGTGGGCACGGAGGGAGGAGTGTCTGAAGGGTGCTGTGCTCCCTGCTGGCTGGGCCATACGTGGCTGCATGGTACCTTGGGATCTGCTTGAGAATCATAGAATCGTTAAGATAGGAAAGGACCACTAAGATCCCCAAACCCAACCCCTGCTGTGCCCAATAACCATGACCCTCAGTGCCACGTGTGCCTTTTTCTTGGACTCCTCCAGGACGGTGACTCCATCACCTCCCTGGGCAGCCCATGCCTACCCTGGTGCACACAGCAGTGCACCATCCCCTTCCCACAGCCTCCACCTGCAGGCTGTCCCTGTGCCACAGCATTTGTGGCCCTGACTTGGAGCTGGGCCCACACCAGAGCCTTGATGATGTGCGTCCTGATGGAGCGAGGTTTTTTCTGGTGCTGAATGTAGAACTGTAAAAATGATTTTCCAGAATTGAGTTCAGGTATCAGTTGTCTCTGTCTTGCCAGTGATCGTTTCCTGAAATATTTGTGGCTCAACAAAGAGAAACGAGTATACTGATGGAAAATTCTTTCTAAGATGTAAATTGAGTGTCTGAGGAAAATGTTGAGTTCCCTGGGACAGGTTTTCACGTGGAATTTCGAGTTATTACCAGTTGGAAGCTGCTGGATCCTTCTGAGAATATTTTTCACACTGGACCTGTGTGATTCATTAGTTGCTTGCAGCCAGAGTTCAGACTGTGACCATTTCAGACTGAATTATCTGCTGGCTTCTCCATTTGCATCAGGAAAACACTCGTCCACTGCTCGTGGGGACTGCCTGGAAAAAAAAAAATAAATAAATGAAATAAAAGCAAATGATTTTGGGGGGTCCAAAGGCATGAAAACTCCAAAGAGGCCAGCCCTGGTCGTGGGCAACAAATGAAGCATAAGCAAACAGGGAGGTTATTGACTCAGCACAGCAGTACCCTTTCCTCTAATGCAAGGTCAGAGTAAAAGTTTGTCCAGAGACAGCTGCTGCATCTTTTTAGAGATATTACATTCTTTCCACGGGTTTCTGATTCTGCAGCCTTGATGAAGTTGGCATGAGGAAGGAAGGGGATTTGGAACATGCTGGGGGAATGCCTGCATTTGTATCAGTGCCCTGCGTGAAGACTTATGTGCTGGGAGATCAGCTCCACTCATTCAAATGAACTTCACACACGACAGTCCCCATCCCTTGTCAGAAGCAGCATGTGTCATGCCTTGAATCCTGCTCAGACGTGGGCCTGAACCCAACAGCTTGCAGATGGAATTGGCAGCCTGAGCTAAAGCAGAGCATCTCACAATTGGAGGTGTCAGATCAGAGCACTCTCCACTTCCATGAACGTAGGAATCTGGGTCGTGTCATGCCTTGGCCATTGTAATGAATGACATTAGGATCCCTACACAAATTCTTCTGCCACCTCTTCTGGAAAGGAGCTCGCTGATGGATAGACATACACACAAAACCACCTACACGCATTAGTTGACCCTGACATCACTTCAAAATACAGCCCAGGGTGACTTAAGATGGATCCTACCCGAAAGACAGGCCATTTAAAATCTCATCCCTCCAACTCCTGGTGCCGTACCGATGCAGCCATGTGCCACCAGCTGGGTGTGCAGAAACACAGCACTCTGTGCCCACGCCGTGTGCCGCAGCACCTGGCTGCCTGCACAGCTGCCATCCATCACACAAGAACTGCAGTCCCCATGCATCTTCTGAGCTCTTGTGCCCAGCTAAGTGACAAATGAAAGTTAAAGCTGTCAGCACGACGGAAGCAGTGCAGCTGTGTAAGCCCAAGTGGAGGTAAAAATATCTTAAAAAATGACAAAGGCAAGATGATGCTCAGCCCTCACCTCACAGCTGCTGAAACGTGGGTCAGGAGCACTGCTCACTGTTCTGATCTCAATCTGAGCTTTGGAAACTGGGGATAAAGCCTCTTCTGAGCTGTGAACGGAGCCAATCCAGAGCTGCAAGTGGCTTTCCTTCCAGCGTCTCCTCCTTTGTCCTCCACTGTTCCCATTTGTGCTACCTTTTTGAGCAGCATGGGGACTCTTTGCCACAGGCAAACGCTGTATAAAGAGTGGAGATAAAAGGCTTTTCCTGTTGGACCACTGAGTGAGGTTCACATCATTTTCCAGATCCAATTAAAACTATTTTTGCTGCTTTTTTAAGCAGCTCCTTCCTAACCAGTGGAGTCAGAGTTTCACAGGTTGGACTTTGTCCTGTTCCCTTCCTGACTGCCTCACTGGCAGATGAACACTCTGATGTCCTCACAGATTTTCTTGGGTACAAGATTATATAATTTGTTCTTATTGTTTATCTATTCTCTAGATTGTTAGCTGCTCGCTTCACTGAATTGCACTAGATTTCCATTTGTAAAGGGTGCTTTCTTAGCCTGAATAAACCCTGAATTCAATTATTTATAAATTGAGGCATCTATAGCCCAATCTCTGCATTGAAACAGCAGCTTCCTAAAAATGCTAACAGCAGCATATAGACCTGGCTGTTTGCAGTGAGTTTCTTTATGCTGCTCATCCCTGCAGAGCCCTCCCCTTGCAACACATGCAGTGGCCATCTGTAGGAGGTTGTTAGGAGCCCCATAATGAGCCCTGCAAGTGCTTCACCCTCATTGTCCACCCCAGGGCTGTATCTGAGGACATCCACAGCACTGTTTGCACCTGCACAGCTGAAGATGAAGCTTCACTGCTACTTACATTCAACATAGCAAAACCCTTCTGACCTTCATCAGGAGAGACAAGTACCATTCACATAAGCAACTCATTTTTCTGGTAAAAAAATACAACAAATTGTGGATTCCATGCCTTCAAGTTGCTGCCCTGGAAGTTTCACTTCAGTGAGTGGTTTGGACTTTCAGCACTGCTTCAGCACAGAAGTATTTGGAGGAGGTGGTTCTCTCGTGGTGGCTGTTTTACCTTTTCCCTCCCTATGTTGCCAAGGGATGTGACAGCAGTAAGGAAGCATTCAGCCTCCTCACTGCTCCAAATGCTCTCAGCAGCTGTTAAGTGCAGGGCAAGCTGTCTGCAGGTTTGATGCAAGAAGCTGATGGAAACTTCTCTCTGAAGAAGCTGAGATGATGTTAGGAATGTGTCATGGCTGAGGTGCTTGAATGTTTTTCATTCAAATGGTCAGTGTTTTCCTGCTGAAAACCTGGTCCTGATTGGAAGTTAATGGACATCTTCCCAGAGGTTTCAAGTTGTGTGTACCCAGCCCAGAGCAGCTGCTGAGGTCCAGTGGCACAGAACTGCTGCTGACCACCCTCCAAATAGGGATGTTAAAAATTAAAAGGGCTCAATGGTTGTACCAGCACGTCCTCTGACCTGTGGTGGTATATGTGCTTCCTGGTTAAACAGTAATGCCTCAGCTACGTGCATGGGGCTCAGTTTTGCAACACCCGAAAACAAATGTTCCCTACGAAGAAGGGAGGCTAAGAAATCGGGAGGGAAATGTATGGACTGTATGACCAGTCCTGCATAGTCTGCAGAGGATCAACCCAACTGTCAGGCTACTGCATATTTATGACAGCCTGCCACACATCCCCACTCCGGATACAGCTCTGTTCCTAGGTGCAAGTGGGTGTCTGGCTTTTGCTGTAAATGAAGCCATAGAGAGAACCACGGTGATCACCCAGCTCACAAATCCCATCTGCTCACACAGGTCACCTGCACGAACTCTCATCTTCCTGCAGCACGGATCCAGGGGAAGAATGGAAACCTCCTCCATGTGTTTCTTCAGGTGACCATCCACAGACATGTTTTTCTCTCTCTCTCTGTTTTGGGGAAGGTGCAAAGGAGGGTTGCATTTTCTCTTTCCTCTGCAACATATTCAAATTTATAGAATGAGATTTGTGATAATTGAGATGAGAGCTGAATGCTGAGCCTTCTCCATATCCCCCGGGGTTTTCCCGGGAACAAGACGGATTGCCCAGTGTGTTTCAAGCAAAAGAAAAAGGAAGAATGAATAAATAAATTCGTGAATAACAGCATGCCTCATTTTGCCTATCTCCTAGAGAGAGAGGAAGCTGATTCTTTAAGTACCAGGAATGTGCTCATTATGCAAAAATGGCAGAGCAGATGTACATATTCATAATAAGTATATTAAAAATCTCATTTTGTCTCTTTAGAAGACAAGTGCAAATGCAAAATTGGGTGCAATTATATTTATCGTCCCACCTATGGTGCGCCTTCATTTGCATGGGTGTTGGAGCTGGCTGCATTGGCAGCACAGCATTTCCTGTGACTGAAAAAGCAAATTACCAAAAACTCACAGTGTACAATAACACTTCATGGCAGAATCCGATCCAAGGCCTGCTGAAATGGCTCGTGCTGAGTTCAGCTTGGCATTTGGACATGGGTTGGTCTCTGTGCAGCTCTACGTGCGTTCAGAGCCACAGAAAGGAGCGAGGACACAATGATGGTGGGGCCATTCATCACAGATATCACTTAATTAAACTAGCACCATGATAATTGGATGTCCTTGCAACAACTGCCCCAAGCCAGAGCCCTGGGCAAGTCCCCTTCCATACAGAGAAATAAATCAGATGAGGAGTCTGCTGTGGGCAAAGAGATTAATCTTGGGCATCAGTGCAAACAACAGTGGGAATAAGCGTTGCTCATAACTCTGCTGGTCTGTGTCTGAGTGCAGCAGTACGCCTGGTGCTTGGAATCAGAGGAGCTGCTGTTTCATACTTCTGAAATTGCACTGAAGGCTGATGAAGCCCTCCATGCTCAGGTTTGTTAAAAAGCCTGACACCAACAGCCTGACTGAGCCTAAGACAACTACGTCAAAAGAGGACTTCCATACTTTCAGGATGAACAGAGGTAGAGAGAGAAGACTGAACCCAAAGAAGGGCAGAATAATAGGAAAATTGGAACGAGAACACGAGAATGGTCCTAGCAGGCAATGGAGGAGAAAAAAGCCTTCCACTCTAATTCAGCAACAGGAGAGCCCTGCAGTGTACTCAGCATTGTTATTGATGAACACTAGAAGCGTGTATGTGTTCACCCCACATCCCCATCATCACACCATCTGGTTTTTGAAAAACAAATCAGAACGGGTATGAAAGATAGCCCTCCAAAGTCCAAATAGTGAAAGAACTGCAAGAAAAAGAGTTATTTTTCCACAGGGGAAAGAATTGAGAAGAAGGCGAAGAAGAAAATGCTGGAACAAGTGGTCTTGCAATACTTCAGCTGGAGGCTGTTCCTCATCTGCCTGCCCCTCTTCCCACCACACTACTGGTCCATGAGCAGCAGTGGCACTGCAGGCACTTCCCAACTGCCCCAAGTGATGGCATCTGTCACTGGTGGTTTCACTCAGCAAACGCAACGTGAATTTAGGAAAATATGTATTTTGTCTGGGGATTTTTTTCCTCTTTTAGCTGACCCCATTATTCTGTTTCCATCAGACAAGGCAAAGACTCAAGAGCAGCACTTCCACGTTAGGATGAAAGCGCAGAGCAGTGGCAAGTCCCACGGCCCCATTCTTTTGCAGGAGCAGCACGTGGCCTCGGAGGGCACCAGAAAAACCCCTGCCTCCTGCCTAGATGAACCCATCCCTTTACAGACAATGGTTTTGCCAGTGGAATGGAGATTCTGCTGCCTGTTCTGGGGTGCAAGTTAGTACACGTTAACTGTAAATCTGTGCTCAAGGTTTCGGTGAGATGGCATCAATTGCAAACAGGTTGGAGCTGTGGGTTTCCCACTTGGAACACAGACACACATCATGTGTCATCTGAAAGCAGGACTTTTTCCACATTTCGTGTGCAGTGTCAATAATAATGATCTTACTTTCTCCCTCTCTCCCTCAAGCAAAAAATTTAATGATTACATTTGTAATTCCACTATCCTCCAAGTAAGAGTGCCACAACTGGAGAGCTGGAATATCTTTAATTTTTTAACAACGCAGAGTTAAAAGCTAAAAGCAGACAAAATAAAATTCCGCACTGTCAGTAGTGCAAATTCCAGCATTTGCATCTCTAATTTTATTTCTGGAATGGATGTTGGAACCAGGGTGATGGACAGTGGTGAGACCTCCAGGCACGGAGTGGAGATGCTAGTTGTTATCTGAAGAGAGGGACCCATGTTAGAGTATGCCAGGGTTATCATCAGTACATCCAGAAAGAACATAGGGTTGTGTCAGTTGCAATCATTAGTGGAGCAACCCACGTAGGGCAGAAAGAAAAACCCTCTGCTTCTCAGACTAGCTTTCCTTCTGTAAGGAAGACTTTTGAAAGTCTTTTTCATCCTCCCCAGCTTCCAAGAGGAAAGGTTGTCTGCTTCCCAAGACTCAATGAGCAATGCTTTGGAATGCTGTTATGGACACACAGGCAGTTTAACAAACACAGTGCCAGGGGAATGTCAGCATCTTCCAAACGGAAAGAAAATATAGCTTCAGTAACAGAACATCTAATGTTCAGACAGTGACTGAGGAATACAAGACTCCTCTCACAGCACTGGGAGCCTGACATGGACCAGGACCTCCACGTTATTTAATTGCATTTAGTCATACCCCATAAGGTGTCTAACAGTTTGAGTTGAGCTGATGCATGGCTCCTATTGGATCTGCTGGGACAAACCCAAATCTCTCTTGATTTTCACACTAGCACAAAAACAGGAAGAATTTGCCACCAGGGACAGGACCTGATGGCAGATGCCTGAAATGAATTGGAGTGTTTTGTAAAAGGCGAAGGAGAAGAGAGTACAGCAGAAATTGTTTATTTTATTTTGTTTTGTTTTATTTATTTATTTATTTTGTAATCTATTCCTGATTTCCTTAGTTAGAGGGAAAGAAAGGAAGAACTCACACAGGGTGCACGGCCTTCAGCTGAACAAAAAGCAAGGTGAACTGCACTCACAATTTTAGCCCCTGCATGAAGACAAAAGACACCTTCCAAAATAACTGAATATTGTACAGTCATCCATGATTAGGGCTGGATGTTGCCTCAGGAGAACGTGGAGGTAGGAAGATAAAACAGGGAGAGAGCATTGCTTACAGCTGCTTTTTTTTTTTATTATTTTCTTAAAGATCGTTAAAATTACCACAAGAAATATGCTGAAAGAGAGAAGTTTGTGGGCAGGAGCAGCAATGAATGAGGACGATATGCCACAGGAAGGAAGAAGAGTAATTCTAGGAGTAAGCAGCTACTTTTAGAAAACGCCATCTGTCCTGAATATGAGTTGGCCATATATTGTGACTCAAAAGGCTTTTTCCACTATGTTCCCAGCTCTGCCTTTGTTGAACATTAAAAACCTTAACTTGGTTCAGACCCATGATCAGTGTGTACCCCCAGCTGGAGCCAAAGGAACAGACACTTCCAGGAGCCTCCAGTTCCAGGATTCATCTCGATTCCTCCTGAGATCTCATGACCTCACTGCAGTTTTTTAACCCAATTGGACCATCTGTAGGAATTTGCCTTGGGAAGTGAGTGGGTTAACCTCTTCTCACTTGCTAATGCATGCGGAACACAAAGCGATACGGAAAGGCTGGGAAGGATTGTCACAGGAGGTGCTAAAAACTTCATATTCTGTAAAATGGAAGTTGGCAGGACACAAACACCAGAGCTCACACCGTGCAGGGAACACCTCTGTCCTTCCTATGGGAAAATGCCTGGGTTTGAGATGTCTGACATATGGAGAAAAAAAACAAACAGTTTTAGGTAGCAGAAGGAAAACACATTGATCAGCAGCTTTGCCATTTATACTGAGTCTTCTAATTACCCCCAAACATTGGAGGTGGGAAGTTGTCTTTCGAAATATGTTACTCTGCATCAAAGATTGTTTTCTTCAGGGCTTTCTGTGATATCAGTAGGAAATCAAAAAATGAGAGGAAAAACAATTAATAGATATAAACATCAATCGGACTGGAAAACAGGCCAAATTGAATCCCCTGACAGAACGAGGCAGGCTTTCATCACAAGGTCCAAGGCATCTCCTAAAAGATGAAGAACTGAGCAGAGAAGGGAAAAAAAGACAAGTCCGTGTGGGGATTACGTGGGAACTCATCGGCAGAGTGTCCCCAAACAGCCTTGTTAGGGAGAGAGGCTTTCTTCTTTTTGTTTTCCCCAGAAAGCCTGCTCTGTGGATAATAAAGCTGTGCTGGGCAGAAAAAATCAGCAAGAGCACTCCATAGAAACAGCTGTCCTGAATGCATCCAGCAACAGAGTCCTGCACTGTTCCAGGACCACATGGGAGGCTGTCACTGTCCCATCTGCCTGTGTTCCAAGGAGCCCACTTTGTCATGCTTCTGATCTCACCCACCCGAGCCAGCAGCAGAGAGGGACAGGAGAGCCCAAGAGGGGTGTGCCGAGTGAAAACCTCTCCAGCAGTTAATTCTGAGCTAGTGCCGTTTTAAATGGCATCCTTTTCTTCTGATCATGAAGAGGGAGAAGTGAATCCACCTGCAGAAAATGAGATGAGGAGAAAACGCTGATTCAGACTGGAAAATAAAGCAGCAGATGCTTGTTCCCAACGTTAGGGACAGCAGCTTTGTCCGGAGGTTGCCGAGCGTGGTGTAGCACATCTGGGATGTGGGCTGGACGATTCCTTACACTGTGTTGCAACTCCAGTGGTTTGTGTGAATTTCTTCCTCATTTATTGTGCCATTCATGAGATGACACGTTAGTTTTCATTTCTATCTGCCATCCCAGCTAGTCCTGCTCTGGAGGCCTCATGGTGCACAGCACCTTCACCCAGAAGTGCTGCTTCAAGAGGACTGTCAGTGCAGAAGCCTTCAAGTACTGGGTATTACAACACCATCTTGCATTGGGCAAGTGAAACGAGTACACTGAGCTCCTGACACCAGATGGAAACTCCTAGACTTGCTGCTTCAGTCAGCTGGAGGCCACCAGCTCAGATGTCCATGGAAATTCCCCTGTTCCTCCTTGTCAGCCACCCACTCTTATGTCCCCTCCTCAGGACTGGAAGATGAGCACTCAGCATCCACCCCATTACATCACGTGCACGTGCTTTGTTACTGCATATGCACTGCTCAACCCCTCATCCAATCACCCCCACAGGGGCCACGCAGAACCACAGCCTGCTGTCCAACACCAGTGTGCAGACTAAATTACACACTTCAGCATGGGCAGAAAGAGGGAGGGAAGCTTCAGGGAGTCGGGCTGCTCTCAATTAGCAGTTATCTCCAGCAGCTTATCTGATTAATGGCTGCACCTCACACTGTGCCTGTGTAATAGGTGCAGGGAAGGTGCTTTAAAAGTGCTTTGCTCCTAATTACTGTGGAGACTGACACAGTGGGTATCTCTTGTTAGAGTAAACATCTTCCAGTCCTTCCCCCAGCCCTGCTCAGGTCTATGCACATGCTGATGCTGGGCCTGAGCAGACAGCTTAGGTGGGAGTACAGCAGGTTCAGGTGCCAGCAGGATCCCGAGCACTGTGGGGCTGAGCAAAGCTGCATGCTGCCATCTGCTCTAGGCTCCTCACATCTTCAAGCTGTCTCTCATTCCTATGTACATCAGCAGGTCTTTGGGGTTGGCTTAGGCTTAGGACACAGTGGTGCCACCAGCAGCAGCAGCATGGGACTGCCACGCTGGGAGGAGATGAGAATGACCAAGCAGTTCCTTTGCTTCAGGCATATAGGGTGTTAGTCACCAAGCTGACAAGAACTGGGGGTCTTTTTGGAAAATTTGCTCTAAGAACACCAATGCCATGGCTGTACTGCAAAGGAATGCAACAACATTTCCCAGTCACAGCTGAATGACACAAAAATTACCAGCAATTCGTGGCTATTTGAGGGACTCCTGTGTCCCTCTCATTTTCAAGATGTTCACGTAATCTCACACTCACTGCAAAGTAAAGAAAGGTTTTAGAGCACGCTTACCGTGTAAAAATACCAAATCTTCTTTAGAAATGAGCACTGGTGAATTATGAATGAGGGCACACAGAGCTGAAAGGCCCTGCTTATACATTTTTAAATGTAGCCTTTCACTTCAGATAACACTTTGAAAAACCAATTGGACTGGAGCTCGTAGTCCATGGCAGAAACCGCCACGTTCCCTGATCTGAGGAGTCCCAGCCACTTCAGTGAGGTTACACGTGGTGCTGCCTCCCTCAGCCTGGAGGAGAGCCCAGCAGCTCTGGGCAGCATCACCTCGAGGGGCAGAAGAGGAATAATTTGTGGTAAGCGATAATTGTATATCCTGAGCAGAAAATAGTAAGATCAAAATAATAACAGCAACGACAATAATAATGGTGATGATTATATTAATAATAATCCATGTTTCCAAATCTGGAAACTATCCAAAAATGAATTTTAATGAGCCAGAGACTTCTTCGTCCCATTCTCCTGGGACACATAGGGACAGTTAAGAGTCCAGTCTGATGTTTTCCTTAGCAGATGTCTAACATTTTCCTATCTATACAGATGAGGAGCTAACAGCCAAACTGTGAGAAGAGAGCTGTTTTCCACATAGAGACTGGACACATCTCCCTTTCCCATGGCTCTGTCAGCTCCAGTATCTCCACCTAATATTAGGACTGTGACGTTGCTAGGATATGTTTTGCTTAAAAACAAATCTCCCTTTTATTTTCCCTAACCTTTCCCGCTCTGGCTTTGCAGTTAGAGATCTTCCCCTCCCATCCATTTTGAGAACGATTTCCAGTTTGTGTTGGCTGCTGCCCATCACACACACTCTCCTTCTCTCGTGCTGCATGTTTCTTCTCTCACTCTACTGGTGCTTTTGTTTCATCAGTGAATCAAAAGGTGGCTCTCAAATTGCTGTCCTCTGCCACAAATAGATTCTTCTGCATGAGTTTTCACTGATTAAGGATGGCCAGCAGTAGTTTTTTTCCACGTTTTCTTCTCTTCATATCTTTTATTTCAGTCAATTTCACTTGACAGTGGTGAGCTTTGTCCGATATCTCCTTTGCGGCGCAGCACAGACACTGCTGGCTTTGTTCAGCACAAACTCACAGTCAGGAACCTGTGGTTCTGAACTGTAAACACTGAAAACCATTAAACCAGGTTTCTTACTCAGCTCTGTGATATTTCCCAGCCCGAAATGCGGTGCATTTCCTGGCACAGGCTCCTGGATTTAAAAAGCAAAATAAATGGCCTAGGAATAAACTTCACACGCAGGAGAGTTCAAGGCACAGTGCAGTACAGTGCACCAGGTTACAGAAAATATGCATATACCATCGTGGATCTGGCCCTCGGCCCAGCAGTTAAGGGAATTACCAGCACTGCAGCATTCCAGCTCTCCGTCGTTGGCAATACGCCTTCCTGCGATTGCAATTAAAAACCTCTGCCCAGGAAAAAGCCGGAGAGCCCCGAATCAGAGCGAGCCGGCTTTTGTCTCCAATTTTTTATCGGACTGCACCATCTAGAGGGCAGCAGCAACATCAGCCCGCCCCGCGCCCGGCATCCCCCTGGAGCGCCCGCGCTGAACAGATGCTCCCGCATCCCACTGCATAGGAAACGTTTCCATGTCCCTCCTGGAGCGGCTCTGCAGAAACATATGCTACTGCAAATATTTGCCTGGCGCTGTGAAGGTGCACCAAAGCAAGGAGCTGTGCTCATCCCTGCAGGGGGAAACGTGCTAGGGAAACTTCCCTGCCTGCATTAAGCATCAGGCAATCCATTGCAGTGCTTTGTTAGCACGGTCGACCCTTATCCAACAGCAAGCATTCGTACTCTGTGCCACATGCAGTGCTCTCCCTTGTCTTCTCTTTGCTTCCTCTTTTATAACGACCATTTGTTGTTTAAAGTGACTGTTGCTGGCTTGTTGCTTTAGCTGAGAGCTGTGAGGTGCTGCACAGCTGCAGGAGGAGCTGATGGGTGATGAAACCAGCATCTAGGGTCCTGCCTTCAGGGGATTAAAGGGAGAGGAGACATCATCCCCAGCAAGGAGCAGCACCTGAACTGGAAAGGAATACGTAGCAAGGCACGGCTGCAGAGGGAACTGCTCCTCTTCTGAGTCTGCCACATCCTGGGTTCATCTCTCAGTCAAACCAGCATGAGTCTGCTCACCCAGACAAGCAGGGGCAAATGAGCAGGAGGCCTCTGCAGCTCAGGGCAGAGGGCATCAGAGTGCAGCAGGGTTTGCGACCCTTCCCTTTGCCTGATCTCAGTGTCCTGTCACATCCTGGTTCTGTGCTGGGATCGTTCTGGTGCCAAGCTCCAGGGTCCAGCTGGGGCACGTCACTGTGAGAACTTGCCCCTGCACCACAGCACTGTCTGCTTCTGAATGCACTTAGTCAGTGCAATTTGCAGTCAAATAGCTGTGGATGGCCTTGTGTAATGCAGGTCTGAGGAGGACTTCAATGTCTGCTTGGGATTAGTGTCTCCAGGATTGACAAGTCATTTCTTCTGAGTACTGAGCAGTGCCATCGGTTCTGCCCCTTCGATTCATGTTAGATAACCTGTGAATGGAAAACCACTCATAAATGCCATGCTCTGCATACCACAGGATCTGTGCATCACGATCCCCATTGCAGACAGAGAG
Source organism: Odontophorus gujanensis (assembly GCA_013399175.1). Classification (NCBI taxonomy): domain Eukaryota; kingdom Metazoa; phylum Chordata; class Aves; order Galliformes; family Odontophoridae; genus Odontophorus; species Odontophorus gujanensis. Next base: position 224,834 of record VXAB01014305.1, on the reverse strand, counting down.
GAGAAGGTGTGAAGCTCTAAGGTCCATCCCAGCAACCCCTCATTCCCATTCCAGTGTATCGTCATCTCACCTCCCACCTCTTCTCCCATCATGGCACAGCTCATCTTGTTGAGCACCATTGTGCATGGAAGCTGATGCCAGAGCACAGCAGTGTGATGTGATCTTATTTCAAATGGGTGTTCTTACACCAAAGCCTCCACCCCTAGACACCCCAAGGAATTTTGGAGGTTTCCCAATCTACCCCTTATCTAGCAACACAATATATTTATAAGCTGCAGGGCAGATAGACTTGTGAGATCCAGATTGCTTCAAACCCCTTTGGGCTGTCCTGTAGAAAACCGGGGACAACCCTTAAAATCTGTGAAGAATTGTTCTCCTTCACTTCCAAAAACAGATTCAATTCCAAATTGGCCAAATCAGATATGAACATGTAGGGGTTGGAGCCAGGCAACGAGCTTTAGATCCAGGCTCCAGCAACCAAAAATAACCTTGGGAAACAATCTCAATTCCCAGTTTTAATCAAGAACATGTCCATCCCCACCCGTCTTCCAGGGGAATGAATCTAAATACATCTCTGGCTTTCTACTTGGTGCTGTTCAACCCCATACCAAACACACAAACACAAATAGCTGCAATTACTTTTTTTAGAAGCAATTTTCCCCACAAAAGCTAGCAAGAGATACAGCGGCCTTCAGCCATAAAAAGGACAGAGATGAATGCTGTATGCCTCCAATTTAGAGTTACTGGGATCCAAAATTTCTACATCGTTCTATTTCAAAATGCAAATAAGAACTCTTTACTCATGACACCAGTGCCTGATTTGTATCTATTAAGCATAAAGAACAGAAAGAAGTGTTCTCTCCCCAGACACAGTTACTCCAGAACAGCTCAGAAGGAATTTGTGTGACCTGTAAAGCTTCCATGCTCCATTTTCTCAGCCCACATGGTGCAGTGCCAGCAGACAGCTCTGTGGTACTTGCCAGAATAGGATTCTCTGCTTATTTAAGTGATCATATGGCTACTCTGCATCCTGCTCCTAGCAAACATAACTCTGTCTTGATTCTGATTGAGAATTTTGTCAGCACTAATACATGTCTCCATATCTAAGTGACTTTCAAGGTTGTTTCTGGTTTGCATCTGCAGTGTTAATTGCCTTTAGCAGCTCAGGGGCCATCAGGTGCTGCTTCAAGCCTTTCCCAAGGACACCAAAGTAATAACACCGAGCACCACCATCCCAACTTGGTCAGCAAATGCTGTACTCCTGCTGTCAGACCCTGTGCTGGAAAAGGCAGCAGACATGGGGGGATGCTTCTACTGCTGATCTCTGCTGTTTGTTTTATCACACACACACAGTGTGGTTTGGGTGGGACATGATGCAGAATAGCCACCACGATTGTTTCACTGCTTCCTTTCAGATCAGTGCTGGGTGTTGGGCAGTAGGGTCACCTGCTTTTGGGGGTCAGATGAGGATCAGAGCATGGAAAACTCCTCTTTGTAGTTCTGCCTATCTTTTATTCCAAATTGCCTTGAAGAGAAAAGAAAGAATGAAAAGAAATCAGTTTGTTAAGACTAACAGCTGTAAAGAAACAATGCTAGAAACCATCCCAGCATCTCAGCTGCACCCACTGATCAACCCATCCTGGATCACAGCCTACACCAAAGCTCCTACCACAGGCCATCATAACAATGGGATTTGCAATTCCAGATGGACACACGGCACGCGAATTGCATCCGGTGTTTCTAAGCCTTGAAAGTGAGCAAGATATGAAGAAAAAATAAACTGCCCTCACAAATAGTCATCAACAGAGCAGTAAGTTGTGAGTAACAAGCCATTCCCTTACGTATCTAATCTGACAGGCAGCTGCAGGAGCAAGGAGAAAATGCACAGGATTTGACTCTCAAATGACACAGTCTTCAGCTCTTAATTAAAATATGTATTTATTTACATACACCTGAAAGTGCTGGGGCCTGATGGATGGGAAGAAGTGAAGCCTCCATTAAGTGCCCAGTGTGTCAGAGCTTTCATTTGGTTAAATTCCACTGTCCAGGGGAAGGTTCCTTCTCACTGAGCATAAGGAAAGGGAAAAGTTTTTAGCGCTACAATTGGGCTACAGACACTCTGAAATCCCAAAGATGTTTCAAAATGATCAAACTGAAATGTTGATAAAGAAAGGTTCTCTGAGGTCAAAAATCAATGGGAGGAAGCAAAATCAGAGCTGGTGTTCTTTTTCTTTTAAATATCTCTATATATTGTTTTTAATACATTTAACCAATTCAAACAACATTTGACCACTGGACTGTCATTAACGCTCCCACTTTCCTATCAACAACAGAGCCACAGACGGTAGCATTGCACTCCAAATATTTTCACCTGGAACTGTACTGATGGTGAGAAAGCATTTCAGGAGACAGAGATCAAAGCTTATTTCTCTTTAGACTCCACTGCAAGCATCGGGAAGCCTCTCACGAGATGAAAAGGCTGGAAAAGCAAGAAGAGAGCTTACACCTCTTTAAGGAGCTATCAGCAGAAACCTCAAAACACAGTGTTAGCCAATGGCTCTCCGCTGAGACTCGCTTTCATGTGATAGATTGCCAAATACTCGAAGGATGATAAATGCTGAACTTTGAATGATTATTCTAACTCGGAGGAAGAAAAGAAGGCTTTATGTCTGGCATTGTGGAAAATGTAATCAGATGTCCCTGACACATTAGCAGTCAAGTGTTTGTCCCGGAGTGAAAGAGAGTAGTTTAACTGGGATTATCAAAACATATTTACTCGTTTATTTATTTACTTATGCATTTTCAGAATTAGGAAAAGAAAAGCCTTGGCAACTGAACTTGCTTACAGGGAGAAATGCTTCAAATCATATCTGCGAGTTAGGAGAGACATGTTTTCTATGGGGAAAAAAGAAATCACATTGATCATGGAGAAACATAATCACCATTTGGCAACGGAGAGGTAGGAGACATTTTGCAATGCATGATACCATTTTAAATACAGGTTTTGGAGAAAATCAGAATATTCTAGAAGGTTTATGCAGCCACTTGTTACAGCTTATGGAAAAAGTAGAAAAGAAAATACCTGAAGGAATAGACAAGTGGACATTCCCTGTCTGCCATCCCCTTCTCCAGCTACAGCACTTGCTTGAGACCCAGGTTCCAGTTACTCTTCTCCTGTCAGTTTGATCTGCATGGCTCTAGGGCCACATGCATTCACCCAATGAAGGTACAATTTGTTTGTGCCTTCTTGCAGAAAGCATTGCATTTGCCCATTTTGCAGCACCAGATAATAAAAATCACAGATTCACTGACTCCAAGCTGTGTGCAAAGCCAATGGGAGAGCTGGCTTTGAACCACTTCGTATTTGCTGTCTCATGGAGCTGTTAAGTGCTTGTGCAACCCTCAGAAAACCCCTTTAACAAAGAGACATGTGGCAGAGAACAGAAAACATCACACAACAGCCAGCCCCTAGGTGGCTACCAAACTCCTGAATATTTCCATTTGTGGCTGGGTGAAACGAGACAGTTGTGTCCTTCAGGTTTACGAGGGCAGGAGAGACCCACTGCCTACGGGATATTTAAGAGACATCTTTGGCATCCACTGATGTCCCAATAGTAAACCTTATCTCAGCTGGGAATTAGCTTCTTTGCCTCAACCCTGCTGCTCTACGCCTGGCTGACTGTTGTCCTTTATCCTCTGCAATAATGATGACGGCCAAAAATAAATGTGTGGGATGACTGGTGCCAGTTTCCACAGTTTAACAGCACATGGACATTTGTGTGCAAGTGTGAGCCAGGATGTTTGTGTTCATTCCCATCGTTGTCTTGACAAAATGATTTTATAAATAATCAGGCCTTAATTGCGTGATTCCATTTAATGCAGAGGGGAGTTAATTAACATCTGGAACAAGTTTCCTGGCCTGAGCTATTAGCTGTGTCTGGTGCAGAATTCAAACAACGTATGAAGTGAGGGCTATAGCCAAATGACTTTGTACATAGCTGAAATGAGAAATGACCAAAGATGGATGAGCTATGGCAGCTGAGCCAAGAGAATGTCCATTTTTGGTAAACGAGCATGGGCTGTGTCAAGGCGTGAGTGCCATGCCAGTCCGAGAGGTGCACCACACTGCAAAGAATAGGCATCACCTCGTGATTTATCCCTCTGCAATTCCTCCAGCTCTCCCCTCTGGTCTCCAAAAATCTCATGGATCAGTGATTCTGGAGACCTGTGCAGCCAAGGGAGGAAGAAAGCCAGCACGAGGGCCAGGTCTCCTGTACAGCCTTGCTCATCCCCAGTGTGCTTTATCCCATCTATTTGCAGAGTCAAAGAGGAGGATTTAATTTTGTGTCACTGAGAATACCAAACCACAAACAGGAAAACTCTGAACATCTGTCTCATGTGTCTGCACCAAATACAGAAACTCCTATGTGGCCTTTTAAGCGCCAGCATCCCTCCTACAGAAAGGCCCTGGTCAAACTGAGGATGGAGTATCTCTGGTCTGGGGTATTCTGAAAATCCTTTTAGGCAAACCCAAATCATTTTGATCAACCTGAAGATCCATTTCAAGAAAAAAATACTTTCAAATTCTTTTATTCCTCTCCCAGTCGTTTCTTCCTTTAAGCAGAATATAAATCCACAAAAAAAATCAACAATTTTGCCTAGTAAATGGCTAAAACTAGAGATTTGCTTACCATCTCTCTCCGTTGTCTTTGAAACCACGACTCCATGGGAGAAAAGGAGCAAATAACACAATGCAGTGCTGATTCCTGTAATGTCACTCACAGCTGACCCACTCTGTGAGCAGCACCACCAGGAACCCAGAGCTCCCAGGATTATCTCCCCCAGGCATGGCAACCGATGTGGGGCACCATGGCTGCACACCAAGCAGAAATGCAGCCCATGCTGCTGACATCACAGGACATCACAGGAGCATGGCAAGCCCTCAGCTCGGCCTGGTGGAATTCCTGATAGCACTGCTTTTTTGGCCAACAGTCCCAGGAGCAGGCATGAGAAAAAGCTTTTCGTACTAAATAATTCTGTTCCTAATTTTCACAAGGAAAGACACTGAACATCCACAGGAATGGATTTTCACATCTATCTTGTGAGTCTCTGTTTCTACCTAAGGCAGGAATAATATATCTGAGCTAGTTTATATAGTTGCTCTCTTATTACCAATGCTAATGTGACGAATTGTCAGCAAAGGATTCTTATCCATGTTCCTATTTGGTAGAGAAACCTATGTTGTGTTTTATGCACGAGTTTCCAGTGCTGCAGCTAGAAGGCATGTGGATGAAGAATGCTTCTCCAAATAATCCTCCTGCTAGTAACCATAAACAATCCTTGCTGAGCCTCGGCAGAGAATCGCAAACTGTGGTGCAAACTGTATTTCCATGAAGTTCTTTTCAGTCACATAAAGGACAAGGAGAAAGGAGAACAAGTCAGCAATTTAATGTGGGTGAAACGGAGAGCAGTGCACGAAGTGGGGTGTACAGTGTGGCACGACTCAGCTTTCCTTGGAAGTGTCCACCACTGAGTTGAGTAACAGAGCTCTTACTTGGGCTATCAGGTGCCACCACAACCACAACCCCAGCTGAGTCAGTGGGAATCTCCTCCTTACCCCATAGCAGAGCGATACGCAGGGTAATGACCACTGCCTTAATTTCCCTGTCCTCTTCTTTCATTGCAAGAGCTGTAGATTTTGCACTCAAAGCAAGTATAGAATACCACCGATCAATCCATGGAGCTACTGAAGGCCGACACATTTCTATTGAAATTAGGTCTGGGATAAAACCCTACACTGCAGCCAGCTCTGGGGTCCACACTGGAGGTAAAGCAAGGTGAGGTAGGATGCTGGGCAATGCCCGGCTGCTCCAGCGAGAGGCCTGGGATGTCAGCATGCAATCCCAGACACTGAGGTGCTCACTGTTACTCTGAGAAGCTAAAACAAAGGGGGTAATTCAGCCCTCTTCGGATTTACGACCAGCCTGAATTTCATGCACAATTTTTGTAATCTCTGTCATAATTACAAAAATTGCAAATAACTTTTTAATATCGACATTAAAAAATAAAAAATAAAAAAAAGCAGGCAAATCTTTCACGGCGTTTTTATTACCGATTTACGAGCTCAAATCAAATGGTTTACAACTCCGCGTTTCGAAAATATACAACACGAGAAAAACCTTAGCCTGGCAAAATTATGCTTTTATGGTAATGACAGAGATGAGTTATAGTTCTTCTAGTTACACTCTAACGGCCGCACAGATGCTAGGAAAAAGCTATCGTACAACACGCTTCAACACCGTGAGCACGGCACCTGCCAGCTCCAGGAGAGCGCGTTAGCATTTCTTTATGGATATTATTTTCAAGGAGTAGAATTGGACCATAAACATTCTCTTGGGAATAAAACATCAGTCTGCAGGCTTTGAAAAAATACCTTGAGAAACTGTCGGCCAGTTTACGAGAGATAATATGCGTTCCTGTTTTGATTCTGTAGGAGTCAAAAATGGTTTGTGCTCTTCTCGCAGTCTCGACAAATTCATTTGTTGATATGCACAGAGCTAAAAAGGACATCCTTCAGCCTACTGATGGTCACTGGGGAACACTCTCAGATTAGGTGTTACACAGATGGCACGGGCAGCAGTTTCCTTACAGGGCCTATTCCACCCACCCCTGGTCTTGCTCCTGAGATGCTCCCCAGAGGCACCAGAACCAGTTCCTGTAGCACATCATGAGCCATTTGCTGGATGTAGAGCCACAAAGCAGTCTCTGACACACAAAATTAGATGAAGGGTTCTTTTCCACAGCGAAGGATGAGGAACACAGTGACCACATGCTGTCGCACAGAGCAGGGCTAACTGTTATGGCGGTGCACTTACAGATGTGCCAGGCAGGGCTGAGCTGGCTGCACTCACTAAGACACGAACAGGCACAAATTGAGGTGCATCACACTACTGAAAGGATGGCATTGCATTCATTTGCTGCCACTCCCTACATAGGAAAGTTTCCCTGCTACGCACTCCTGGTAAGTACATGAAGGTTTTGATCCAAATGCACACCGGACTTTCTCACCAAAGTGTTTAAAATTGAGTACCTAAGAGTTTAATGAAGGGTACCAACAAGTTGTGTAAACTCAGAGCAACAAAATCAGAAACCACAAAGCCTGTGTTACGGGAATGTCAGAGAAGTAAAACCTCTCCCAAGTGGAGAACCACTGCTACAAACCCTTGTGGACATGCACTTGTGTCTCGAGGACGGCTGCTGTAGAGCAGGAAGATCTTCCTGAGTCCACAGCCCACAGACTTCTTTATTTAAACCTTTTCATCTGGACAGAGTATGAATGAAGATCAGACACTGCATATTTCATTCTTCATCGCTGAACCTGCTCCATCTTACTCAGTATTAAAGCCCTGTTAGTGCCTTGGGCAGCAGTCGCTGACCCTTTGTATTAAGACCTCCTCTGCAGTGGATGCTTCATGCATATGCCCATTGATGTATTTTAGAGTGAAGATAATTTTTTGTTTTGGATTTCTTCACTTGGCCTCGTCTTCCTCAGAAAGCACCTCTTCTGTCATGTATTTCTCCTTACTCCCTGCTATACTGCATTGTTATATTCCACAGAAAAAGCTTTTCTTATGTCTATCTTTGCCAAAACCCCAGGAGCCCCCTTAATGTCACTTTGAAGGGCTCTTTATCATTCGGATGAATTTTCCTCTAATTGTATCCTTTAACTCCAAAAGGGGTTTGGGGACATACTTTGTATGAAAGATGCTATAGAAAACAAAGTTGCATTGCTAGTGGTTCTGCCTTTACATTTCGATCCACACAACACTCTGCACACCAATTTGCTTTCTCTTTTCCAATACCCGTTTTCTCCCAGGGCTAGTTCCTGGGACAGAGCTGTCTTCAAATAATTTAATTATCATGAGGCATACACCTTTTTAGCCCCCTCTGAAACGGTGTGTGATGTCTCCAGTTTGCATCACTTGTTGGAAAGCACTCCAAAGTATTGAAAAACTATTAAATTGTTACAGTATTGGATGCCAACACACAGGGCTATTAGTCTAATTCATCCTTCAGATCAAAGCCCACACAGGCAGCTCTCCTGCCTACAGCTATTTTCCTTTTACTTTCCTGCTTGACAGTAGTCCTTCGTATCCCTCTGTTCTCCTCTCTTTGAACATACACATTTTCCTTTAGTCACGGAAATATAATTTATGTCTATTATACCGCATTATAGACTGCAGATTGGGGCGAGCGCGCGTTACCGCCGGATCGTCTGCTCAATGTACGTCGAGTTTCCAGAAAGAAAGAAATAAGGAAGCCACCCCACCTCGCTGGGGAGAGCGAAAATCCAAAGGAGGAGGACTTGGGGGGGGGGCGGTGGCAGGGGGACTCTGCTCTCCAAGTTGAATTTCCAAGCGGGGAGCTGGAAGCACGATTTATTAGCATCATGCTGTTTGCTTTTGTCACATCGGGATGTGGCAGGGGAAGCACTGGCCCCGCTCCAGCCCGGACCACCCAGCGAGCTGCCGGCTACTGCTGGGCACAGCCCGGTGCAACGGGTCACCCCAACTCACCAGCTCCAGCCTGGCTCCACAGCCCCATTGGAAGTGAGAGCAGCAACAACAGTAACAGCCTACCCCAAATCCCCCACC